>JAAGKR010000311.1:15186-100656 GCA_011419295.1 Clarias macrocephalus | reverse complement strand
AAAAAAAAATATATATATATATATATATATATATATATATATATATATATATATATATATATATATATATATATATATATAAAATAATATAATGTGGAATGACACACAACCCATCCAAAATAAATAACTTAATTAAAATAACTTTTTTAAGTGTTTGCACTTTCTTGTTCTGATGGTACCTCTAGGTAGTAACCTAGTGAACCAGTGTAAGGGTATTTTTAATGATAGAAACTCTGGTATTCAATCCCATCACTTAGTACTTGGTTAAAGCTCATTTGGCAACAATGACAGCCTCAAGTCTTTTGGAAGTTTCTTCCATTCTTCAGAGCAGAATCATTCTAGCTCAACCAGGTTGGACAGACACAGGTCCCTCCAGAGATGCTCTATTGGCTTCAGGTCCAGACTTCAGTGGCTGGGCCATTCCAGTACTTTCACAGCATTGTACTGCAACCAGTCCTGTGCTTTCTTGGAGGTATGTTTTTTTTTTTGGGCCCTTGCCCCAGCCAGAGATCCTAAGCACTCTGGAAAAGAATGGCTTTTTATTCTTTGACTAGTCTCTTAGTCCCCACAGAATGATGCTGTCCCTACTGTGTTTGACCATAGGCATGGTTTTAATAAGGTGGCGCACAATACCTGATTTCCTCTATATATGTTGTGGGGAACTGTGTCACCAGATCAGAAGATTTTGTTTCTCATGGTGTTCGAGTCCTTCGAGTACTTTTTGGCAAACTCCCAGCAGGCTGTCATGTGCCTTTTAGTGAGAAATGGCTTTTGTCTCGCCATTCTACCATGGAGACGTGATTGGTGGAGTGCTGCAGTGAAGGTTGTTTTTCTCCAAGGCTCTCCCATCTCAACAAGGGAACTCAGGATCTCATTCATAGTGACCCTTAGGGTCTTTGTTACCTGTCTGGCTAAGGCCCTTCATCTCTGATTACTCAGTTTGGCTGGGCGTACAGGTCTGGGAAGACTTTTGGTCATTTGAGAATGATAGAGGCAAACGTGCTCAATGCTACAGAAATATTCTTGTATCGTTCCTCAGACCTCTCGACCTTTGTTTTCACTCTGACATACACCATCTACTGTGAGACCTTATACAGACAGGTGAGTGTCTTTTCTAATTATATCCAGTGAATTCAGTTAGGCACAGGTCGACTCCAATCAAGTTGTAGAAGAATCTCAAGGACCACTGATAGCAGTAGGATGCACAAGAGCACAATGCTGTTTAAAAAAGCGTCTGAAAATGTAAATTGGACATTTCAGTGTTTATTTTTATGCACAGCATAAAACACTACAAACACCTGTTTTTACTTTGTCCTTATGGAGTACTTGTATTGTATTGTCTTAGAATGAGAACAAAAAGATTTAAATAGACTTTAATATGAATGTGAAACACAACAAAATGTGGAAAACCTTCTGTTGGCACTGTAATTGTTTTGCTTTTTTTTTTTTTTTGAGACCTAAACTCCTCACAACTATCGAAAACCAAATCGAATGCGTAAATTAAATGTCCGCCTCCTCACTCAGCATAAATAAATGCACATACTGTACTGACATGTAAACATCTGTTCAGTCAATCATGATTTTATTCATTGACATGAAAAAGAAATAAAGTAATGTAGAGTGCTTTTCACACTGATTAATTACATCACTTCCACATTGGTACTGTACATTTTTGATCTCTGGAATGGAAGAGACTTTCCTTATCATAACATGCGTTGTACTGTTTTTAATCACTCTATACACAACCCATGTGTGTGAACAGCTGAGACATGTTCTAGAGATTGGCTAATACAATAGTTCATTCTTTGTACAAATAAAATTGTCAGCTAGTGAACTTGAAACATTAAACCAATGTTTTCTTTTTTTTTACTCAATTCTGTAAATGTCAATAGATCTGGGTCAGATTTTTCATGCTTACAGTGAAATTACCATCACTGTAATATTTCTTTGATGCAACATATTGTTCTGACTTTTTTATGACTTAAGCTCTACTTACAGTAAAAAACTGCGGCAATTGCGGCTGTTTTGCAAAATATCCCTTTGGGCCACCTGGCAATCGTTTCGGAAATAATTTTGAAATGTGACTGATTTATTTTCGTCGATTTGCCACAGCGGTAATAGGCATTGACAGTTGATTACCCATTTTAATATCGATGGCATTGACCAGATATTGGTGAAACTAACAGCTCTTAGGGACTCCACTAATGCCACTAGAATATCACTATGTTGGTGC
This sequence comes from Clarias macrocephalus, assembly GCA_011419295.1. NCBI lineage: Eukaryota > Metazoa > Chordata > Actinopteri > Siluriformes > Clariidae > Clarias > Clarias macrocephalus. Next base: position 98,423 of record JAAGKR010000311.1, on the reverse strand, counting down.
TACATCAATGGAGCACTCATTAAGACCTCTTTAGGCCTGTGTTATGACCATGCTAGGTCCATGCCATGTTGTAGAAGGCCACTCATGCAATTATGGCACTCATGCAGCAGGTTAACAGCACTTTTAAATCATGTTTATAGAATTTAGTTATAAATACTGGATCTAATTCCTCACACCAACACTTTATAATGAAAAGAGCTGCATACTGTATGTCGCTCTATTTATACCAACCCACCAGCACAATGATGACATAGTAAGCATGTGATAATCACCTGGTAAATGTGCGGTGCGATCTGATCGGACATAATACAGTAATAACTTGTTTCAATTTCATCAGACCTGGTGAGCACCTGATCATGTGCATGATAGAAAATTAGAGACAACATTATAGATGCATTGAGAAGCTTACAGGGACGTGGCTAGGAAGTAGTATGAACTTGTTAAATGCATATTTTCCGCTCTGACATCGGTATTGCACTTTTGACCTTGGTGACTCATTACTGAATGAGTTTGAGAGTGAACTGGATTTGTATTTTCTCATAAACTGAGTTAATTTTGAGTTAAAATGAATCTGACTCACTGAAAAGAGACTTTTTAGCAATGGTTTTGGCTTTTTAACAACCCAGCATTTTAAACTATGTTAAACCTTTATTTATAATTTTTTTTACCAGAGCTGAACAGAACAGACCAATGCCTATTCTGGGATAATTATTGTGAATAACTGGTCGTCATTTTAAATTGAGTGCTTTTTAAATAAATACAACTCACAGATCCAGGGTTCCTCAGGAAGATGCTGAGCTTGGTTTACTGTATGTGGCCTTGTAGGTTTTTTCTGGGTTCTTTAGTTTTCTCTCATCACGCAGAAACATGCATGTAGGTGGACTCAAGACTCTAAGTAGGCCTAAATGCAAATGTACTGTGTCTGTATGCATGTGTGTTTGAATGAACTGGCATTGAGTGCATTCTTGCATTCTACTTGGTTTTCCCAGTATAAACACCAGACCCTCCTTAGCATAAAGCAGCAAACAATTATTTAAAAAACAATTATTAATATAGAGGTAAAATTGTACCTCTAGTGCCCTTGGCGTATCCTAGGCAAACAAATCCATTCAGTTTTTTCCAATCCTCCATCCACACATCAACTACAAACACGTGTACTGAAGTTTACCAAACTACACATGTTATAAATGCCCTTTACTTTGGAATGTTAAAAAAGCAGGGTCTGATAGTACCATTACATGCTCAGAGGCAATTATGAAGTCATCTCAAGACAGTGTATGGATTGTGACTTCAACATGTAGTGATGAACTCAGTGCTTGGTTGACCAAAATGAGAGCTTTAATAGATGCTACAATATGACATGGCCTCAGGCCATATCCGCTTGGCTTGGTCGCCTTTCTTCATGTGGGTGCTCCAAATGATTTGCTGGAACGAATAAGGGAAAGGATACTGGCACCAAAAAATGAGCTTGGACGAACAAGCTTGTAACTACCCACCACTCAGCCCTTCCAATCTGTTCGAGTTACTTTAATGTGCAATATCAGTCTGTGGGTTTCTGGTTTCAAAGTGGTAACACAGTACACTGTCTCTAATTAACTTCAGATAAATATCAGGACTTACACACACACACACGGAAAGCGCACGCACAATATGTCCTAGTAATGTGCCAGACCCTGAGGATTGCAGACGGTGAGGCGGATCGATGGAAGACAAACAGCTGTTGGACACCGCGATTCCATTACCTCCCTGCGGTGGATCAAAACATCGCCTGCGCCAGAAGTAAGCAAACCTGGACAAACCATGAGCATTGGGGCAGTCGAAGATGAGCAGCACCGCTGTGATAACTCAACTCCATCATGCTGGAGGCCGGATGAGAACGGACTTGCAGGGAGAGCTGAAACCAGAGAACACCCCTGCATGCCATTAGCTCTATTCAGCAGGCAATGAAGCAGTGCTGTCATGCGGCTACAGAAGTACAGCGCCTCATATCGCAATTCATCTTTATTCCACTACCAGCATACATGTGTTTTTTGGTTCTTTCCTTCTTTATCACATCTGCCTCCACGTGCTGTCTTTCACTTTCACTGAGGAAACAGGCAAACAGAGAGCCTCATGCAGAATGCATTAATTTACTCTGGCGCAGGGAACACGTTTCTTGTTCTCTTAAATCTTTCTCTTTGCAGCTTTGATTCCTCTAAAACAGAATTCGAAAACATTATGCAAAATAAGAAAATACTAAGTGATGTGCATTATCTCTATGTCAAACAGCTTTTTGTTGTTGACGACAGTTACTTTCTTATTTGTTTTCTTTTTTCCCCATTACACCGAGTCTCAACTAAATTACCACTCCTCTCTGCAATCATCCCATTTTCGTTTTATTTACCAACACCGGCTTACGTTTAATCCATCCTTATCTTTTTTTTTTTTTTTTTTTGCCGGGATGGTAAGTAATTCATTTAGAATATTACTAGCTTTTATTTATTACTTAGTCTTCTTTCTGTTAAAGATTCAAGCTGTATGCAAATGCAGATCTATTGATCAGTAACAACAACTCTATTGATCTGTAACAACAATAATTCACCCCGACACACATGTAATTATTGGGAGCACATAAAAGCAATGAATTGTCAATATATTCAACATGTACTGTCGGTTCTCCTGATAAGTGTTTGCAACAAAGGTAATTACTATGTCTCACAGCTCACTCATTCTCCACTGGGCTTATCCTGTACAGGGTCGCAGGAGACCTGGAGCCTATCCCAACTGCCTTGAGTCATCGTACACCGTGGCCAGGGTGCCAAACCATTGCAGGGCACAAGCACACACAATACAGGCCATTTGGAATTAACCTAATCTGCATGTCCTTGGATTTGTGGGAGGAAACCAGAGCACCTGGCCACAGTGCTAACCCCTACACCACTAAGCCACCATATACGATTCCAACAAAAGCAACAAATTTTTTAAATATATAACTTTGAAAACTATATTGACTTCAGTGTACGGATTAATGACACTGAATCCCAATTAAATTGCAACTCTACAAATGAGGAAATGTCCAAGGGGATTGAGTACTTGCAAGCGACTGCAAAGTGCTCAAAATGTGATAGTATAGTAAATAGTTCTAGCCACACCTTTGTGCGACTCACAGCAGCCACCTATTTCACACGTCGTAATACAGTTGCTAGGTGCTTCAGGAAAAATGTAGATCTCACTTTAAATTAGTTGTGCCATAAATAAATAAACACACGCATAAAAAAACAAACACAGGGTTATTGTTATTACTATTAATACTAAAGTCATGCAGAATGCAAATAAATTGTTGCTGAATGGATGATTATTTATTTAAATATAATTTACTGTTGCACTAAAATCCGCACTATTTAAACATTTCAAACACTGTTTTAATTTTATATATGAGGTAAAAATACACTCACTCACCCATTCTCGCTCATCGTCTGTACCGCTGTATCAGGGTCATGGGGACCTGGAGCCTATCCCAGGAGACTTACAGTGCTGCACATACACACATATTCACATACTATGGGCTACACCAATTAGACAAATCTGCATGTATTTGGACTGTGGGAGGAAACCCAGTGGAAACCCACCAAGCACAGGGAGAACATTTAAACTCCATGCAGACAGACCCAAGGCGGGAATGGAACATGAACCCTGGAGGTGCAAGGCGACAGTGCTAACCAGTACCCCGCCATGCGCCGGGAAAATACACAATATACAATATACATACAGTATCAAGGCCTCTTCACCCAAAGTGCAGTCATATCATCTTTAAGGACATTTATATTTATACCACAGTACCATCATAAACTCAGAAATCAAGAGAATATGCTGGAAATCAAACTGCCTCTGTAATTACTACATTTCTACATCTTCTTACAAGCCACGATGTTGCATTGCAGTGATAAATCTTATTACAAATATTTGAGATTCTTCAAGGTACTAAAAAAAATGTATATACACCAATCATACTCTTATAAATACTGCTATTATTTATGCATGAATTGAGCTTAGATGCCGAAATTTTTCCGATCCCCCACTGACACATCGTAAGCCCAGGCCGAAGCTCTACAGTCTACGATTTCAAACAAAGCAGACCACATGCAGGAGGAGCTTTTAGCGGGAATTAAGCAGGCATGACATAGATGCCTGACTCCAGACTAGTGCAATAATGGGGCTTTTATCATCATGGCCCAATGTCCAGCAGTACTCTGGCCATGAATAGCTCAGTGAAGAGCATAATTACACACTGACCAGGATGAGAAAGCGCTTCAGAGATGTCAATTGCACGGTTAGTTAGACCTTCACTAGGAAATGTTCCGCTTTCCACTACAGGATGTGTCCCTAAAAGGTTTTTTTCTGTGTATGCTTGCTTTGCTGAATGCTTCTGTACCGAATGGAAAATATGGGCTGTAAATTTGAAAACCGTGATTATTCACCAGCTCCAGTCTTTAATGTGGATATAAATTATTCTAATTCAACAGCTGTACCATGTTGGCTGTCTGCAGTTTGATCTCGAATCTGTATTTTCATACATATGAGCACTCCTCCTCACGTCTTCTATAGTCCCTCTATTTAAATCTGGCAGTGATGCCCTTTATCTCAGTTATGGTGGAAAGTACCAACCATCAATTAAAGTCCAGATGCCCAGATTTGAATGAAACTGGATGCCCAACCCATACACATACACATTGTAGTCTGACACAACTGGGAATTTAGAATAAAGAATAAAAACCGCACTGGACGCTTTGGAGCTTCTGCAGTCGTGTGAATTGAGGGACAGGAACATGGCATCTGTCACGGTGCCTGAGAGAGCAGCCTGGCTCAGATCTGCTTCTTCATCTAGGAACATGATTACTGCTGCTGTAAAACGAGTTGGAATTAGCTCAACTGTAATTATTCCTGATGTGCTGTACAGGAAACAGACAGAAAAAAATGCAGCCATTGCTGCTGCCATAGAATTAGGCAATGTGTGGCAGACTGATTAGGTGTGTGTGCATATGTGTGTATGTGTGTGTCAGGTGGCCAAGATGAGAGCAAGGGAACGAGCCCATCTGTTTGATTAGACAGAGAGAGTGTAGCACAGCACAAAAACATGCTATTAAGGAAGCAGGGCTTTCAGCCCATTCCAGGAGAGGTGCTGTGGGTTTTTTTTTTTTTAACAACAGCTGAGACTCAGCTTATGACTCACTCGCAAACCTGATAATCCAGTGGAGAGAGAGAGAGAGAGAGAGAGAGAGAGAGAAATATGTGCACATGTAAAAGCAAGTATGGTCAGCCTCACTCATTCATCACATCACATCACAGGCAGAAATATGGCAGGCTTTGATGCACAAGTGCTGCCAGTTGTGGCCGTGATTGCGAGGCTGTGTGTGGACAGCAAATAGAGAGATGTAAATGTCAAGTGGTGTGCTGAGCAGGGACTTTGATCCCACCTGATTTTCACCACACTACCTCAGAGGCAGCTTCAAGAGGAGACACCATAGCCAACACACACATACACACATCGATACACAAGCCTGCTTTTTTATATTATGAGTTCAAAATGGGTCTAATGAGAATTTAAAAGCTGGTGGTTAACACTGTGGCTTCGCACCTCCAGGTTTGAGGGTTCGAGGCCTCCTTTGGGTCTACGAGTTTACATGTTAAGCCCGTGCTTGGTGGGTTTCCTCCGGGTACTCCGGTTTCCTCCCAGAGTCCAAATACACGCAGATTAGGCTGAATGGCATTCCCAAATTGCCCGTAGTGTGTGAATGAGTGTGTGAGTGAGTGTATATGTGTGTGCCCTGCAACGGATTGGCACCCTGCCCAGGGTATAAATGATTGAGTAAATGAGTGGGTGACTGAGTGAGTGAGTGAGTGAGTGAGTGAGTGAGTGAGTGGTTAGCACTGTGGACTCGCACCTCCAGGTTTGAGGGTTCGAGGCTTCCTTTGAGTCTACGAGTTTGCGTGTTCTGCCCATGTTCTGCCCATGCTATGACATTGTTATGGTTCCTCCAGGTACTCCAGTATCCTTCAACAGTTCAAAGACATGCAGATAAGGATAACTGGAGCTCCCACATTAAACATAGAGTGTAAGTGTGTGTATGTGTGTGTGCCGTGCGATGGATTGGCACCCCGTTCAGGGGTCTAAGTTTCCAGGCACTACCCCAACCTATATACAGGATAAAGTGGTATAGATGATGAGTAAGTGAATGAAATTAACCATTGTGTGTGTGTGTGTGTGTGTGTGTGTGTGTGTGTGTGTGTGTGTGTGTGTGTGTGTGTGTGTGTGTGTGTGTGTGTGTGTGTGTGTGCGCTTGTGCCCTGCGATAAACAGGCACCCTGAGTCCCCTGAGATAGGCTTCAGATCTTTCTTGACCCTGTATACTAGATAAAACGGTATAGAAAATGAGTGAGAGTGAGTGGTTATTTGAAGTTGATCACATGAACACGCAAGTGAGAGAATTTGAAGTTGATCACATGAACACGCAAGAGCAGCTCTAATTTAATAAACCACTATGTCAAATGCCTTTGAGTGCAGGTGTATTGAGCTGCCGAAAAGACAAAATGCAGAAATCCATCAACGAGTATTAAAACCAAAAAAAGTGACAAGATGTACTTGCATGTGTAGATGACGATAAGATGAAACCACAGCAAGGTGAAACTTGAACTCTATGACAACAATGGCTCAGCTCTTATCATATTCTGACATGTATGCGAAAGAGTGTAATAATAAAAAAAAGTGATATTAAATTGCAAACACGTTATCAAATTAGCAATGACAGACCACAAAGTCACGACATGGTTAGCAGCCATGATAAACAATTTCATAATACATAAAACAACGAGATTTGTGTATTCCAACACATACTTGTTTCTGTTGGCTGACCAATAATGCATTGCACAGAAAAAAAAAAAAAAAGATTTTTTTTCCTGAAAAATATCCATTTATATGCTTATACAATAAGGTACAAAAAAAAAAAAATGAAAAACTAAAAATTGCAAGCATGACCAGTTTACTGAAACATTTATATTTTTATTAGAGCGCCCCAAAACAGTACAGCAACAAAGGACAGCAACAAGGAACCAAGGTCTGGTATGAAAGAAGCTGTTCGATCTACTGAGCAGCAAAATCAGGTTCTACACAATATCTCTTCTGTTATCTGCTATAGCCATGGGGCAAAGCCTTTCGTCTACACGGGTGTTATGCTTTCGAAAATTGCTTCTTTTAAATAGCCATAAAATGGCTTGATATTTTTTGAACAAGAACGTTACACAGACTAGACACTTAAACAGTGTAGCTCCGAGTTATTACTGATCATACAGGTTAGATGACAGTCCATCTTCTATCTTAACTCGCAGACAGCTAAGGAGACAGATTTGGATTTCCGGTACGCTTCAATTATGGCTTCGTGTCATATACAGATTTTTAAATCCAACATTTTATTAATGGCATTAGCACTACGCTATAAAGACGCATGGCTCATACTTGCATTACATCAGTGTAAATTTTTTCAGGATAAACTGAACACATACAGTATGCTTATGCTTTTTTAGACTGTGTAGCTATTGCACAAACTACACGTAAACCAACTCTTTTGGTTTGTTACTGACATGAATTTTCTGAATAACGCACGATGGAAAAAAAATATTCAAGGGTTAGATTGGTAATGAGTCAAATATTTTAATCATAAGAGCAGTGTCCAGTTATGATTTATAGCAGATGGCTAGATTCATAAAATGCAGATGACAGCTCATGATAACACAGAGCATGGTACATGCCATGACATCAAAACTGAATATACCAAAAATTATGAAACTATTTAAATTATACTAATTAAGGGCATTTCCATTAGAAAAATATATAATTTCCAGGCATTCATTTAAAATGAGAGCTCATTGCAAACCCTAGTAAATGTAAGTATGTGCATATGTATGTAACTACTTTCACTGGCCACTTCATTAGGTATATAAGTTCAACTGCTTGTTAATGCAAATATCTTATCAGCCAATCACACTGCAGCAACTCAATGCATTTAGGCATGTAGACATAGTCAAGCTTAAACTAAGCATCAAATTGGGGGAAAAAATGAGATTTCCATGACTTTGGCATGATTGTTGGTGCCAGACGGGCTGGTCTGAGTATTCCCAAAACTGCTGATCTACAGGGATTTTCCCACACAACCATCAGATTTACAGAGGATAGTATGAAAAAGAGAAAATATCCAGTGAGTGGCAGTTCTCTGAGCAGCAATGTCTACTTGATGTCAGAGGTCAAAGGATAGATAGAAAAGCAACAGTAACTCAAATAACATCTCGTTACTACGGTGGTATCTGAAGAGCATCTCTGAATGCACAACACATCAAACCTTGAACAGAAACTCCAGCAGCAGAAAACCGCACCAGGTGCCATTCCTTTTAGCTATGAGCAAGAAACTGAGCCTACAATTTACATGCACTCACAAAAATTGGACAATAAAAGATTGGAAAAGCGTTGCCTGGTCTGATGAGTCTCGATTTCTATAGCGACTTTCAGATGGTAGGGTCGAAATTTCGCATAAACAACATGAAAGCATGGATTCAGCTATTTATGCCCACAGGATAATGGGCAATGTCACAAAGCTAAAATCATCTCAAAATGGTTTCTTGAATATGACAATAAGTTTGCTGTACTCAAATGGCCTCTACAGTCACCAGCTCTCAATCCAAAAGAGTACCTTTAGGATGTGCTAGAACAGGAGATTCGCATAATGCATGTGCACCCGACAAATCTGCAGCAACCTAATACTATCATCTTAGGTTGGAGCAAAATATCTAAGAAATGTTTCCAGCTCCTTCTTGAAGCAATGCTACAAAGAATTAAGGCAGTTCTGACGGGAAAAATGGGTCTAACCCGGGATTAGCAAGGTGTACCTAATGAAGTGGCCAGTGGGAATATATGCATGTGGATTTTTGCCACTGCTGAAAATCATTCCTTCACAAATCAAATGTTCAAAAAATTAAAAAGAAAAACATTTTTGATCAGTGTTTCTCAATATGACTTTAGATATTATGGTGCAAAACAAATAAACAAACAAAAAAACAAAAACATGCAGTTATACTTACACGGTAGGAAGCTATGGCCTCTCGATCCAGGGCACGGCTCACTGCAACCTCTCCTGTCAGTTTGTTGATACTGAAAACACCTTTCGGGTCCTGATCTGCTCCTTTCCCCGTCAGCCGAAAAATGTGGTCCTCTTTCATATTAGATGAGATCACCTGCAGCATCAATACACACACACACACACACACACACACACACACACACACACACACACACACACACACACACACACACAAAGGCATATTTAACATTAAAAAAACAGAAATAGCAATGTGCTACAATCCAATAATAACTCAATCATAAAGAATGAATGTCGTTAAGCAGGAATGATTAGCCTCATCATTTCAATGGAACAAATTAGATTGAGTGATTATACTGGCATGTTTATATCGCGTGTACAGCTACATTAATATGACATTGTTATGGTTTTAATGGAGATGGTTAAACACTCAATTTACCCCTGTGACACAGTGTGTGACAACACAAATGTTTAATATTCCAGTTGATTATATGTGACCCGTAATACTCACATGTGACTGGGAAGATCAGAAGCGTTCCATGAGAATGCAGCAGGTTAGGGGGAAACAGAACAAACAGAAGAATCACACGTTACAAACACTCCTTTCGGAAATAAGCACACACAACATATGAAATCTAGAAATTCTCAAACCAAAATTCTGTTGAATTCTTAAACCTTAACAGAATTTCCCACAATGTTTATTTGTCTTACAGAACACAGATTTGTCGGCAATTGCAATTTTAGCTTTGCTTTATATCTATTTTCACCACCTTAACCCCTGCCATACCAACACATTTGGTAAAACATTTATCAACTTGGGTTCAAGCATACCCTATTACAATAATATGATATCAAATGCAAGTAAACTTTTTTTTCTATCAAAGAAAAAAATCACAAAATATAATTTTATCTTTTCTTACAATAATATTATAGTAATATAATCTAATTAAATAAACATGTTTTATTTTTTATAATAAAATAGAAAAAAATTATTAATTTGACTAGCACCATATTTAAAGTCGGCAGTTATATAGATCGAATTTATTTGTTAGTATTTATTTTATTACAAAAATCCTCCAATAGAAATAAACTAGCGACAAAAATCAGGAATAAAACATCTTAGTCTTACATATTTTTGTATATTTTGTCTAATAGTTAAGCAATATCACACGAGAAGGAGTGCCGTTGTACTAAATAGCAGCATGGCTGTGATGCAGTTGTAGACATGAGCAAAATCACACTTTTATACTACAGTTCCACAAAAAAAAAAAAAAAAAAAAAAAACATTTATTATCAGCAGATTATGATTTGTTTGTTTATTTAACCAGTTATTTTGCTCCACCAGCAAATATCCTTCCTTAACTGGCAGAACTAACAAACTGTGACTGGAGGAGTCCTTGCGAGATTTACTTTACATTCCCATTTATCCCACTTTAGAATACGAGTTTATTTCTGGGGTTTCAGGGTTGTAGGGTAAAAAGGAAAACTCTTGTTCCACACACCAAGTAGTGTCCTTGAGCTTGGGTTATGGAGTGCTTTAGGATTCAGCCTTAGAATGACTTAGAAGCAATTATTAAGGAGACAAAATGTTGTTTAATATGATAACGTTATCAAATGTGTTTTTTGGCTGAAAGGGCTTCCCTTACTGGTTTTAAATGTGGCTTTTGGCAGGTGACTGTGCAGCTCTCCTCTAATGAGATTACACAGCTGAAACTAACTTGCTTAATATCCAATAAAATACAATACAATAGCAATTTATTTGTCTGATGGCATAGCTCAAGTCAAGGCCTATAATGTTCAAAAAAATTCTAGAACCTTACAACTTGCAAATTAACTACACCAGATGCAATAAAACATAAAACTCAAATACTGTATAAATGGGCACTTCCATGCAAAGGTTAACCTCAACACTGGGACAAAAAGTCCAGCGCTGAGCGTCAGAAAGCATAAAGAGATTGAAATATACAGTACAATAAAAAAAGAAAAAAGGTGAAAAGGTCAGTAATAATTGTATATTATAAATCATAATGATTTTTTTTTTTTTGTTTCAGGGTAAAACTTACTACTTAAGTGTTTTATTCATATAGCCTGTACAAGACTGATTCAGACATGTCACCTCAAAATGTGAAAATGTCACATCAATAACATCAATTTATCTTAAATAATTTATTTCACTGCATTTTCAAATTTACACTTTTATCATTATTCATTATTCAAGTCTCTTTCATAGTTGAACTACTGTATAATGCTTTCTGTCTTTATAATTTAGAGCTTGTAACTCTCCCATAAGCGTTTGTACATTTGGTGTCATATCCATAATGCTGCTAAAATGCTGTATATTTTCAGGATGTAAATTATTATATAAATTGCTGAAGATTATATAAGCTGTAGAGGTTTACTTTATAAGGTATGCAAATTCATTTCATAAAACTAACCTTGTACATGCTTTAAGGCTTTTTGTTTACGGATGTGAGTCCAAATGTCACATTCATAATGCTTAACATACCGAAACTATGGTTTCAGAATTACCTTTCATAAAAAAATTCATTAAAGTATGAATATAAATATTTAATTAATTCATTAAATACAGTACACCAGTATGACATTTATGGACTTTATACAGTGTAGAAAACATACTTGGTAAGGTGCAATTGTACACCTACCCTCACCCTTATACAGTATGGTTCAGGTAAAATAAATAAGTAAATTAATAAATAAATAAATATCATGAATAACCAGAAAGTAAAACCTGGACCCTGGAGGTTCGAGACCACGGCGCTAACCACTAAACCACTGCTCAACAAAAGCTAATTAAATCATATTTAAAAACATGTCCTTTAAATGTTGCACAATTTTAAATACTAACCCCATCTCCACTTAAAAACCTCAACCCTCACCCACCTCCATATTCCTAAATTCTTGGTTATATCAGTTAATGTCAGTCACACTAGTATTTTACTGCAGTTTCATGTTGGCTGAAGTGGCAATTTAAATGCATTACTTGTTACGTAATGACTATATGCTGATAGTAGATTTGTCGCAGTACCCACACTCTCATTTAACCACTGCGTGGTACGTTTAATCAGTCAATTCCATTTAATAGGAAAATCTACATTTACAGACAAATGTAAGTAAAATTAAAAATAATCTAAGAAATAGCATGTACATAAACTTTTTATGTTCTTCATTTACATGCTTATCCAAGACTAATTTGAATGCAGTTTACTTTTTAGTCTATCGCAATTAATCACAGGCTCTGCAAACTTTTTTTTTTTTTAATTATCCTGAAAAACACCATCTAAGCACTTTGATGGTGCCATCATAAAACCTCACAAATATGTAGAGCAGATTATGCATATATGTATTATGTATATGTTTAAGTATATATTTTAACTGATAATTTTTTAATGTAGCTCTGGGTCAGATGAACATAATTTCTATAAATTACAATATGCAGATGAGAAAATTAGTGAACCAAATTGCTAATGAGAAAATTTATAAGTGGTCCTTTGCAATTTCCATGCATGCTCTTGCGTTGTGCAAAGAACAACTGCACTAAGAGTGGGTGTGACTAAGTTTATTTATTTATTTATTTATTTATTTATTTATTTATTTTTTAATCTAGCCAATTAGAAGAGACTGCAAACTGTCTTGCATATGCTCGGGGGGTCTAGAGTATAGCGGTATCTCATTTAAATAGCTAAAGCTCCAGAGATCACGCTTTCCATTAAAGCTGCAGCTTATGCTCTCCTGCAGTAAAATCACTGGGTTGTCAAGAAGATTCAGGAATATCAGAGTGGATCTGTCATAAAGAAGTATAAACATGATAAATTATGAACTGAGCACAAATGTGCCATGTCATCAGGCATGGAAAGTAACAAACTACATGTTCTCTCATTAAGGTACTTGAGTGCATGGGTCACTGTCATGTGGAGTAGAATTACAGGTGCAGAACGTGATTTAAATCCAAAAATGTTCTCCTCATGGCAGGCTAACTGACTGTTTTGTATGTGTGGTCTAAAACACTCTGGTGTTTGTAAAGAGGTGGTACAGACTGTGCTACACAGCACTATTCCAGCCAGACACCAACAAGGGGTGTTCTTGCTTGTACACAGGACAGGAGGAAAGGAATAAGAAAGGGGTATGAAAAGGCATGTGCGGCAACGTGTAAGACTGTATACACAGATAAACGTCACTGGGCCAATTTGTCTGTTTTATAGGATTCAAAGGAAACAGAGCTACAATGACTTGCAAATTATCTAAGCCAAAACCATCGGAGATATCAGACTTTCACAGCTCAGCGGGCCAACTCATAGAAACAAACAGTTAAGCCATTAGCTAGCCTACTGAGCTAGATTAGCTAGCTATTTTGCCATGTTTTACAGTTTGAAAATTCACTTCACTTTCAGTAGGGTGGGCATTGGTGACTCTGTGTAGGTTCCTCATCTGCCATTCTCAGACAGAAAGCCTGAGTTCAATTCCTACCCAATGCCCAAACCCCATTCACTGGATGCAGTGCTGGTCTCAAACACTGCAACCGTCCTCATAAAGGGCATCTGGTGTAAAACCTGTGGCAAGTTGTGTGCGTCTTGGATGGTCCGCTGTGGCCACCCCTCGATGGGTGCAGCCAAAAGACTAACAACAACTTTAGTTTCAATAGTGATTACTTTCTGGATAAGCTCAGCATCTTAGCTAGATAGCTATCTGTGTATCTAAAAACATGTTTAACTTAAGCTACCTAGATAGCAAGCTAAAATACCCAGCAAAGCTTCTGAATTCCCAACAGCATTTAGCTGAATTTGCTAGCAAGCTAAAGCGCTATTCACTTTATACTGTAGCCTAGGTTGGTTAGAGTAATTGTTCAAAGACGTATTCATCAGATATGAGGCTGATATAATTAATTTTCAATTATCTGTGTAAATTTTGGACACATGAAATGTAATTAGTAATTACTCATGATGTTTTTCATCAGATTTATACTTTTGTTGAATAATGATCTTGAATATTAATATATTAGCTGTTCATAAAGTAGCATTATTCCCCCCCCCCCCCCCCTTCGATACTCGTCACCCAACACAGCAGCAGTCTCACAGCAGTGTGTATCTTCCCATCCTTATATAATTTCCATTCAACTCGGCTTCCAGAAGACCTCTTGTCTGTGCCTGTCTCGACAGCGGTTGCTGTAGAATTCTGCTTTCTGTGCAAGCTTTTTTTTTTTTTTTTTTTTTTTTTTTGCTGTACACAGCAAAGTGTCGCTCTATCGATTTGTCGGAAGTTTTTAAAAAAAAGTTATTAAAGATATGATGTGCTTCTGCAGAGGTAGGAGGAGGAGAAGAAGAAGTGCAGAGGATAAAGAGTCGAAGAGAAAACCAAGCCTCAGGAGGACTCATGGGATGGCAGCAAGGAGGAGAAGGTGATAATGATGGAAGAATAGAGGGAAGAGTGGAGCCGAGGTGAGCTCAAACTCCGAGAAGACAGGATGTGAATGAGAGAAGGGGATCAGAGTGAACAAGTCTAGCTGCAGGGTGCATAGAAGGTGTTGAGATGTTGTAGCAATTGATCACAAGAGGATCAATTGTCACTTCCTTCACGGCTATACTATTTACAGTGCGCACACGTGCCACACATGGTGGTACTACACACACACACCACACATTGTTGTTCAGCTTTCTTCTCAGTTATTAAAGGCATGCTGAGTGCAGCCTATCGGGAAGTGCTCACCTATTTCTATCAGCTCTCATTAGGAGAAGAGAGAACATAAAAGAGAAGCAGGCTGCTGTCACCGTGGGGGTATGACAGTAAGGAGGAGCTGCAAACACTGACGCTATACACAATAGAGCAGTCAGGGTGAGAGGAAGAAACCACACACAGCCACACACACATACATCAAAACTTATTTTACTGTAACAATGTAGATATCTTTAGACATTTTGAACATAACAGCACACATAAAGATACTGTAGTGCATTAATGTCTGCACATACAGATCTTGACTGTGACATGAGTGGTGAGGTTAGATCGATTGCTTTGAGTATTTTAGAAACTGCTATTATCTTGGGATTTTCATTTTACACAGAATGGTACAAAAATGTACACACACAAAAAAAATGCAATGTGTGAGTGCAAGCTTCTTGTTAAAGAAAGAGGTCAGTAGAGAATGACTAAAATGAATGGAGCTGACAGGCAGGCTACGGTAACTCAAACACCCAGTTTTTACAGCTGTGGTGAGCAGAAAAGCATCACAGAACACATAAACATGTCAAACCTTGAGGCAGATGGAGTGTAACAGGAGCGAAGAGCACACTGGGTTCTACTCCTGTCAGCCAAGACGAACACAGACCCACTGACAATGGACATTTTTAAACACATCGAAGTAGAGTTTTAAAAGGTAAGTTTTTGAGAGGCACATTTTTTTCACAATATCTCAGGGGGTGATAATTTAGTTTAATTAAGTTAGCAAGATTTTTTTTTTTTTAATTTTTATTTCTATTTAACACTGAAAAGAAGTTTTATGTTCCCCACAAAAACTTAGGCCTAAGAGTGAGAGTCAAACAGAGGTAAAGCTAGTCAAACCGAGGCTCGCTAATATCATTATAGCATAGGCTCATTTCAGGGTCCGAGTCCTTCGATGTAAGCAGACTCCATGGGCTTTGTAGGCTTGTGGCCTTCACAGACTGCATAGATGGCGAAGGCCGAACTAAAATGAGCCAGTCTGATCTATGGAGGACTTCCTAATTGAGTTACCAACTGTTTCCACCCCTATCATCATATCAACGTAATATAAAATATTTTTAAAAAAAAAGGTTGTGGCATTGGTCAGATGCAAAAGCCGAGCTGCCAATGGTAAACGTTGTCTAAACCCACCAAGCACGAGGAGAACATGCAAACTCCATGCACACAGAGACGAGAATCGAGCCTAGCCGGGAATTGAAGGAGGTGCAAGGCGACAGTGCTAACCACTACACCACCGTGCTTCATATAAATGCCCTTGTTTTTTTTTTTTTTTTTACTATTTTTATATTATTTTATTTATATATTTATATATAAGAATAAAATAATGAGGCTATTTTTAATATCCATATCCTACATTCACCATTGTTTCTTCTGGACTCTTCCCCTGCCCACAAAGAATAGGTTTAGCCACAAAGTATTCACCTTTTGTCAGGAATGATGTGGAGGAGGACGCAAGTGCAGGTAAAAAGTGTCGGTCAATCGGCAAATCTCATAAACTAGGGCAGACAAGGGATCCGAAAATACGGATCAAGGTCATACACAATAAGGCTATCACAATTAATCAAGGTTTGGTTACTTTACAAAGTCTCTCCATTGCTATTTAAGCACCTGCAGGTGTTCTAGAATTCTGGTGACTTAGAATGTGGACGGTTGGGAGTTGTAGTCTGTTTCCGCCATGTTTGTAGGCAGATATGGTTTTGTTAGTTCTGCTGCCTCAGCTGGCCTGGCACCTTTGCATCCTTTGTTTTCAGGGAAAAGTAGGCCTCATTTGAAGGAACCTTCGAAATGGGATAGCCGTAGTCACAACGCTTGGCCCACAACAAGAATTGACACACACACACACACACACAAACACACACACACACACACACACACACACACACACACACACACACACACACACACACACACACACACACACACACACACACACAATATCTATTAGCTCATTTCTCACATGCCTGCAGAGTCTATCAGTTTATGTGTTTAATAGTATCATTTAATAAATGTATCCTGCTATAACAGGGGCTCAGATAATTTGAGCAGGCTTGCTAATTATTATATGTTTATTATGTTTTCAAGCCTAATGAGGCATGTGTTTGTGCTCCTTTTTTCTCTAATTTTTTGCCGCAATGCTTCTGTGCACTTTGCTCGAACAATGTTCGGCTGTATATTGCTGTGCAATAATAAATCAAAAAGACTCTTATGAGTCATTTTATCACTTGAGGAATTGATGCTCGCTATTGTAATTATGTACTGAAGAAAGTTAGCAAAAATTATAGTCTCTTTTTTTTTTCAATAAGAGATTTGGCTCTGTAGCAGCTGCTGACTGTATCATCAATCCTTGTTTTCTCTTGCATTAGTCCAACAGATATCTGGCCCCAAGTCACTGCAATTTGTTTTTTTCCCCCATCTTTAAAACTCCATTCACACCTGGTATTTACATGTGTTTTGTGTAACTGGTTCATATGCATCCTCCTGTACCACTTGTCACTATAGTGGGTTGCCAGCTGTGCCAGAAGCACCACTATGTCTTTAAAAACCCGGCCTCAAAGCTCGATATCAAAACTTACACAAAGTGTATATTTAGTTGTCAACAGACATTTTTTAATGAAACCACTGGACCCTGGATTTGTCACTAAAAGCTTTACATGTACTGCTAGCAGCAGTCTGCATCGCATTTTGTGCAGCTTTAGTTCACCTAAACACTTTACTCATCAATCACATGAACTGAAAGGTGCTCTTAACGAAAAATAAAGGGAAATCGATGAAAAAAATAATATGTAAGCTATATGGCTTTAGCCATTTAAAAAAAAAAAATCTGGTCCATACATAACAAGCCATTATTAAGTCTTTAATTGCAGTAGGTCAAAATAGGACATTAACACTATCACTTCCTATAAAAAACAAACAAACAAACAAACAAACAAAAAACTCTACTTTAAAGTTCAGCATTCATATTTAAAGGTAATTCATCTTTATGAATCAGGGCATACTGTACAACATCCCTAAGAAGATATTTCACCTACTATTTTGCCATTTATCATGCTGCACACAGTATTGCACACAGTACTGTATATTGTTATGAATAAAGAATATTTATGAGATTGCTTAAACCACGCAGTAATGAGCAGAAGAGAGCAGGCCTGGCTAGTACTGCATGGTTTCATATACTATAGAGATTTAATTACCGTAACAATTACAAACTGCCCAACTCACAAACGAAAAATCTAAATAACTAGCCCGTCTGTCATTGTTGTCTGGAACGCACAAGATGCATTAGCGTTTCCACTACAAATGCACTACAAAACGCATGTCCCTTGACAGCTTTCAATACAGCTGGAGTGAAGGGATCTTAATACATCTCTGAGACCTCTTCAAACTTCTGATTGTGCACAATAACAAAACACAGTTATGAGACTAAAACATCCCTTTATTTCTCTATATAATCCCCTGCTACACTAATGCACTTATCCCAGCTTTTCACTAGAGCTTGAATACCATCAGTGTAGAAAGTTTTCTCAGTATACTGGAGTCATGATCGAACTGCCTGCTTCATGTCTGAAATGCTGGCCTCCCAGGAGCTCCTTTAATGGCCCAAACATGTGGAAATGGTTTGGAGAAGGGCCTGGATTGTATGGGAGATGTGGCAATAACATCCCAGCCAAGTTCCTGCAAATGGTTCAAGAATTATAGTTTGTATAGGTCCGACAACAGATGCGTCGCTTCCACAAGTTGGTGATGAGTTATCTGTCGTGATCGTTTTCAAGGATCAGGTGTGCAACTCGCTAAATGTTCATGGGAACAACCTCAGCGGGATTCAAGCCAGCTTGGGTAAGATAGCCATTCACGGCTTGCTTTAAAGCATTTGCAAAATACAGATGTTTTACAACCTTACGCATATACAAAAAAATGCTTTCAAAATAATAATAATATTAAACATTTCCATGGAAACAAATATATAATCAATAGAGATCAATCAACAGTAATTACATGTTTACTTTTTAAATATGCAGGAACAGTTTGTGAAGTTCTATGAGGAAATTAGTTAGTCATTCATTTTTTATTTATTTTATTTTTTATAAGCATTCTGGACAATCTGCCAAATTATGACTCTCACACTCACAGACTTTATTATTACATTATGTTGTTTTGTCTGGAAAGTGGTCTATTACAGTATGTATAGTACTATATTAGTTTAGTTACTAATACATAAACAATAAAAAAAATCTAACTTTGCAGGCAGTATGGTGGCATTTTATTTAGTGCTGTCTCAATGCACCTTCAGGGTTGGGGGTTCGAATCTCACCTTCGCTCTCTGTGCATCGAGTTTGTTTGTTCTGTCCATGCTTGGTGGGATTCCTCCGGGCACAATCAGTACCTCCAACAGTTCAAAGATATGTGGTGTGTATGATGCACCACCTCCAGGTTGTACCCTTCCTTATTTTTTAAGGTGCCTGCAATAGGCTCCATGCCATGACCTACAGAGGGTAAGTAGTACTGTATACTGTAGATGATGGATATTTTTCTTTGAAAAGTAATGTTTAGGAATGTTATTCCACTGAGGCATTGATGCAGAAATCATAGAATAAACATCTACAACAAAACAGGGTGTTACACCATAGTAGGTTTACACCATATTGTATCCTGAGCCCAAGCTGCATCATCACTAGTCTTCCAGTAAACAAACCATAACAATCTAAGACCATCAATATAATCCTTTAACAAAGGGTGCCATATTTATGGGAATAAGAATAATGATTTTACATCATAGCAGAGAAAAATATGTTATAATGTTAATAGAAATAAATGGGGTGGCACGGTGGTGTAGTGGTTAGCACTGTCGCCTTGCACCGCCAGGGTCCGGGTTCGATCCCCAACCAGGCTCGATTCCCGTCTCTGTGTGTATGGAGTTTGCATGTTCTCCCCGTGCTTGGTGGGTTTCCTCCGGATACTCGGTTTCCTCCCACAGTCCAAAGACATGTAGGTTAGGCTAATTGGTGTTCCCAAATTGCCCGTAGTGTGTGAATGTGTGAGTGTATGTGTGTGTCTGTGCCCTGCGATGGATTGGCACCCTGTCCAGGGTGTACCCTGCCATGTGCCCTATGTCTCCTGGGATAGGCTCCAGGCCGCCCGTGACCCTGAATACAGGATTAAGTGGTATAGATGATGAGTGAGTGAGAAATAAATGGCCAAGAGATTTAGTGGTCCAAGGTGATTTGGAAAAATATCCTATATGTTATTAATACGAAAAGAATATTTATGGAAATTTAATGAAGTTAAAGGAAAAGCTGTCTGTGCCAGACAGCTTTTATTAATCTGTGTATCAGTTTGTTAATGCAGGAAAAAAATCTGAAATACTGTAGGATAAAAATGTTATTTGTTTTAGCTTGAGTGCTCCTTAATGTGCATTAATTGTTAGGATGTGTTTTACTTCTTGTATTAAAAAACACATTTCAGCTAAAATGTGATAGATTTCAAAAAACGTCTCATGATCAATTCAGTAGCTGACAGTATTTTATTATAAGTATTTCCACAAGAGCAAGCACCTTCTCCTTACAGGCGCGCACACACAAACACACACACAAACATACAGCTGTGTCCCATATATTTGTAAGGAGGAGGTCAAACCTGGAAGTCTAATGGCAATCAACAGCAAAGGCTGGGTGATTCTGATTATCCACAGATGGTGTATGGTTATTAGGACAGCAGAGGGAAAAGAGCACTGGCCTTGTCTTCTACAGTGCTGATGACAATGACACACACATTCACATACACATATACACATACACACTCATCATCTCCTCAGTAGTTTAGAACAATTGGGGGATTAGTCCAGCTGATTGGTTAAGCAATTTTCAAATCAGTTTGAGATGTTGAAAGAAAACCAAAATGATTCCTATCCTGACCCTGATTGTGGAGAATGGTAAAAAGTAACACTCCACAAAACTTTTTTTCCCCCCAGCAGAAAACAATAATAAGCACTGATAAGTGTAATATCCATGCATTGTGGACTAACAGAAGACAGTCCAGCAAAAAGGGTGGGCACACAGAAATAATCTTCTTCAGGTCACCTTATGTAAATGCATATCAGAAATAAATAAAATATTAAATATTCCTGCTGGGAGCCTTGCAAAGACAGGCAGAAAAAAAAAATCAACTGCAAGAGTGACTTCTATAATTAACCGCAAGATCACAGAGAGACAGGCTGCACTATAGGACACCGATGAGGAACCTCAGGAGGCAAATATCCTCTCCATTTGCAAAAGTGCATCGTGACACATGAGCATGGCCCCATGTTAAATCTCTTCTAATTCCAAAGAGTCATATAACGGCAAGCGTGAAATCATGGCAAATCTGCCCTTTATTGCTTTTTTCCCTCCTTATAGCTCTTCTTATCAGCATGAATTTCACATTAGCGTGATCCATTGGGAACTTCACCATGGAAAATGCTGCAATAACTCGATTCGCCCCATACCTCATGTCTCATCCTCAGGAGAACAGTCAAGATCAAGGCATCAGAGAACAGAGAGGTATAAAGGGCTGACTTTGTGTCTGTTTGAACATAATTAACACAATCATTTAGCAAAGCCCAAGGCAGAGACACACTGATAGTTTTAGTGCTGTACACACCAGGCTTAGAGGTGCTCTGTAGATGAGCAAAGAGCTTGATGTGCAAGGTTAAGTGGAAGGAGGAATGGTATGGTTGTACCTGTAGGTTCGAGACAAATTCGTAAAGTAAGGACAAGAGTGAAAGCGAAAAGAGACAAATTGTTGAAAGATGAGAATTAAACTACTAAAAAAAAACATAGTCACTAGTGAAATAGAAAACGGACACATTGCTAGAGCATCGGAGTGTCACAACTTGAAAGTTGCACAGGTTATTGTCTGCGGCAAATTTTACATTATATAACAGATTCTGTGTTTCCTCACATCTCCCATAAACATGCCAGCAGGTATGTTAGACTGTCTATATTAAACTGCCCTTAGCATGTGCATGGGGTTTTGTTACGGACCCACATTACCAACATTAGGCAGTATTCCCTGAGCTCCACCACAACCCATTCACATTAAAACTGAAATTAATGAAGCTTTAAATGTGCCGCCTAACTATACCGCATTTAGCAGGTAGTCACAAATCAAAAGGGTTTCGTTCACATGTTACTACTTTCTGTTTACTATCCTTCAACTTTATTTGATGGACTGATGCCAAAAGGCGTGATGGACAACTTCTTGAAAAGCATTCTGTGAATTTTGGAAAAAAGCCAAAACAATAAATACAAAAATAAGTTTTCACACCAATAATATACTTTGG
The DNA here is from genome assembly GCA_011419295.1 of Clarias macrocephalus. Lineage (NCBI taxonomy): Eukaryota > Metazoa > Chordata > Actinopteri > Siluriformes > Clariidae > Clarias > Clarias macrocephalus. The sequence goes on along the minus strand of JAAGKR010000311.1, from coordinate 76,253 downwards.
CATGTCTAACTTATGATCGTGTAATTTCACCAAAATTATGTAGAAAAGTTTGTGTTTATTTTCTAACCTTGCTCTGGCTGTCTGCCTGCAGGGATCGTGTTGAGTAAAGTAGGCAGTTTTACAAATTGAAATATGATCAAGTTCTGGATGGTTAAATCCTTACAAAACAGAATCGACATAAGCTTGTAATCAAATACCATCTGTGAAAAGGTCTATGTACTTCTGTGCTGTCACAACATCATCGTCAGCAACATCATCATTGCTTTTTCAGTCTGAAGAAGCTACTTGGATGAGTAGTAAAACATTTCTACTCTAACAAGAAAGTCCAGTTGATGTAAGTCAACTTCCAGATACTTTTTCTTTTCCAATACTGACACCGATAACAATACCTAAACACTCGATGATGTTTTGTCAAAAATCTTCTAAGCTTTAAAAGGTACCTTTTATACAAAAATGATCATGTCTGGACAGTCTCACGGATCTGTTACATGCAAAAAAGAGAGAAAGAAAAAAAAACTATCCATGGCTTTTTTCCAGCTTCAAATCGGCATATTCTTGCTTTATAAACCCACTCTTTAGATTCATTTATTCTTTATGAGGTTTAGAATATTTACTCACTCACTCATCCTCTTTACCGCTTTATCCTGTATATGGGGTCATGGGGGTCTGGAGCCTATCCCAGATTACTTAGGGCACAAGGCAGGGTACACCGTGGACAGGGTGCCAATCGTTCCCAGGACACAAACACATACTGTACATACTCATACACTACAGGCAATTTAGTAACACGGAGTAGCCTAATCTGTATGTCTTTGTGGAAGGAAACTAACCAAGCACAGTGAGAGGAAGGAATTGAACCCGGGACTGGAGGTGCAAGATGACAGAGTGCTAATCCACTAATCCACTGTGCCACCTGAGCACCGTTTTTACCAAATCACCATATACTGCCCAGGAACTGAAATTTCTTGCCCAATAAAATGTCGTTATTGTTAAATAGAATGATCAGACACACAGATCATGGGTTGCGGGGTAGGGCCTCCATGGACCAGACATCCAATGGGTGCTTGGACAGATTAAGATCTTGGGAATTCGTTGGCCAGATCAACAACTTTGAACTATTTGCCTGCTGAGCCCCATATGTGGCAGGCTGTGATTCACTAGGTGTTCTGATCTTTATATCATGGTCAGAGTTGACTTTTTTCAAATTTTGATACTTTGGCTTTTTTGTAGGATCAGCCTTGATGTCCATTGATGAGGGTTTTACTTTGCAGAAAGTCATTTTACATGCAGAACAGTTTTGGGGTTCATGAACCAGCAATGCAACAGCAGGTGCATTTGATATTTGATGAGCTGCAGACGTGAGCCATTACAATAAAGTTTTGCTCAAGTTTAATCTTTTAGTGGAGCAAAAAAAAAATCATTAAATGTAACTTGCTCCCTTGGCACTTTCAATAACCAGAAAATAAAATGCTAGTTATGACTGAGATACATGTAAAGAAGAAAAGATATTTAATTTCAGGGAAATGTGAAAGTTGTAAACCAATATAAAATGCTGAAAATGTCAAAATCTACCCATAGGGGGTAGCTACAGTAAATCTAAGGGTTTTTCCTGGCCATCTCACAAACAGCCAGGCTGTAGACAAGATAAATCTTCCTCAGACTGAGAAATAAATAGAACATACACTTCCTACAGCAGTGAAACCCAGCAGGTTCCTTGCTTTCGATTATTTTTAGATGTAACATTTCCCATTTCCTCTGCTGTTCCTCATCAATGAGACAAAAGCTGGACTTATTAAACCGGAAAAGGCACATTGTGATGATCACAGAGTGGACAAGCAAGTAAGTTTTATTCGTGCAGAAAATCCTTTTTTTCTCCTTTCTAGGCCATAGCTGGAGGGTCAGATAAAATTCCCTATATTAGCCTGATTCCTGATGCAGGGTCACAAAGAAGAGATCAGGAAGGTGAAGAAGGAAGAGGAAGAACAAGAGAGAAACAGAGAGAGATGAATGTGATAGAAATAGAAAGTTGAAGGTTAAAGAGGGTTAAAGAGGGTCAGTTCTATCACAATCGTGCTGAGCATCTCTTACTCAGAACCTAAATGCACTGTACTGTATATATCATACAGAGGAGAGTTTTTTTCAAGGTAGTTAAGATAATATTAACTTGTTTAATATCAGAAATGTCATGCAGAGATCTTTATGAACAGCTAGCTCTAGGTGGTATTATATATAGAATAATATACTGCTAGAAATGTGCAAATACTACAAAAGCAGGCGGTTTCATGCTGGCAGGAGCAAGCGTTCAGACACAAAGCTTGCAGGAAAAAAAAGGCCATGTTCATTTATATAAGAGCACACTCAATGTGTATACAGAGCTGTGCCATGCATTTACTGTATTCATTCATTCATTCATTCATTTATTCTTCTTAACTGCTTAATCCTGTTTATAGTCTCCCGGGTTTTACCCACTAATTTGTACTTTGGGAAACAAAAGCAAGTAAGTTAATTTGGGAAATACACCAAAGCTGGAATGAGGACAAATAACTGTGAGCGGATGGGACTGGTTTAACTTGCTGCGAGAGTGAGCAGAATTCATCAGCATTCCTTCGGGAGCAGGATTTAAAAAATGTCCCATGCACACCTCTAACTACAACTGCAACTCTTTCATTCATGCTTAAAAGCTACTTGCTGCAAAATATATGGGGTAGTTTTCTCTGCAGAACGCATTGTTATTAGATATGCTGAGGTGAAGTTTTATATATTTTGTGCATTTTTGGGGGGGCCTCACATTTGTTTCATGGTTTGGTGACGATTCTGAATGTTACAGATTTAGATTTAGTTTTATTCTCACATCACATGGCGGAGCTGTCGCCAGGTTCGATTCCTGATTCTGTGTGCATGTTCTCCCCGTTCTTGGTGGGTTTCCTCCGATTGCTCCGGTTTCCTCCCATAGTTCAAAGACATGCAGATTAGGTTAACTGTCATTCCCAAATTGCCCGTGGTGTGTAAATGAGTGTATGAGTATATGTATATGCGCGTGTGCCCTGCATTAGATCGGCACCCTGTCCAGGGTGTACCCCGCCTCGTGCCCTAAGTCTCCTGGTATAGGCTCCAGGCCCCTCACGACCCCGTATACAGGATAGATCGGTATAGACAATGAGTGAGTGAGAGTAAGTGTCATATCATGGTTTACACCATTTCTAAAGTATAAAAGTGGTGAAATTCTTGTGCGCAGATAACCACCAGCAATGCAGTCAAGTCTATTAAGTTTAGAACTAAAAAGATAGACAAAACAAAAGTAAAGGGAGTAAACGAAGATACAAAATCTGTAAAGTGCGATAGAGAAGATATAAGGTGCAAAATACTGTTTGCCTGATTTACATGGTTTGTGCAATGGAGTATGTAAAAAAAATTGTTTTGTTAGCAGTCTAATACAGTGTAGCGCACAGTGTGCAATATTGTAGTGAAAATTATAACATCCTGTAGCAGTGACAATACAGACATTTGTTTTTTACTAGCACAATTGGTTGTTGTTAAACAGCCACCTTGCTTGTGGGATAAAACTATCCCCAAGTATATTTGTTTGTGATATGATCCTGGAGTATCATCTACCTGAAGGTAGCCGTAAGAAGAGACTGTAGCTCAGGCTGTTTGTACCAAGCCCTTAAAAGTTCTTTGCTCAAAGTATGCAGCACCCAAACCATCAGGTGATGTTGCCAATTAGGATGCGCTCCCTGGTACATGACCCGAGGACTACAGGGTTCATGCTAAACCTTCTCATCCACTGAAGATGGTAGAGGCATTGTTGTGCCTTCTTCAGTGTTTGTGGACCATGTCTTATCTTTGAAGGTACTGACTTTTTCTACTGCTGTTGTGAGTTCTCTTTATGTACTGTAAGGGCCTGCTCCTAGTCTCCTGTAGAGCTTTTGTTTTCTTCATGTTGAGGAAGAGGTTGTTGTGTTGGCACCACTCTGATAGTGCTCTGACCTTCTCTCTGCATGCCATCTCGGAGTTGTTTAAGATGACTGTTGTGTCATCAGCAAATTCAGTCATATCTAGGGGGTGGAGGAGAGGGCTTAGTACACATCCCTGTGGAGTGCCTGTCCTGATAGTTAGAGGAAAGGAACAGTAGGCTCACCACCTGCTGTCGGTCAGCCAGGAAGCTGGAAATCCAGTTCCACAGAGATTTTTCTAGGCCTAGTTGTATCCAAGTATCCAATTCAGAGGGAATTACAGTATTTAATGTTGAACTGTAATCTACAATCAGCATCCTCACATACGCGTCCCTCTATTCTAGACAACGGAGGACACTGTGTAGTGAGGTAGAAATTACATCATCCCTTGATCTATTTTGGTGGTAAGTGAATTGAAGCAGGGCTAGTGTGGGTGAGAGCATGGGGTATATCATGTCTTTGATGAATCTCTCGAAGCACTTACTGATAAAGGGAGTTACTGCAACAAGGTGCCAGTCGTTTTATTGCAAATCATGGTACAGAAGCTACCTAAATTACATTCATTCATTTTATCTTCTTCTTTGGTCTAGAGGCATTTCTCTTAAGTGTGAAAACAACACAACAATTATGGGCAAAAGAAGAGCATGACGGGTGCCTATTCATAACACAACATATAAAAGCTGCATGTTTTACTAATCATTTGTGTGTAAATATTTGTGTAAGCTGAACCAACCTAAGAAATCATGCTGGATTTGCAATATTAATTAAATTTTGGAGGCAATTTTGAAGACATCCTCTTAAATGCTTTGTCGTGTTCTTCAAACCATCACTTAACATTTTTTGCAACATTTCAGGATGCATTATATTACTGAAAGAGGCCATATTGATGCTATGAACTTGGTCTGCAACATCATTTAGGTGCGGTAATAACCCTAACCATAGGTAACATATGCATGAATATCAGATCACAAGGTTTCTCAGCAGAACATTGCTCCACTAGCTTGAATTCTCCCCCAAGTAAACAAAGTACTCACTGGACCACCTTCGTCCACTGTCCTATGGTCCAGTTATAATGCTTACATGCCTATTGTGGACACCTTGGTGGTAAACAGAAGTCAGTATGGGCACACTGAATGGTCCTGCAGGTATATATTTGCCTCATACACAGCACAATTGATGCATTGTGTGTTGATTGGGGTATATAGCCCTTTTCTGTGTTTGGACCGGGCGGCCTAGGCTTTGCTCCACACATGCATCGGCGAGGCTTGGGCAAACATAACTCCATTTTTCTGGTTTACTGGTTGTTCTTCCTTGGACCATATTTGGTACATGTATGTTTTAACCACCTTTTTGGAGATGCTATGACCCAGATGTCTAGCCATCACAACTGGCCCAGAGGACAACGGCCCTTTTTAAAGTCTCTCAGATCCTTACTCTTGCCGTTCTCCCCTGCTTTCAAATGTGAAAACTGACTGTTTATTTCAAGCCCAATGTATGGGCCTTGAAAGGTGGCCCTGCAATGAGATAATTAAGCAATATCACACAAGAGGGAGTGCTGTTGTGCTGGATATTAGCAATAGGCATGAGGGCACGGCCAAAGATCTGAAGGCACGGCAGGTGTGCTGATATCGAGCACCACAGCAATTGTGATATTGCTTTTATATACTGTAGCGGTTCCCCACAAATGACATTTTTTATCAAGAGATTGTGATTTATCTGTTTATTTAACCATTTGTTGTATTCTCCCAACACATCCTTTCATGATTAGAGGAATTCACTGTTTTAACGTAACCGTAACCAACAGGGATGAAAGTAGTTTTCAATTTTTACTGGTACTATGTAGCAAAAGTATGAGAAGAATAAATCATGGAAGTGGTGGACAGTGCTATAAATCTCAGAAGTCTTCTTTATATTTCCACTTATTCCACTTTAGAATATCAGATATGTACTGTATAGGTGAATTCAGTGAGGTGAAAAAATGGTCTGACAATAGAACAGAGGAAAAAATAAATTTGACAATGTACCCAGGTGACCGTTCATGCTGAACACATCACATAGAAAACTGTTATTTGTAAACAGTGTCTTAGCTGACATGCTGGAAATGCTGCAGCGTTAAAAAAATTAAACTGATTTATAAGACAGTTTTCATCCTTGGACAAAAAATATACCAGTATTTGAACACAAACACCTAGTAATTAGACAATTAATTTTTTATTTGTTTTAAGTTATGGGGAGTTGGCTTGAATTCTTACTATTACATAATTTTCACTCATCTTCTATCCTGCTTTATACAGGGACACGGGGAGCCAGGAGGCTATCCCAGGAGATGAGGTACAGTACACACTGGCTGGGGTGTCCAAGGGCAATGCCATTTAAGAATGCCAGATAACCTAATCTGCATGTCTTTGGACTGTGGGAGGAAACGGGAGTTCCCAGAGGAAACCCACTTAGCATGGGGAGAATATCAATCCAAACTCCATGCACACAGACCCAAGGTGGGAATCGAACCCGGACCCTGGAGGTGTATATCGACAGTGCTAAACACTAAGCCACCATGTGGCCTACATAATTTTCAATGTTTGCTAAAGTATGAAACCATTAGTTTCCCTAAATTTTGTCGATGCTATTCTCAAAGGTAAATAAATAACTTACAGTAAAACCAGTATACAAAAGTGAAGTAATCTGGCTTAACTGGTTTCATCCCACCTCTCAAAATATATATAACTGGCAAAGCTAAAATGTCCCTAGATGTAACATGGGATGTATGGTGGTTTGTATTTGATGTTATCCCATCCAGGTGAGTCTGAAAATTTGAAGATTATGTAATAATACATGATATTATAATTTACTGGAAACATCATAGCTCCCTTAACCTGTAAATGGCTTATTCTCGTTAATTGTGCCATTTTATTCTAGTCAAAATAAACTTGTTGCTGTAGCTATGTTCAGTAAGCTACAAAAATAGCTACATACAGTAGCTATATATGTACTGTATAGGGATAATTTTCTGTAGTTGTGTGTGTCAGTTGCTTGTTTGTCGCATGAAAATCTCTGATTTATTTATATTTGTTTTACTTATTTTCACTACCCTCTATTATCTTTGAACATTAAGCACTGGAAAAAACCTGTACTAAAAAAGAAGTTTTTAGTAGAGGTTGGTTGGAGGCCTCCTGCTGATTTACACTATGACAGAGCACGACAGGTCTAGTCCCTGCCATAGGCGCTGTCTGGAAAATTACTTCAGAAGAAAAAAAAAAAGAAAAAAAAAAGAAAAGCACCTTTGACCCTCTTTCATCTGACAGGCAGATAGCACACTTTACAAAGGGAAGTGCTGTGAGGTTGCCTAAAGCAGTAGTACACATGTATTCACACATCACTCACGCGCGAACACACACACACACACACACACACACACACACACACACACACACACACACACACACACACACACACACACACACACAATAAAAGGATGTTTTTCTTCTATATTAATTATTAATATACAATATTATTATATTATCATATTATATTATCTTTTTAAGGGAATATCTGGGAAGAATACATTTTTTGCAAGATTCTCTTTAATGTAGGTTGATATAGAAAAACTGTAGAGAAAACCTTATTGAATACACTCCAAGTGCACTCTCTATGTACCTCCAAAAGAGACTCACACCACCCGAGGACACACACACAGACTCACACAAAATCTGGCAGACAGACCACAGAACCTTTTCTATTCAGTGAGCCATTATCATATGCATTTTTTTAAAATAGTTTTTTTCTTTTTATGGACTTAAAAGCAACACATGAGTGACAGACTCTTATGACACATCACATTTCCAATTTTAAATGAACAAACAAAAATCCTGAGTTTTGTTTAATGTAGATTCAGACTTTCAGACCCCACTGTGCCTGTTGAAAAACAAGTCGTCCTCCACCCTGGACACAGAGATGCTTTGAGCGAGCTAATGATGACCACTGATCATTTCTAGAAATGGTCTCCTTAATGACTAAAGACCTGCAGCAGAATGTCTAAAGCAATAAATGGTGTGAAGCACAGTCCCATTTTTAGATGGCATTCCTGTGAGAAACATTCATAATGAAGCTTTCAGATTGATTCTCGTTTCTTTCTCCCCTCATTCTCCCTAATAGCGATGACAATGGCCAACAAGGGCAGCTACAAAATTGGAGAAATACTCAATGGGAATCAAATGAGGCCTATTTCTTTCACTTTTTTTCTTCAGAGGTGACGAGAGTACAACAGTACCCTCTGGTTTGATGAGAATCATTGAGACCTGGGGTTTAAAATATCTGAGTGCCATTTGGGCTGACTGCTCTACTGTTAAACTGCAATTATTTTCAGGTCCATTAGAAAACGCTTGTAACCATTTTAAAGCATACTGTATGATAGAAAATCACATGAATTACCTGAATATAAGATGAATACATGAGCTTTCAAATGAACCATGATATGTCGGATAGTCTTAAATGATTTACAAATTAAAGAATAAAACAAAAGATATACTGTTTCAAGAAACTAAACCATGATGGGGTGCTTTAATGTGGTCTGGCATGTAGGGTGACATTTACTTCCCCAAATAATTTAATACAATTTACATTTATACAAAACACTGGTTTTAACAGATGTGGCAGCGGGAAGGTTTTCGAGCGCCAGGCTGTAAAAGAAGCAGAGGGAAGGTGAGAGACAGGGTATCTACTCGTTCCTTACACCCCGATGTGGGTATGTATGCCTTTGTGAGTAGATTATGCTGAAAAGTAGTAAAATTGATTAATTCCAAAAAGACAATAAAAACTCTTGATTGACTCACAGATACTGCTTTTGTCAAAACTTCCTGGTCCTCCTTACATTTCTTCATTACACTAATGCTGAAACCAAATAACCTGGAACCTGTCCACCGTCGAGTCCTCACTGCTCAGGTAACTCAGCCGAGGCATCATTCAACAAAACCACTACCCGGAACTTGAGATGTGGACAGAAAATATGGAGCACTTTTTGACCCTGATCGAGGGGCAAAAAGATGACCAGTGGTGCTACGAGGCCTGCTCCAGGGCGGGTCAGAGCAACAGAAAGTAGCATGTTTACTTCCCTTCCTCATTGGCAAGGCCCAGCTTTTGCCACAACAGCTGCCAGTGGGTCAAAAGAGTGTGTGGACCTTAAAAAGACCAACCTGCAACAAGTTGGTCACCCGAGAACAACACCGCAGGCACTTTTGCAGCATGGACTTAGGAAAACTCAGACATTATTCCATTAGTCCTAGTGGATATGCAACATGATACAAGGACGCAGTGGCCCTCCTCAACATTTTGGCACGCATTGTTGCCAAAGGGCTCTTCGTCATCTCCTCATTTGTAACCCTAAAAGAATTTTTGACATATCAAGGCACAAATATTGAAGTATATTACTGAATATTAAAGTTCATGCATACTTTAAGAACTCTATGAAACATCCACGAATGGTAAGCCTGATCGAGCGGTTTAACCAAACTCTGAAAAACATGATTTAAGTTCATATAACGGATAGTTGGAAATGGTATAAAGGGTTAGAACCGCTGCTGTTCGAGTATGAGAGGTTCCAGAAGCCTCCAGTGGGTTTTACTCCTTTGAGATTGTTATATGGGAAAAAACCTTGTGGTATATTACATGGACAAGGTCCCCCATATGCATAATGCCTATGCTGTTGCCGATCAAATGACATAATAATTTACAGAAACAATGGTTAGAGGCATTTGCAACACCACTGTGCAGTCTGGACTCCTACTTTAGAGTGGGACTAATGATCAATCCAATAATCCAAAACGTCTGCAGTTGGCAGTTGCGCAGGTGAAAGTACATTATCTTGACTTCCACTTGGGTTATGGGCAAATGTGTCTCCAAAATGATAAAACTGTGCCATGCCCAAGAACCAGTACCAAAAAGGGGTAAGACAGTTCCTGGGGATAGCTGGCTATTATCATAGGTTCATAGTTAAATTTTTAGATGTCACTAACCCGCTGATTAATATTATTAAAAAGAGGACACCAGATCCGGTCCAGAGGACAAACATGTGCCAACAGGCTTTTATCCATATAAAAGAAGCACTTTGTAGGTAAATACTGCACCACTGAAAAAGCCTGGTCATCAAGTGGGCAGTCCTTCCCTTCTGCTACTAATTGTTTGGGAAAGATGTCACCTCCGTGTTTGGACTATGTCCATCTCCAACGTCCCCAGCGGATGAATGATGCCAATGTAAAAATCACCACTGGTATTAGCACTTTAGCCCTTTTTGAGGTGATTTGAGGTGGTCCACAAGCAGGGAAGATGACTTCCTCTCCTGCCATGGATGCAGCTGGACGGCTCTCCAACCTAAGACAGATGGTGGGAGTGTATGGCAGTGGAAGTGTGGTCAATTACCCGTCTGTAAAGGGAGCAGAGGGAAGGTGAGTGCGCAGGGAAGACCTGATGGCGATGTCGAATCAGTGGTTTGTCTGTTCACAGTGAAGAGGGGAGGTGATGAAAGGGTATGCCAGCTATGTGGAAGAGACATTGTGTTTAAAACCCCAATGTGTGTGTATGTGTGACCTAAATGAAACTCAAAAACGGTAAAGTTGATTCATACGAACAAGAACAATAAAGACTCTTGGCTTACAGAGACCACCTGTGTCCGACATCCTGGTCTTTTTACATTCCACCATCAAGAAGAGTTATAGATAAATTTAATGCTGTGGAACATATCACCGACCATAATAACTGATAAAGGAGAATATGTCGATAAAATACACTTCTTCTGATCACCATATAAATGGTTTGACATTTTCATTGTTGAAACATGATGTTTTTAAGTAGATTAACGTAGACTATTATAAGAGCCAGCACGAAAGTCAATGCCTATAGTAAACGAGTCAAATACCTTCTGACTTGAGATTTGAGAATTCAACAGTGCATAGGCATGAATTAATTTAACATTACAAAATTCCCATTTACACTGTAGATAGAAGTGTAAAGGATATAAAGAATAAAGAGTATGATACTTATGACTCATCCTGTAGGTGTGTGTGTTCAAAGTCTTACCTTTCCAATTGACCTGGGAAATGGTGCGCGCTGGTTCTCAGGCACAAACATAGGTGGCACCAGGAGGGATCTCTTTGACCTGTTTGGGATCATTTTAGCGACACCCAGAACCTCCTGCACACCAAAGGAAAGAAAAAAGAATATTAAGTATATATTCTGATTTCATTAAACATGACTTATATTACTTTACAGCAAAAGTCTGTAATTTTGGCTCGATCATTTATTAGTTTCTACTAGACGTTTATACAATTCCCACTGCAATAAAAGCACCATTAATAAAGTCACAGCACATGCTGTTAATTTGTAGCTCAAATGCTAATTCTTTATCCACAAAGAAAGATGCACGCCCGCACACAAACTAACTAAAGTGACAAAGACTGGATTAGTGCAGTATCTCCTGGAGATCTATGCACTGATTAGAAATTGACAACTCTCGCCCTATTCATCGGTTTAAAATCTACTGTACACTAAGACAATAAAATTAGCCACATTATAACAATCTGCCGCAGATGTTACAAAAGTAACAGAGTACAGCATAGCACTTATATAATTTATATATAGTTTTTTTTTCCTATCCGTCAGCTCATCTGGGTCATTAAAGCGGTCATTAAAGCAAGTCCGCCTACTTCACCAGTCGCACTCAGTTTGAGTGGACGTGTAATTAAAAGGTGCCTCCCATTCACGGAAACTCAAACAAAGCTAATGATGTGCTGCAAAGGTCCATTGTTTTGTCAGCTTCCTAATGGACTGATTGTTTGTGTAAGCTTTCCCAGCAAACCAAGCGGGAAGCTATGGAATGGACCAGCAAATAAAGGACGAAAAAGAAAGAGAAATCTGTCAGACAATGGGGAAGTGTGTGTGAAGAAGACCACTGTCATCTAAAGAGGCCTCTTTGCTCTAATATGCTAATAGTTCAAATGTCAAACTGCTCATTTCATATCCTCTTGGCAGAATGCTCTGTTTCAGTGCACAAAACCAAGAAGTATATAAAAATGCCTCGCTTTGAACAGTCAATGAAAGTGTGTGTGTGTGTGTGTGTGTGCGCGCAATTTTTGGAGGGATGCACAACTGTACATGTCTAATGTCATTTATTTGCATCTAAATTCAATAAATCAGGTAATCAGCTTCTCTCCTGGAAGCAGCTTGAAACTGTCCTCTCTCTCTCTCTCTCTCTCTCTCTCTCTCTCTCGCTCTCTCGCCCTGTTTGGGTCTCTCAATTCCTGCGTCTTTGTCATTTCATGCAATTAGAATCCTTCAGGCCATCAGTGCAAATTATATTTGTCACTCATGCCATCAATGCCACGCTGAAGCTGAATGCATTAGCACGGAGGCAGTGACCCATGTGAGTTTGTTCTGCCCTAGGCAGCTCAGTCACTCAGACATATGCCTATGTAATAACTGCCAACATCCTACAGCAAAAAAATGAATGATGTTTTCAGATCAGAGAACAAAAATAGCTTGTACACTTTAAAGCAATGTTGTAGTCTCCAACCAAGTCTCCAGAAACACCAGTTTCAGTAAGACAACAATAAAATCCTGATTGCTCGCTGTGATGAGAAAAGGATTGAGAGTAAAATGAGGTTAAAAGAAGAGTAGACTATCAAACTGTCACCCCATATGACAGTGTGTGCACCTGTTGTTTTAACTGAGCCTATTTCATCTAAGTATTTCCCATTGGATAGTTCATACTGTTTTCTAGATAAGACATTTGTAGATCCTCTCTCATCATTAGAGCAACAGGTATCACTCAACCAAGTCTGATGAATTGATTACACATAGATTTAAAAGTTGGGCTAGAATTGTAAATGTTGGAAATGGTTTGTTCCCATAAAAAAGGGGAGAAAAGAAGACAACAGACCCTATTTCAGAACATATAACCCATCATGCATTGTGGACACTTGTACAAACTTCGGGATGTGTTATGATCTGGGGCTGCTTCATTTGTTCAGGTATAGACCCCGTAATGTTATGTGGCAATAATATGAAGTCAGCTGATGATACTTGACTATTAAGCAAAGCTGTGATTTTCTACTGTTGATTTTTTTTACGATGCAGATCTCCAATCATGGTCTTTCTGGATTTTTTCTTTCCCTTTCCGCCAAGTTGATGGTTCACCACTACTCTTCAAGGTTTTAATAGTCTTGAAAAGACCTTGTACGGTGAAAAGTAGTTTTTTTTTTTTTCCAGCTGAAAGCAGGTCAGTAATTTCACCCTTCCAAAACTGAAATTTATTTATTTTTTTGGCCACATGAAGATCATCAGTCAGGATATCTTTGCAGTAATTCACAAGTGGACATGCCTACAAATATGACATGCCACAGCATAATGGAGTAACGGTCTTTCTTTTCATTTGTCACCCGTATGTGTATATATCAGAATTAATTGATAGTCTGGTTAATGACAGTTACCTGACAAGTGTTTAATGATTTGAGTGAATGATTAAAGTGTATAGAGGACTAATAAATTGGTTGCCTGTCAGTTCAGCAAGCTTTGACTTTGCTCGAGCATTTAGCCGGCTCATTTATCAAAATGTTTATGGAGCAATTTCTAATTCTGTGTGTAAGAAGGGCCAGTACGTACTATAAATAGCCATTTATCACACATGCATATGCTCAGCCTTATGCAGTAGATGTTGATAAATCCTACATACAGTATAGCAAATTGCTCTGTCTATGCATGGCCACACAGATTTAAATAAAGAAACGCCCCCAAAGTACCATATAGTATTAAGTGAACTTTTTTTTCAAAATGGGAGATTTTATGGCTGAGTGTGCATTCGATTAAGCCTTAATAACATCTGGAAAACCACTGATCGTGGAAAAATCCCTCATTACTGTTTATTCGGTTGCTGTGAAACGTGATACCAATACATGTAGGAAATGCATAATAATGCGTAAAAACTCATGGCTGATTAGGAAATGTCAGACCTGTCTCGCGTTTTTTTTTTGTTGAAATCTGAAAGGAACTGAATGTGCACGGTGATACTATTGGCTTTGGTTAAAGTGGGGCAAGTTCCTGGCAGAGATCAACTAAATTTGCACAGTGCAAAATGAAATCGATAGATGAGCCATTCGTCACACTCAGGAATTTCCCTGTGCAAAACTGTGCGTGCCAGAACAAATCTTCTAAAAGCAAGACATCATTCCAGTCAATGTATAAATGTGCTTTTTTATATGATTTTAATTGACATTGGCCTGAACCTGTTTATGAGCACCAAAGTCAGCAATTACTCAGTCAATTATGATGACACGACTAAAAATAAGTATGATTGGAGCTCCTTGTAGTCGCTTTAACTGAAATTGTAATATTCTACCCCTGAAGTTTCTGATTATGTGTGGTCAGGGTGAAATATACTGTATGCATATATGAATTGCATTCTATGCAGAGCTAAACGAGACTACTCAGTGATGTAGCAGTTTGAAAAGATGCAGGTGGCTGACTGCACGTTTCTTAGAGAAAGCATGTGTTAGCATTCGTCCTTCCCTTTTTTTTATTTATTTTTTTAGCTGCACTGGTTCTTTGTTGAGTGCATTATTTAACCTTTTAAATGTGTTACGTGTGTGAAATATATTACACATGATCATTTTTATATAGTCAAAGCAGCATCTTAAACAGAGTATAATTAATTTTGATGTCAGATCCCAAAGTAGCGCAATATTATTATTAATTACACAACAAGCCTCAGAACCCATGAAGCATAAGCAGAGTACATGCTATCAGTAAACATACAATTATCTAAAAATCAAAGTAATGATATCCTTGATAATTGCGTCTACTCGTGCAGGCACATTTGTTTTTAAAAGGTGTTTCCTGAGCTCTCTTTAATGTAGCAAGTCAGAACAAATCTCACACAGCTCCCAGCATTCACTGGCACTTATTACACCAAACAGCAGAGAAGTGTCAGAGTGCAGTCGGGAGAAAACAGAATGGAAAGTCAGTTGAGTAAGTTGCTGGTACAAACAGTAATTTGCTGGTACAAACAGAGTGTGAGACTAAAGTAGCATGTCAGGAAAAAAACTATCCTGGGCTTTACTGTTCATTTCTGTTCTGTTTTATTGTTTCATCTTCCCTGTCTAAAAAAAAAAAAAAAAAAAAAAAAAAGAACAGATCTTTATAAATATCTTCTGGCTTTGGGGTTCTGCTCTTTCAGCGTGTATCTCTTGCTCTTGCGTACTCGTACCCCTGCTGCTCACGAAAGCTTCAGACCCGACATCCTTGCTGAGGAGGCACAAAAAAAAAAAAAAAAAAAAAATTATGACAGCCCATTTACTGTCACTGAAAAAAATAGCATTATTTGAGAGCAGAGAGGGAAAATAACACATCTCTGGAGCTGAGCTTTCATTTGCATTGGTAGCTGGGTGGCTTTTGTCCTTGCTGTGAGACTGTGCCTGGCTGCAGCAGTACGCCAGCCTGCCAGAGCCCAGCGGCTGTCAGGATGACAGAAAGCATAGAGCTGGAGGAGGGGGGAGACGTGAAGCAATTTGTTTACAGCACCCCGTGCTGTCACCCCAACACGTTGTCACCCCAGTGCTGCTCGGCAAAGGAGGTACAGAGGGCAGGTCCAATGCCCAAAACGACACAGGAACAAGACACAATGCATCCGGCCAGAACAAACTAGCCCCTGCCCTCCTAATAGGACTCCCCTCAAGAATAGCATGCACATTTCAAATGTCAGATAAAAAGCCCCCAGGGCTGTTGACTGGTGCATTGCAGAATTGTTCCTCCTTGTTTAACTCTACTTGGTTATTACAGCTATACAAATCAAGCACTTAATCATAGCTTTGTGTTCCGTGATTGGCTGAGAGGCATTCCGTGTCCCTTAGTTGGCCTGGGCTAAACGACATGCTGGAATGGCACAGCATCAATCCTGGAAAGCAATTCACCTTGGCTGCAATTCCATCCTTGCGTCCTTGGAAAATTAAGCAATATCTCTCCCCATAATGGGAGTTTATGTTTTTTACATCAGCTGGATAAAAGGTGCAAGGAAGAGAGTGATGTCTACTATAGTGGAGATGAAACATATCTGTTAGAGAAGTGAGCAAATGCACAAGCAAGAGTGATGGAACTTTAAAACGCATCTCTCTCTCTCTCTCTCTCTCTCTCTCTCCTACTCGCTCTTTTATGTGTGTGTCTCTCTTTTTCTCTCTCTATTGGAGGCACGGACAACCACCTCGCCAGGGTTATTGAGTAATGAACCCTCTCACATCTCTTCCCCTCCCACATCTTCAAGGACGAATCGGCATGCACCCTTGCTCCCGTCTCAGGACTACAAGCTTCAGACATTCATTTCCGCTATGCTATGCCCTCCTTCTCTAGCTGATGTATAGTGCATCCTGACACTAGCTGACATCCCAGAGAAAAGATAGTCATGAATCTTTAATGCTTCCTGTTCATAAATTACAGTGGCACGATCAGTCGGGCTTCAGCTCTTTGCTGCTCTTGGAGAGACTCAGAGGTCTCATTAATAACTGATACTGAGGAAGTGCGAGGATTAGGAGTGTGTCTCTGGCTACACTGCGCACCTCTTTATTCCTCTCACGGTTCTACAAATGACTACTTTTTTTTAGTTTTTGTTAACTGTAATATATTTGTGGTTAACTCCCACATGGACATAATGTATGCATGCATGTTTCTTTCTGATATTGGCTGCAGCACGTAAAGGTCACATTCATCATTTCTGTAGGGGCTACAAGGTATAAAAGCAGCGCTTAACCTTAAACACTGCTTAACAGTAAGCCCACGTGAGTTGTGATTCATTTTTCCTATAGTGAAAAACAGTCCCATTCCTCTTAAAAGAGTGTGCATGTTACCATTTTGTTGCAAATAAGAGCTTGTAGTTCACATGATTTAAGACCTCCTACTCTGTGGTAGCAGGCTGTGATATTAGATGGGAAGGCTAAGATCTAATATCGATCGCTAGCTCGACAATGAAAGTCAGCCATTTTATCATGAGGTCTCATTGATGACATAATAAGAATGGGGGAAAATGTTGCACATTTCCAGACAGATAGGTAGGTATTAGTGATTTTCCAAGGGTTTTAAGTTTGTAATTGGATTCATGCTGTGTATCCTATTAAAACCAAACATAGTAAAGATAAAAAGGGAATCATGATAATGTTTCAATGCTTCCATTAATTAAAAGAAAATCCTAAATTTACAGTTTTGTCAAATCTCCTTCTGTTTTGTATCCTTGTGTATCCTACAATGTGTGCTTAGTGTATCTGATTTCTGTTTCTATTCCAATAACAGTAAAAAAACGATGATACTCTAATCCACATTCATTACACCTGTGACTATATTTTACTGTCTCAATCACTGCTGGTAATGTGTTATAAATGAGTCAGTGACGTGACCTGAAAAATATCAGCGCTAATAGTGATCAAATCTAAAAAGCACGTTAGTCTGTGTAATCATCTGATGTAACTGTCACTAGGTGCACCCACTATGGACCCTAATATTCCACCAATTATTGAAATTACAGCCCAATCACCAAAAAAAAAAAAAATTATAAATATATATATATATAATATAATAATAATAATGCATCATGTAAACATGTAGCAGTCTGACCTGATCCGAATGATTTTTCAATCAGAATGACAGGAGTGGTGTAAACCCTGCTAACCCGTTCAATAGGTCAATATTAGTTAATGTAAACATTAATACTGAACATATTCTTTCTGCACATGTGTCTGCACATTCTTTCTGCACACGTTTGCCACACAGTAAGTTGATATCGTCAGATCAATCAATGTTACCCCCCCCCAAGTGAGGATAACATCAATCGATGTTACCCCCACATGGTGGAAATATCGATTGATGTGACAATCCTGATCGGTAAACTCAATCTTTTGATTGAGATTGTAAGAACAATCTCTCCTACTTGTGCTCACTTTGAACTTTCATTCATTGGGTGTCTGGCTGAGAAAGAGGCATCGATTGTTTTGCCATTTCATGCAAAGTAAAGCATTTAAACAATCAAAAACGAGACATAAAACAATCGCACCCAGTCATAACATACAGTAGAACACCTTCTACTGTATGTTATGACTGGGTGCGATTGTTTTATGTTTGGTTTGATTGGTTTTGTCTGAAAAGATGGGAAGCTTAACCTAAGCTCCTCTTTTTCTTTTTTATATTTCCAACAGAATAATATTTTCACAATGAAAAAAAACATTTTGTCTAAAATGTAAAAAAAAAAAAAAATCACATTTTAATTAAATGCATTAAGCATGTAAATGCACATTTTATCTGATCAGTGTCCAGTCCATGTAAACAGTCAAAATCTCAAATCAGAACAATTTCAAATTGACTGAAGAAATATTGTGCATGAAAATGTAGCTGCTAAAAAGAAACCAGCCCCAGTTGCACTTCATCCTGTGTTGTTTTCCCTCAAAGTCATCAATGTTTGTTTCCGCAAAAATACAGTCCATTTTAAGACATTAACAGCAAATAATCTGACAAGGGTGACAGGGATGAGACAATATCCTTGTTTCCACTCCATCCAGGAAATGTCATATTAAAATAGTTCAAGTGTAAAAACGAGGTATTAAATGTTGCAAAGCTATAATCACAGGATGCAAAAAAAAGCACATCCTGCCACTAAAAAGATCTAGAGCTATCAAAGCACACTGGGAACAGGACGCTCTCGCGGTTTTCCGTAGTCATCACGATTCCGGATACACTGCAAAGCAAATGTCTTGTCCTTGTCAATTCTGCCAGTTCATTGCTTCGTCCCTTATTGAGACGTGTCATTAGTTATTTCTGACATGTCATTTCTCTGCAACACGAGTGGAGCTAGAACATCAAACTGAGACATGGATTTGCATTGCAGATTTGTGAGCTATCCAGCGTAGCAACCTGTACCTGAGTGTAGCATCCCACCACCAATACATTTATGTAGAGAAAGAGAGAGAGAGAGAGAGAGAGAGAGAGAGAGAGAGAGAGAGAGACTACAGGGACATTTGAGCTTTTTATAACAGCTGCCACATAGCACATTTCCGACATAGGGAGTGACATTGGAGCTAGTTTAAGGGCACAATGACAGACGCTGACATAATAACAGTGTACAGTACTAATGAAGGGAGGACAGACGAGATGCTGAAGTTTTCATTTTCAGGTCTGAGATCTGGGAAGCGCCAGTATCCAGCACTCACAGTAAGTAGGAGTACTGACTGACATACAGAACACAAATGAGATAGAGACCAGCTTTTAGACCAGCTCTCTGTCATAAAATAGAATTATGCAATAACTGAAGTTCTGGCGAAAGACCATGACTGGAATACTTTCCACCTCACTGATTTTGTTCTATATAATCCCTGCTCTCTACTTCTTTTTTCTATATAGTTTAAAGTTTTAACAAACCAGCACTTCTCCATCACTGTCTGTATTTCTACACTCCAGCATTACCCACACACAATCCTCACACCATTATCAGGGCTGCACAGAATTCTAGGTGTATATACAGTAAATGCCTAAACCTGATAACTCTGTGAAAATAATGAAAAGAAAGAAATTGCCACAGAATGAGAGATTTTAAGCCGAATTGGCAATTACTAATCATTCAAACCTCTTCTTAGAACCATCCACTAAGGTACTGTACTACTGCTCCAAATACAAACACACACTAAAAGCAAAAAAAAGGATAATACAGCGTTTTATGGCTCTCAGAGCCACCAAAGGTCTATAAATCCACAGAAATTACTCATTCGGTTCTAAGATTTCCATATTATGATACAGTTGCCTTCTAATTTTTTTTTTTATTTACCTCGAAAGGCAAGGCAACAAAAACTGAGGAAAATGAAAAGCAACAGCAAGCCATATCCCCTGCATGCTTTTCCTATTGAAATCTGCTATTTCATTAATTCGTAAATCGATCCTGTGCACAAGACTGTGAATTATGCTGTGAAATATAAGACTTCGCATAATAGCTTCCATTTATCAGAGCTCTGCCTCTTCAGCAGCTCCCATGACCACGCTGGCCTCTGGGGCTAATAAAAACACTTTTTTCCATTTCCTCTCACACTTATCAATAATCAACATGCAATAAAACTGACAAATAAAGCAAATGCTGCATTTATTCTTTCGCTGAAACAACTGTGAGGTCTACAGCCGATTGCAGGCTAGTGGCTTCAGGCTCAGTGCTGGTCCGTGTTTATTTATTTTTCTCCCACTGAGCCTGACGGAGATTACCGGCCAAATGATCCGTAATGAGGCTTTTTTTCCACACCTTAATTCTGCCTCTTCACGCATGACTATTCTAATACAGCTCTCCTCGCTTCTGCCAATCCCTCTGCCAATGCTATTGTCACCACAAGTGGATACATGGAAATCACAGCAAGGTGCGAAAAGCCCCATGCTCTAAGCTGCTCGCTCTTCACTGCACCATTCTGAATTGTGCCTTTGTGTGCAAACTTCAATATGCTAAAGCTGCACCGAGTACCGTGTATACGAGCAATTCAGAGTGGGGCGAGCAAAATGGCAATCCTTTCAAATCTGAGATTGAGATTGCACTCGCTCTAGTGTCTTTCCAAATCAGCTTTAACATTATACTGCTATAATGCAGGGGGTTTAATTCATTTCTATTCTCCAGCACGGAGCACCAGTGAAGAACTGGAGAATTATAAGCTGAGAATAGAGTAAACAACAGCAGGACTAGTGACAGACCAGAAGTTCCAGCACTCTCTTATTAGAGCTGGAGCTATAGAAACAGCGCCAAAAAGAGATCGTTGATAGCTGGCATGAGTCAGGGAATGACAGGCCTGGGAAATCTTTTCATCATGACAGACAGGCACTGAGAGGGCTAAAGCTGAGAAAGCCATTGTCCAGTGCCTGTATACTTCATCCAGTTTGTGGTCAGGCATAAATAACAAGACTGCACAACAAATTTAATAAATGAATAAAAGCTCTTTATGCAAAGATAGTCTTTACAATAACGCAATACTACATAAATATGTATTAAGGGCAGGTTAAAATAATTAACTGTTATCATTTTGCAGATCATAATTATGAAACTTTGGATTTATGCACTTATTGGACATTATTAGAAACAATTGTATACCTCAGCAATTATGTAACCAGGCAATTTTAATGCAAGAGCGCAATGCATAACATCATGGTGATGTGGGACAGGTAATGTTTATATCCACGACCAGCATGGGGAAAATCTGTTAAATAGCATGATTATTTGAGTATTTTTCCACCTGATGAGCTTAGGGCTCTCCCCTCTCAAGCGACAGGGAGGGCCAAGCCTATCATGTTCCTTCTGCTAGGTACATGAAGCAATCCACTTAAAAAAAAAAAAAAAAGTTTAAAAACTTTTCTTTTTTTTTTTTTACTTATTATGCAACTTTAATTGGAAACATAACACACTTGGCTCACAGATGCTCATGGCTTAGTTGTTGCTTTAATTAATATGAGACAGCAAGTATGCCATCTTTATGCCCTTAAAGAATAGGCAATGTAGTTCCCCAGGATTCCCAGCCACACGTGGCTGTGACATTTTAAGCATCCAGATTCATAATCTCTTGATGATAAGGGAAACACTTTTCTATTGTGCAACTTGGGAGACGCTGGTTTAAGTATTTCTGTATCTGGTGATGTCCTGGGATTTTCACACACAACAATCTCTAGGGTTTATTTAGAATGGTGCCAAAAGGAAAAAATACATCCAGTAAGCTGCAATTCTGATGAATGGACTGCTGCTCAGAGAGCACAATGGAGAATGGCCAGAGTGGGTTTTGCCCAAGGTAAGGCTACAGAACCTCAAATAACCACAATTTTTAAAATTCTACAATTTTACGAGGAACATTCAAGTCAAACAGGAATTTTGATTGTGCAAAATGACAAATCACACTTATAAGAGTAAAGCATTCTTTTATTTCTCTATATAATCCACTGCTACACTAATGCACTCATCCCAGTGTTTCACTAGTGCTCACACAAGTTTTCTCAGTACGGCCATGATTTCATGTTTAAAACACTGACCTCTCAGGAATGCCTTTAAGTATGGAGAAGTAGAATTAACTCCCAGCCGAGTACCTGTAATGTGCAATTAGTGTTCGTGAAGGATTGTGGGTACAGTTCCCGCAGAAAGATGTGTCTCTTTTGCAATTTGGCAACAATTTATCCAGCAATTTTCAATGATCAGGTGTTTCATTTGCGAAATGTTCATGTGAACAACTATGGGGGGCTCTGAAACACCTCGCCAGGGATTGTCATTCATGGATGTACAGCAGTCATTAAAACGTTTGCACGGTTCAAATGTTTTACTGTTGCTAAGTGTCTCATTACCATACAGTGCTTGTTAAATTTCTCTTTTACCCACAGAAACCTTCCCTCTATCTACCCCTGACTCTTTTTCCTCTCTACCACTAGAGACTGCAACTGAAACTTTTCTCTCCTCATCCATGGACCTCCTATGCCCTCTGTCTTCTAAACCAAGGAAGATTTCTTGTCTTTCTCCTTCGCTATCCGAGGTATTACACAGAAAACCCAAAGAAAATTAGGAACTGCAGAGAAAAGATAGAAGAATTCACAGCTTGATGCAGATCTTGTCTCTTACCATGCTCTTCTCTCCAAATTCTCATGTGACGTGACTTCTGCCAAAACTGCCTTCTACAGTGGAGGCATGGAAGCCTTGGCACATGATCCTGGCAAACTCCACAATATCTTCTCCTCACTACTCAACCCACCGCCCCTCCTGACCCTTGCTGCCAACCCAACCCCTACACCAGAACTACAGGACTTTCCCTCCCCTCCCTTAGTAGAATTCTCTAACCAGATCTTGTCCTCCAATCCCAGCACCTGTTCATTACACCCAATCCCTTCCACAATGCTCCAGACCCCAAGACCTCCTTCCCTTCATCCCAACCATCATCAACCATTCCATATCATCTGAACATGTTCCTGCTGCTTTTAAGGAGGCAAGGGTTATTCCCATCCTCAAGAAACCCTGCCTGGATCTGGCTGATGCCAGCAACTATCGCCCTGTATTGCTTCATTCTTTTCTTTCTAAGGACTGTTTATAACCAAATGTCTCTTTCCCCTTATAGAACAACATTAATGATCCCATCCAATCTGAATTCTAAGTGACACATTCCACAAAGACTGCCCTTCTGACCGTCACTGACAAGCTCCATGCTGCAAGATTTGCTAAACTATCATCTGTCCTCATCCTCCTAGATCTGTCAGCTGCATCTGACACAGTGAACCACAAGATTATATTATTTATTCTTACAAGCCTTGGAATCTGTGGAACAGCGTGGCAATGGTTGCTTCTTACCTAGAGAGATAGGTCATATGAGGTGACAGAGGGGATTCACACCTGCCTCAGGCAGACTCTTTCCTGATATCCCACAGGGTTCGGTACCTCGTCCTCTTCTGTTCTCCCTCTATACCCGGTCTCTTGGTAAGGTCAGATTGCATGGCTTTTTATATAATTGTTATGCAGATTACACAGAACTTATTATCTTCTTTCTTTCCTCAGACACTCAGGTTTCCACCCAGATCTCAGAATGTCTGGCAGGCATCTCATACTGGATGGCAGCTCATCAGCTGAAGCTCAATTAAAGTAAAACCAAACTGCTGTTTATCCCTGGTGGTTCACCCCCTGGTCAAGACCTTGTGATCTCCCTGGACAATAATCACATCACTCCTTCAGCCACTGCCTGCAATCTTGGGGTAACTGTGGACAATCATTTATCATTTTTCCCACACATTGCTAACCTTACTCACTCTTGTCGAGTTCTTCTTTATGACATCAGAAGATTCCGCCCATTTCTTTCTTCACAGGCTACTCAGGTGCTTGTTCAGTCCCTTGTTATTTCAAGACTGGACTACTGCAACTGATTCCTGGCAGGTCTGCCTCTGTCCACAATTCGTCCTCTGCAGCTGATACAGAATGCAGCTGCACATCTCAATTTCAACCTTCACAAGTTCTCCCACATCAACCCACTTCTCCACTTCATGTACTGGTTTCCTATAGCTGCTCCCATCGAATTGAAAACATTGATGCTTTGCTACAAAGCTAAAAATGTCCCAGCACCCACTTTCCTCTCAGTTCTCAGTTCACACCACGTTCCTTCCGATCATCCAGCACTGCTAGCCTAGTCCCACCATCTCTCAGGGATCATGGAAGAAATGCATCCAGACTCTTTTCTGTTCTGGCACCTAGGTGGTGGAATGAACTTCCTCTAAATGTCCGTACAGCTGAGTCTTTGGCAATCGTTAAACGACGACTCAAGACGTATCTGTTTCTTCAGTACTTGGACTAATCCAGACTAAGAATCCAATGTTGGAAACTTCAAAGCACTTTTTGTAAGTCGCTCTGGATAAGATTGCACTGCCAAATGCCTAAATGTAAATGTTAACTTACATGTATAAAACATTATTAAAAATATATTAAAATGAATTACCTACCAATCTTAAGTACTCCAAATAAATAAATAATATAAAGACTACACACCCCTGTTAAAATCACATCCTTTTGTGATGTAAAAAAAAACAAACCAATATAAATCTTTTATCAACTAAAATGATACAGCAACCAACAAAAATCAAAATTTAAAAGCAAATAGAAATGTTAAAAAAAGGAAAGAAAGACATAGAGTAACCCTATGTCCATCTTTATGCCCAGACTTACAGTAGCTAATGCTTATTAATAAAGCGTTCAGTCTTTTGGCGTAAAAGCCTACCAACGTAGCACATCGTGAACTGGCAATTTTATTCTACTCTTCCTTGAAAAAATGTCCTCAGTCTATCAGATTGTGAAGGGATCGCCTGTGCACAGGTTTTCAATAAGATCTGGGCTCTGACTGAGTCATTCCAAAAATGTTGATCATTGATCTTTTTCTGAATCCATTTCTTTGACGTGGATTCTGTGCTTCAGGTCATTATTGTGCTAGAAGGTGAAATTTTTCTTCACCTTCAGCTGTCTAACAGAGGCCTGAAGGTTTTGTGCCAAAATAGATTGGTATTTGGAGCGATCCATGTTTCCCTCTGTCTCAGCTAGAGCCTCAGTCCTAGCTAAAGAAAAGCATCCCCAAAGCACAATACGCCATATTACACTGTGGGCATGGTGTTCTTTGGATGATAAGTGGTTCTGTTTTTGCCACAAAGTTTAGGGGTATTCAGGTAGGTTTTAGTGAGTTCTTCAATAGTTTGTTGTCACATGTAGGGAGTAACCAGAACATGCCTGATATTCCTGAAGTACCTTTAAAGTAATGTTCTTTTCCCTTCTTGTCCTTTGGTTGAATTTGGAGAGGTGTCCTGTTCCTGGCTATGTCACTGTGTTGCCCTATTTACTATTACTTGTTGATTAACTTCATGGTGTTTCATTGGACAGCTAATGTTTTGGGATTTTTCTTTAACCTTCTCCTGATCAATACATATTAATGACGAGAGATAATACTTGTTTTGTAAGCTCTTTGTGTACCATGGTTTCAGCAATTTAAATAAAACCAAGAAAATATCAAGAAACATTTGATCTTTTGGGATAATTACATTTTACATGACTTTGAATTTGATTAATTCTAAACCAAGGATAAATGGGGGTACAGACTTCATAGTAAAAATATCTCTAATGTAGGCAACCTTAACTAATATTTCTCCCATTTAGATTCTTCATTTCAAGATTTATATTGGTGGATAATTTGCTTAGTTCAAGCAGTTATGTCAGGGGTGGGCAACATTTTTTCCGATAAAGTGAGCCAAGGGCTACACGTTAGAAGACTGAAATGAAACATGAAATGCATAGTGCTGGCATGTTAAATTACACGAATTTGATAGACATGAAAGATCAGCATAGCATATTTTCCTAGCTTTATGAAGGCTTGACATTTTTATGGCTTTGTGTCAATCTTATGTAGTCTGAGGTTACAATGAATATATTTACTTTTAAAAAAACAACCCACTTAAGTGCAGTATCAGCTTTTGTATACAGTAACCCTGCATCCTTCCAACTTTCTTTACCAGTGCTATAGATCTTTATCATAAAAGGTTAATCAATGCCTTGCTTTAATACATACATACTGTATGAGATAGACAGCGCTAACCACTACACCACCGTGCCACCACTTGCAAGAATAAGAGTTTAAATAAGCAGAAATACAATTACTGCACAAGAATGCAAGTCTGAGCAAGTGTAAGTACATTTGGTGTACATGAGAGAGTTTAAACAATAATAATTGGGGTTTGATGAATTTGAGTAATAATATTACTCCTGTGAATGCAAACAGAAGAAAATAAGACCTAAATCTGTATTCCTGTTTTTCTCAAAACCACACTCCAAAATTTTACTTAAAATGTTCATAATTATATATTAATAATATAAATTGTTATATATATTAAAAAATGTAAAGAAATATGATTTTTTTTTTATTGTAAACATTGCCTGTTTGGGTTCAAGTTAATAGCAGTACAGGCTTGGAGTTTGTGTTTACATGTAGTTTTTCCAGATTAAAGTAGTATGCACGCTTTGGGCTGTATGTGGCCCATACGGACATGTATGTAAAAGAAATTTTTATACTTGAAATTAATAAATACTTTTAGAAATGGTATTT
Source organism: Clarias macrocephalus (assembly GCA_011419295.1). NCBI lineage: Eukaryota > Metazoa > Chordata > Actinopteri > Siluriformes > Clariidae > Clarias > Clarias macrocephalus. Next base: position 49,672 of record JAAGKR010000311.1, on the reverse strand, counting down.
TGTGGCTTTATACAAGTGGAGTGGTGACTCAGGTTGTTGGTTTAGGGATCTGAGGATATAGGTTCGAGCCCTGCTGTCAGTGAGTTGCCGTACCCCCACACTAATCAGCTACGGCATGCATGGGAGGGTTTTGCCAGGAAGGGCATCCGGCATAAAACCTGTGCCAAAGTTGTGTGCATATTGGATGGTCTGCTGAAGGACCCCTTAACAGGAGCAGCTGAAATAAATTTTTATTTTGTGGCTTTATATTTGTTATACATCATTCTAACAATAAAAAATAAAAAGGGATTTCTTTTTCTTTTATTCAGGATGAAATATTATTTTCAGCAGTGCTGGTCAGGTTCATGTTGACATCTCGTTAACACTGCCCACAAAATGAAAGAATTCATCCTGGACGAGACTCAAATCCATCATAGGCTACCATCCACCATCCAACTCTCTCTCTCACACACACATATTACATGTACACTCATTAATACCCATTAGGGAAAAATATGTGTAAGCAGTCCGCCTACATACATGTTTTTTTGGACAATTAGAGGAAACTGGAGAAAACCCAGCAAGATTTAAAAGGATATTTGTACCCCTCTCCTTTTACGAGCCACTCACTTTCCTCTTAATGTATTATTTCTCTGTGAAACAGCTTTAACACTAATCTATGGCTTTACATGTCATAAAGGAAGCACATTTATGTCTTCACCTTTTGTTGTATGATAGAGCTGGGATGATTAATGCAATAAGTTACAGATTTTTGTTGACAAATGTTGTGCAATTTCAGCTTTTCTAAGCATAATAAAAATATTTGATTACTATATTTTACAGGCATATATTGACAATGTTAGACATCAAAACCAAACCCTAATTTTAAACATACCCTAACACATATACACACTTCTGTTATTCACATTTATGATGTTATTCAGGCAAATCTTGTAAGAATAAATAAGATGTCAGAGCACACTTCTTACTGTATGTCAACCCAAATTTATGTCAGTTTAACATTAAAATTCACAAAAGTGTAATTCTTCTTCCTCTTGTTATTAGTATTGTTATTATTCTTATATGAGTAGTTATTATTATGTTAATAAGTAGTTATAAATGTTTATTTACTGTATATTTGTGAAGAAACTGTGTTTCACCAATCAAACATAGGAACAATAATCACATGACTCCGTTTGACCAATCAGCCGCAATAACAATAAACACATGTATTCACATAACCATACACAAACACTGCATAACTGGGAGGGGGGGGGGGGGGGGTGACTTTAGCCGTAGTAAACAGTGAACATGTTGCAGTTAGTAAAATTATTTTATTTAATGTTGCAATGTTAAATTTATAATTATCAAATAAGCCACAAAGGCTAAAAAATATAGGTTTCTTACATTTGTTCTGCTGGACACGGTTTAAAAAAAGTGAGACACATGTTCTAATTTTATTTTCTATCTGCTGAAACATTTGCAGGGCAACTGAATATACAGTATCTCAGTATACACTGGAAATAGTCTACACAGTTCAAACATACACATCTTACCTACAGTAGGTATTTGTGTTTCTTATTCCTTAATTTGTTACTGTATTTTGTAAAGATATTAATTTTATTCATTTATGTTATTACATTTATTAAATTTATTTTATTATTTGGAAATGTCAGAATTTGTACATTATTTCATCATTTTGTCTGGCTTCTTACATAATTTCTAAAAAATAAAATAAATAAATAAATAATAATAATAATAAATTGGACATTACAATTGAAACAGTTACTCAGTACTTGAGTAGTCTTTTCACCGAATACTTTTTTACTCTTACTTGAGTAATATTTTGGATGACTACTTTTCACTTCTACTTGATTAATATTACTTTAAAGTACAGCTATTCTTACTTGAGCACAATTTTCGGCTTCTCTACCCACCTCTGACTGTATGTTAATATCTGTACTACAGTACTTACTAGTATTCCTTTTTAGAATAAGGGTGCCCCAAATAATCAGTTCTCTCTCTCTCTCTCTCTCTCTCTCTCTCTCTCTGTTGAGCTACTGGACAAGTACTCTAGGTGTGGTCCCTTATGCTAAAACACATCTATAGTTGTGGCTCATCTCACTCTCCAGACCTGACTGACTCAACCTTAAGCTCTAATGCTTATCTCTGCTTCTACTTCTGAGTTCTGCAATTTTTGACTCACTTTTTGCTGTTCTGGCCAGTCCCATGTGGATAACTCAAAGACTTCACCAAAAATCAACCTTGCTTAAATTATTTGTAATTATTTATAATCCAGCAATTAATAATCCAACGGTTTCTAATTTTGATTGTCACCCACAAGATGGGTTCCTTTTTAAGTCTGGTTTCTCTTGTGGTTTGTCCTTATGTTATCGCAAGCTGCCACCACATACTGCATTTCTTGTTAGGCATCTAAATATGAGAGGATTCACTGCAAAACAAGGTAAATCCATTCTAGCAGACTTGGGAGAAACAAGGTTTTACAAAACAAACAAACCAAAAAAATGGAAAACAAAATTTTTATTTACAAATAAATGTTAAATATCATTTTTTAAAAAACATAAAAACAATACCAAAAATTCATCAGCTTCCACCTCTATCACTTCAGTAGATGATGACAGCACCTTATAATAAAAGTCCATGACTGCTGGTGTAACTGAAAGGACTGTCAACAGACTATAAATGTCTTTTTCTTGGCTTCAACATTTTCCAAAAGCTAATCGATTGAATTTAGTTCATTTGAGGCAGCCAGTCTTTTTGCCCAGCCAGTAGATTAATTTTACTGATCGTGTGACAAGAAGAAAGGGTTTTACATAGGATGCAATTACATATCACATTTTGTTATAAGATGCAATCTTTCACTGTCGCATTTAAACATCTAAAAGAATTATATGTAGTGATTTCCAAAAAAGAAAAAAAAATGTAAAAAGAAAAGCAAAGAAAGTTTGGTTACATGGCAAATGGCATTTATTGTGTTTTGCAGTAAAACCTGTGATAAAAATCTATATTTCTATAAATTATCTTTGTAATAAAATGCAAATAAAATTTAATTGAACTGATTTCATGTCATGTGCCTTGAAGAGATTTAATCGATTGGTCATGAAGCCCTACAAAGTAAAATATTACTGAACAGAGCTTGGCAGAAATTAAATTAATTTATTTCTGTAGTATAGAGTAGCAGTTCCCAGCCCTAGTCCTGGAGGACCACCTGCCCTGCACTTTTTAGTGTTTTCCCTGCTCTGCTACTCTCACTTCTATTCAGTAAAAGCTATTAATTAGCTAATTAGTTAAATCAGGTGTTCTGGGAGCTGAAAAAACACTGAAATGTGCACAGCAAGGGGTCCTCCAGGAACCACTGATATAGAGTACAATGCAAAAGGAAACACCCCCCCCCACACACACACACATGTTATTACATATTTACATTAACCTCAAATGCCTCAGCACTGATTTCCTGCCATCATCAAATAAAGTCACATAAAAGAAACAGTGGCAGACACACACACACACACACACACACACACACACACACACACACACACACACACACACACACACACACACATACACATACACACACTTACCCTGAGTGTGTGGGTAGATTGGGACAGCGGCCCAATTATGTCCACCTGTGCTGTATCACCAACGAGGTCATTGACCCAGTGAATGAACATGACCGTCCCACTGTCAACTACATCTCGTCTCGGGACCAGATTCAGGTCCTTATCTATCAAGAAGTCGGGGTGGGACACTTTAAACTTCACATCCTTATTCCCCTCACAGTCATCAAACACCACTGCAAACAAAGATACACAAACACATTCATTAACACTACAGCAGGAAATGTACATTCATGCATATGTTACCTAGCAAAGCTGCAAGCACAAAAATAACATGTACAGTAGATGTGTGAATGACATTACATAGTGGGCAGTATACTTGCATTCTACACCACTTTTAGCATAAATTTGGCACAGTAGGTTCTTTTCTTGGATAATTTATGTACCGTCAAAGAAAGAAAGACTTGCTGTCTCAGAAACAAAATGGCATGTCCCTGGAAAATGTGACGGTACCTGTAAGTTCGTTGTGTGCTCATTCAGCCATGAGTTTGAAGCAAAGTAGGAAATGTAAAATATGATTCATTCATCAAGAGGAATTAAAGTGCAATACCTTAACCTTCCAAATATCCTCTCTCTCTCTCTCTCTCTCTCTCTCATTCCTCGTTTATCTGTTGCTCCAGGACGTTAGTCTGATTTATAGTCAATGTACTCTGCACAATTTGTTGGTGATTACAGAAAAAAATTGCAGTCTTTGTAGTCCAGCAATTTTCAGTCTAATCTATATTCACTGCATCTGAAAACATATGGGTGATTACCATAGACTAGAGCTGTAAAGTTCCCCTACATGGAGGGAGAAAAAATGGAAAACAACTCTAAAGGGCAGTCAGGCATCAGTAAACATTTATGTAGATCATATACATGTCTAAAAGGCTTTGATGGATGTTTTAGTCTAAGCCATTTATAATATAAATGTAAAATTTGCATAGGTTGTGCAATGCTTTCTCAAAAAGGGAAATTGTGATTATGGTTCGCCAAAAGAGAAAATTTAAAGCTAAAAAGGAGAAATAAATAACAAGAAGTAACAGGCTATTACAGATCTGGCAGGAGAAAAAATAATTATAGTCACATGTATATACTATTTCATATTTTGAACCTGGAATAAATCAAATATAGAATTACTAAACTTGGATGGTCTGTGTACATGGAGTTTTGGATTATACATGTCTGTGTACATGGGTTATAATTTCCCAAATTGCCCATAGTGTGTGTGTGCCCTGTGATGAATGCCAGGATAAGCGGTGTAGATGATAAGTGAGATTCCTGCTGTTTTTTTTTTTCTAATTCCAAGCTTGATATCTTCTCACTCTCATCAAATAATATTTAAACGGTTAAAGTCACTGGTATGGATTCTTATATTGAAGCTTCATAATGAGTCATACGAGCTGAATTTTGGAATGCATTTTGGCATAGAATAAGGGGAATAAGGAATTTAACCCCAATTACTTACACCGTGCCTTCACATCCATATGAACTTGAGTAACATCCAATTCTTAATCCATAAGGTTTAATATGATTTTGGCCCACCCTTTGCAGCTATAATAGCTTCAACTCTTTTGTGAAGGCTTTCCATAAGGTTTAGGAGTGTGTTTATGGGAATTTTTGCCTATTCTTCACCGTCTCTGCTCTAATTCATCCCAGAGGTGTTTTATCAGGTTGACCCTGTGCTCTGACCCCAGCTTCCTTTCTGGGATATGTAAAAAAAATAATAATAAAATAAAAATTACTGTGCTGATTTTTTTTTGGTTTATTTTAAAATTCTATTTAATTTAGAATCATCTCATAATAAAACGATATTAGCTACATTTGCTTATATTCTATATGTTTTCACTTGCAGAGATAAGTGAGTGCTCCAGTGTCAAAAAAACTAAATTTACAAGAACAGTGTGTTAAATTGTTCCCGCATGACTCTAAGCATACTAAGCCCATAAAAGTAACCACTGCAGTTTCAATATGTCTATTATTTAATCACATGGTTTAAAGTTAATTGATGGAATTTAATATCGGCCCTTAGGCTTTCAAATGCTTGTATTAAAAGTAAGGTTTGGTTAAATGGATTTTCCATTCTCTTTTTTGCATTGTTTTGTTTTGTTTTTTCTTCAAAAGTCATAATTCTTGTCCAATTACTGCAGAAATGATACAGATTTGAGTGGAAAATTGTAGAGTATTCCTTTTAATTTCTATGTACCATCTTTGCATAAATGCTTGTATAAAGGTTACAGTCTTTCTCTAATTACCAGTGAGGCATGCAGAGTAAATAAATTATACCTCTGGCTAAAGTTCTTAAATGATGGAAAAAGTGAGAGAGAGAGAGGGGTGGGAGGAGAAAGAATTTATTTAAATAAGTGATACAGTACAATTTCTGGGAGCAGCCGTACCCTCCACAGTGAACAATTATCATCTTTGTGTTGAGAAGAATTCTTTCCAAGGAGCTTCATTGTTTTACAAGGACACCGACTATAATTCAGGTCTATCTTGTTCTCTGTAGCTCTCCGATAAAACTTTTCTTCTTCAGTAGCAAGACATGTTCGAAAGCTCATTCTTTATTTGCTAACTTGAGTTGGCCAATAGTTTGTGCATAAAAATAAATAAGTCAATAATTAAATAAATAAATAAAGGCAGCATGGTGGCGCTGTCGTCTTGCACCTCCAGTGTATGATTTGATTCTCGTCTAGAGACTGTGTGCATGGAGTTTGCTTGTTTTCCCCATTCTTAGTTGGTTTCCTCGCACAGTCCAAAGACATGCAGATTAGGCTAATCAGTGTTCCCAAATTGCCCATTTTGTGAATGTGTGTGTATATGTGCGATGTATCCCCTGCAATAGATTGGCACCCTGTCTAGGGTTTACCCTGCCTCATGCCCTAAGTCTCCTGGGATAGATTCCATGTCCCAGCAACTCCATATATAGGATATATGGTGTAGACGATGAGAGAGTGCGTAAATAAATAAATAATTTGAAGTAAAGCCACTGTTGCATATACTGCTGTGTGTGTGGGGGTGGGAGGGTATTGGGGGTAAGCTGTGCCTCAGGTCTGACTGGGTGAGATACCGCTGCAGTAGCCCAGCTTATCCTCTCTGATCATGCCCACGGCTGTCTTATCTTTCAGTCCCATACCCCCCGCTTTACTTTTCCTTCTTCTCTTTGACATTTCCGACCCACTTTTCTTTCCACATCCATTTTTTTCTCCCCTCATTTGTCATCTCTGCAAAACCATGTGCCAAGTTTCAATCAGCTCCAGATTTATTGGCAACATTCATAAAGAGTTTGCAAACATTAATATAAAATTTTTTATTAAAGAACAACAAATGCAATGACTGAATTTTATTTAAAACACAAGGACATTGTGTGGTTTTATTATATATTACTATAGTTCAAAGTATTTGAAGCTTTTTTCCTGCAAAGCCCTGGTTTCAAGACAACCGGTACCTCTGCAATTAGGGACCAATATTTCATGATCACTGACCTCTTTCTCTAGAAGAATATTCCAAGTTAGAGCTTAAGACAAAATAATTTGCCAATATTTACACAAATTTGGTTTCTTGTACTCACATTTGGCTTACACATCCTCTTAGCGTGGTGATTCTAGATCTATACTTCTATAATTCATGTAGTTCCAATTAATTGTTATAACTAAGATTATAGGAAATATTTATTAATATAACAGATGATAGGTTACAGTGTTATTGTTTATTAATGATAAGATGATGAGCTATTAGGGTAAAATAACCACACAGCACTTTGAAAAAAATTTCAACACTTTCAGATCAGTGCTTTTATAACTATCAAAAGTTGGGAAAGTAAGATTTTGCAAAGACATTGTTATTTATTTATCAACCAGCTCATGTAGAATCTTTGGATTTTTTTTCTATCATAACAGAATAAGGAATTTGGGCTGGCAATGGCTGGAGGCACCACTTTCTTCAAATGATTCCTCATTACACATCATTAGCTGTGTGCTACACTCTTTATCGAGCTGCAGAAAACTCCACAAATTACCAATGTGCATTAAATGAACTCCAGATATCTGCCATTCTAGCTAATTAAAAAAGAAGATACTTTACAGTCAGATTCCACACATACAACTAAAGTGATCACCACTGATGAACTATACAAGTCAAACTAACCTCTCTAAGAACAGTGTAAGGCTACACTATGGAAAATGTGAACGCTTGATATAGTGGCCAGCGATGCATTATAAAATATGGCAAGCGATTAAAGTAATTTATTAGATTTATTCAGTTAGAATTAGTTATAAGATTTCATAAATATATAGTATACAAGCATAAGTACCTGTTGTTGACAGCGAAAATAATAAGCTAATCACTTTAATGCAATCAATGATATTACTATTTTAGATTGAAGCCCACGTACATGTCATGTCCGTCTATCTTTCTGTACAGCAAAACTCTATATTTCTAATCTAGAAATAAGATTTTGTAAGGTTTAGTATCTTACTCCTTGTTTACGATAAGTTGTACTTATCGCATTTGTGGCGTCAGATAGATAGATATTAACTAATACCAGTAAAAATATTCAGTTAAGCATTTCTAATTAATATTATTTGTAGTTGCAGGTGTTTGTTTATATTGAGTTACATTCATTAAATACTGTCCAATCAGTTTTGCACAACGCTGTGACAAAATCTGGCTAAACAAAGATACAGACAGATAGACAGACAGACAGAAGATTTTTTGAAACTGGTTTCTGGTCCTCCAAGTTATCATTGAAAGAGTAAGTTCTGACCAATGTACAGATAAAACCTTTCTTTTATTTGTATAGATAAATAAAATGTGAAAATAAAATATAAAAAATAAAATAATAAAATACAATAAAATTATGATGTAATATCTATATTTTATAGCAGTTGGTATTTTATTATGAGACAAACTGGTTTTAATCTACCCGCAGTAAGAATAAACATACATCGTAAATTGATTCATCCATTCATCTTTGAAGGTTCAGTTTTCATAGCATTCTTTCCTTTTTTTTGGAGTAAGCCATGCTGTGTCACACCTTCGTTTCTGGATTTTGTTTTTCGTGATGCTGTGACAAAATGAAATCATTCCTGCTAGCCAGACAGTGTCTTGTTTTAGGTGCTTCAATGTATGAATCCTATCATTGAAAGAACAAGTTCTGACCAATGTAGAGACAAAAGCTTTCTTTTATTTACATACTGTAGATATGACATTTTAGACATTTTTTTTTCTAAACCTCCTAACTGCCGATCCTTTCAGTAGCACATGTCACGCCAAAATGGAATTCATCAAACATAAATCAGGCATCATGCTCAGCCACCACACAATAAAAAAGAACAGCAATAAGCCCTTTAATTTAAACAGAAGATGAATTTCTGATGAAATTTTAATAAAATATTAAGAAAACTAATTGACTTGATGGACTAATTGGGTGTTTATTTGGTCTTATTGGGTTTGATGAGGCAGCCTATAATGTGATCTCGAAATCCGAAAAACATCTTTGATCAAAAGAATGGAATGTCGATTTTTTTTCCATTTTACAGTATATACCGCATTTATAAGAAATGATGTAAACCCTATCCTAATTTTTAACCATACCCTAAATATTTTCTTATAAATTGAGACAGGTTCACTTGCCTTAAGACTACCTAAGTTAGACTATAGCCGAAGTTCCCTCTTCTTGGATGTGGTATTCTGCCACTACAGTCCATCTGTCTCTAAGTTCACAGTATTGTGGATTCGAAGATGTTTTTTTACTCACCACGGCTCACATTTAAGTTATAGATGGCTGTCCTGTCAGCTCTACACAATCTGTCCATTCTCTTCTGACCTTTCTCATCGACAAGATGTTTTTCCCAAACAACTGATTTTTTTTTCATATTCTTTGTGACTGCTGTGGATGAAAGTCTTAAAATTGAAATGTAACTGAAATTCCCAAAGCAACCCACCTGGCACCAACTACAATATGTTGAAAGTTACTGAAATCACTTTTTTTTCTATTTGATGTGAACCTTTTCACCTCTATCTGACTGATTTTATTGCAACTAACTGCTACCACATGATTGTCTGAATGCATAATTGCATTTTCCCTCTTTTGTTCTTTCAGTGGTTGGAGGAGGCCCGAACCTGAACTGAGCAGCTAAACTCTTGGGCTTGATCCTCCATGCATAATGTGTGTCTGCCAGCTATAGATTGGGTATAATTCCTGGTCACTTTTGATGTTGCTCTGCTATGCTTGTTTTACTACGTAGTGATGCATATTATCACTACAGCTATGAACACGATTGTAATAATTTATTATTAATATATATATACATACTGTTTTTATTTATTTATTTATTTTATTTTTTATTGTTATATGCTGGTACCCTAATGGCATTTTTTTTCAGTTCATATTTAATGCACAGATGAGACAGAGCAAGCAACACACACACACAAGCTTGGTTGCTTCGAGGGAGCAATAAACTGCAGTTTTATATGGGAGCAGCCCTTTCCACAGAGGAGAAAGAGTGCTGGGAAATGAAGCGTTATGGCCTCTTGTGAACTAAGGCCTCATAAATAATGTGCTGATGGGAGAGAGAGAGAGAGGACAGTGGGCTGCTGAGAGGAACAGTGGCCAACATACGCTCTAGTCATACACCTCGTATATCAGCCTATGTCCTATGTGCCCTCTGGAGGAGCTCCTGACCATCCAAGTGAAGGCTTAGAATAAAGGGGAGCGCCTCCAGAGCTAAGAATACACTTGTGATTTCATGCCTGATTTCCCTCTCTATGGTATTCTGTTCTTGCTGTGATTATCTTTCTTTGGCTGCTGAGGTGATGTATCCATTTTTGGTACACGTATACATTCACACACACATAAACACACACACACACACACATACACACACACGCACACACACAAACATGATGTGGGTCACAGGCAGTGTGATTGTGGGTCGTAATAAGGGTACTGTTGCTGTTTCTCACTGCGAGAATGTGAGACAAGGCAAGGCTGAGCATGGCCAAACACCTATAGTCCACTTCTCATGTCTCAGAATAACAAGGTCAGTGTGTCTGTCTGGTATACTTTTCACCTTCACTGCTTCACTATTATCATCAGCATCTCAGCAATACTGCAAATAACTCAAAAGCTGAAATGCCAGTGCTGTGAGCATGCTATAAATAAATTCATAAATTCAAACATTTATGTATTTATTAACAAATATTTTTTTAACAAATATGAGACAAATATATGTACTGTATAGCATGAAGGGTAGTGCGGCTACTGACATATCAAAATTGTAAAAAATTAAATGGTGGGCTTAATGTTTTGCACTTCAGTTTGAATCCCACCTCGGGTCTGTGTGCATGGAGTTTACTTGTTCTCCCAGTGCTCGGTGGGTTTCTTCCGGGTACTCCAGTTTCTCCCACAGTCAAAAGACATGCAGATGCAGAGACTAATTGTCATTCCCGTAGTGTGTGATTGCATGTGTGAATGTTGACCAGAGGTCCTACCACGGTTGTAAAATTGGGATTAAATACAATGGTAATCACCACTGCGCTACACAGTTCCTAGTTGGACTACAGAGGTTCCTAGATGGATGGACGGATGGATGGATATACAGTATACACACTTGAGGAAAAAAAAAAACTTGTACAAATATAATTAATTTATGATAAATATAATATGATAATATTATTAATATTATATTAATATAACATACATCATACTATTTCTCTTTTCCCTGAAGTGTGTATAATTTTTTTTGGCTGACTCTTGGCTGACAGATTAGTTTTGCGATATGGGAAATTTGAATCCTAAACTTTGTTTTAATATGAATATGCATCGTAGGTTATTAGCCCTTCATTAGGCCTGAGTAATTACAATATTTGATTTAATTAACTGAGTAAATAGGTCAAAGAACGCTGATTAGGCAAATGAGAGGATTGCAGCTGTGATCCACTCTGATACAAAATGTTTGGGATGTATATTAAATAATTTTTAGTTTAGTAGCAATCGAAAATTTATTTTGATCGATTTACTGTATAGTATTTTGCATGAATATTAGATATTTTAATTAAAAACATCAAACTCTTACCTTAGTGGCGTGAACACTATCCAACCTGGGTACTTCAGTTGTGATAGAAAAACGTATTTTTTCATTATAAACCATCGCTGCTGCCAAAGTTATTTTTAGGGGCAGCAGGGAAATCATGTTGTCAAAATGAGGCTGAGAAGTCCCTCTTTCTTAGACTCCTCATTTAAATATTCTAAAATTGGATTACAATGTTTTTTTTTGTTTTGTTTTTTTGTTTTTTTACCTGGCCTCGTAAAAAAAACTCTCACTGGAAATATCTCAGCAGACTACAGTATGTAAAACTGGAGTATGTAAAGACTTTATAAAAACTTGATGTCACCCATAGGTGCTGTTTTCAAGCTCAGCTGTGGGAACTCTGGTCATTACCATCTTAGCAGCAGCTGACTCTGCCTAAACCCCGGTTAATCCATAAATCGGCAAATGGGTGAAAAACAGACTGGCTGTTTTCTGGTATACAACTACATGCCTCAATTACCACAAGCTACCTAGCTTTGCTTTAGCATAGCTAAATTCTAAGGGGGCTTGCATTAATTTATATGAAAATGCATTGCCTTTGATTGAACACTTCAACACTTCATCGCTTGTCAAATCCTACATTTCTTTTGAGGTAAATTAAACTACAATTAGCTTACAATTAGCTGGTTAACTAAAGTGACGCGTAGCAGACAACTAGCGGTTTGACACCTGCAATACGGCTGTCACTCAAATTTGCATGTTCTTCCTGTGCTTGGTGGGTTTCCTCCGGATACTCCGGTTTCCTCCCACAGTCCAAAGACATGCAGATTAGGCTGATTAGCATTCCCAAATTTCCCGTAGTGTGTGAATGAGTGTGTGAGTGAGTGTATATGTGTGTGTCCTTCGATGGATTGGCACCCTGTCCAGGGTGTACCCTGCCTCATGTCCTAAGCCTCCTGCGATAGGCTCCAGGCCCCCCGTGACCCTGAATACAGGATAAAGTGATATAGGCGATGAGTGAGTGAGTGAGTGAGTGAGTGAGTGAGTTCAAATAAAGCAGGTTTATCACACACACAGTTTAGTTCATGTCCTCACAAATTTTTACCAATACAGCTGTCAAAACACACTTTCATTCCATATGGCTAGAATATTCTCACAGTGTAGAATAGGACTTTCAACTCCACAAAAGCCAAAGCACACAATTGTATAGTGTGTCTTTGTGTGCTGCAGCTCTACCATTTTCCTTCACTGGATCTAAAGGTCCCACCATACCTGTTCTAGCATGTCAATACCCCTGTACACAAAGCACGCTCCATGGAGACATTGTTTGCCAAGGTTGGAGTGGAAGAACTTAAGTGTCCCGCACAGAGCCAGACCTTTAGCCTTCTGAATGACCGAGATCCCTGGCTTTACCACTGGATTTCTCGAATGGCATCAGTGTCTGATCTCATAATGCTCTAGTGCTGAATGAGCACAAATCCTCATAATCATGTTTTAACATCTAGTGGAAATCCTTCTCAGAAGTATTATTATATAGAGTTAAAGGGAGAACTAAATCTGGAATAAGACGTCCAACAAGCACATGGGTGTGATGGCCAGATGTCCACAAACTTCCATCCATTTGGTGTATTTGTTTTGCCATATCCCCACCCTACACGCTCAAACACCCACAAACCCACACGTACACATGTCTTTTATTCCCGCTCTATCAGCCTGTCCTTTATTCCTCATGCTCAGCCTCCTTCAATCCCTCTGTCTATGTCTTTAATGTCTCCCCTCCCATGTCTCTGACACACCTGCCATCTCTCTCTATCATATTGTGGCTTGTGATCGCTGGTGTAATAGCAGCCATCTTTCTCAGGTCAGAGAGTAAATAGAGGTTCCAGGCACACAGACAAACAGACCGATGCTGTTTTGCAGTTGCGGATGCGTGTGTTTGGAGCATGTGCAGCTTTAACAACTCTCTCTTCTATAAAGTCAATTTCAGTTCAGTTAATTTATATGCAAGGATATAGCTATCACCACGGATTTGTTCTGTTCTAAAAAAAATAAATAAATAGAGGCCACATCCATTTGTAAAAAATCATGTGCAAAAATCATGTAATTCCTGGTGATCATAATAGATTTGGTCAATAGCACACCATCACACTTTTGCATCGAGACTTACAACACAACATGAGCCCATCCTTGCGGGGGAAAAAAAGTCTTTACATTGTGGGCCCTACATGATCTTAAAAATCTCAGAATAACATGTTTGTGATAATATAATAATGGATTATTAGGATCACACACTAAATGCTCTTTGACCTGCTGAGATCCTAGACGACGCATTTCTGAAAAAATAAAAACAAGATCAGTCTATTAAGTGACATTTTCAAAACAGAGCCTGGATGTTGTGGCTACTTCAGTATGTTTTTTTGTTTGTTTGTTTTTTGTTAAAGAAACACAAAAGAATACAAAAAAAAATGAACTGAAGGAAGAATTTGCTGGGGAGAGGTCAAAAGTGAGTATTGTCTGTTCTGCAATGAGAACTTTAAGTTTAGTGCAAAGAATAATACTCACGAGAGGGAGTACTGTACTGCTGGATATACTGTAACACCGCAGTGATGCGGTTGTAGGCACCAGGTCGTTGCATCGCAGTCGTGTTGTATCCAGCAATACAACATGGACCGATTTTTGAACTGATTTTTCTTTTATACAACAGTTTTGCAAACACCATTTATTATCAACAGATTATGATTTGTTTGTTTATTTTGCTCCACCTGCACATATCCTCCCACCACTAGCAGGAACTAACTAACCGCGACTAGCAGAGCTGGCAACTGACAGTTAGTGTAATTAACAGGAATAAATGTACCGTAGTTTTAAACTTTCACCGGTAATATGTAGCCAAAAGGTAAGGAGAATAAACCATATGGGTGGTAAAAAGTCCTGTAAATCTCAGTGGTTTCTCTTTATACTTCCACTTATTCTGCTTTAGAATGTCAGCAGCGTTAACTTCTGGGTTCCTGGGTTGAATCCCGATCAGTGTTAAATGAAAATCTAGTGATCTTGGGTGGGAAATCCATTGTCACACACACCAAGTAGTGCCCTTGATCAGGCGTTGGAAAGCGATTTTGGAATACAGCCTGGCTTAGTGTAATTAACATTTATTAGAAGACCTGGGACACGGAGTGGCACATATAGTTAAAAGTCCCAGTGGGGTTACTGTCCATTATCACCACTCGTGGAATGGCTCTTGTCCAATCAGGTTACTCGGTTGGAACTAACTGTTGTATAATTAAATTGATACTGTTCACTGCCAGGAATCATGTGATGTTTGACGTTCATTTTTGGTCGTTCCAAACAACCTCTTTGGCACAACATTCCAAATAATTTATTATAGCAATGATTATGATTGTTTCCGCTTAATTGGACTGATTGTCTATTGCTTATCACTGTTTTTGCTACTTGTCATTGAGGTGTACCCACTACAAAATATTTGCAAATGTTAAAAACATTAAAGAATTCATACTGTGACAGCTTGTGGACTGAGAAAATCTTGTCACAGACATTTGTTGTCAGTACCAAAATCCTTTTGTTACAGGGGCAACAGGTCTAAAATCACCTACAGTAGTAATGCACTTAGTATTAGAAGTGTGGTTAGCATTCATATCTTTTGTCACAATTTTTCTATATTATATGGTTGAATTATGTTACCTATTTTTTTTTTTTTTATCTCAGACGGACATACATTATAACACCAAAGCGCATTAATAAGTGTACATAAAGTGTGACAACATTCTCCCAAGAAGTCCGTGGCATTTGGCAAAAGCAGCATTGTGCAATATTTTTTTTGCCTCAATAAATCCCTTAAGCAAGACAGATGTGTTCATTTCCTTTTCCATTACAACCTTTTAGATTTATTTCAATAACAAGAAGCAGGATTCTGTGCAGCATGCAAATTGCAAGGCAAACGGTGTCAGGCAGTTCAAAGACAGGCTGCGAGTGTTTGATGGCATTCTAATGTTGTCCATGCGGCAAAGAGAAAGAGGCGGAAAAGCAGAGAGACGTTGCTGAGAGACGCTTTGATGTCAGACAACAATGGCTGAGTCCCTTCGTCCTTAGAGAAGTGGCAGGAAAAAAAAGCATCACACTGCAAAACAGCAGCACAAGAACATTTTGAAATCTTATTCAATATAGTAATGCACCCAATCGCACATTTCCAGGACTTTCACCATAACCCAAACACTATTTAACCAGAACACAATGTTAACTGTGCCACATTTCTGCATAATACAATAGATAAAAGTGCTCAATTTTAGAATTGTCAATTTATCTGGAAGGCTATTATTATGCATTATTATTTGTAAGGGTGCCACAGGGTGCCCCTTTTTTAGGGTGCAATTTTTTTCAGCTCCAAACCACTGACATTTAATGCACGTCGTACCGGTGGAGGTATTGGGCCCCATCACTCCTCCTCTGCCCCCTCTGAATGGCTAATTATTTTTTAAGGAATTGGACTCATCCTTTTTCTAAAAATCCTGTTTTTTTTCCCCTGAGTCAGGCTAGGCGGTATCTAACTCAATTTTGCAAATACCCCCACAAAACTTTTATCAGACTATTGAGCCAAGTCTCCTGACCTCAATGGGCCTGTGCTGAACCATTTCGCTCTCAAGGGTCCTAGTTTGCACTTATTTGGTCCAATTGGAAAACAAGACACGTCATGTCGAAATGCTTGAAAATCTCAAACCCTCTATTAAACCCCTTCTAAAACTCGCTCCAAATTCTCTCCTTTGAAAATAATTAGGATTCTAGAGTATAGACGGAGTGAAGCAACAACAAACCCTCCATTTCTCTCTTACTGAATCTCAATTTTGCACAAAATTTTAACCCTTGGCCTCTTGACTGCTTAAAACTGACTAACTAAATTAATAATAAATCTCTAGCACTAACAGTTCCCAAAATATCTGACCAATAAGCAGCACAGTCACTTTCCCATCGATTCATGGATGAACGGAAGATATCCGGTTACATTCTCAGCATGAGTCAGCCATGCACCTGGAGCAGTTGCTAAGACAACCGAAAACATCCCCTCCACTCACTTACACACACCATTAAGAATAGTTAAATAGCCATATCCCAGTAACCCTATGACCTAGAAAGAACCTCTTTCTACTGTTTTGCCCAGGAAAAGTGATGCATCCATGCGCCCATACAGTACTTCACAATTTCTCCAGGAATTGTCTCTTGTTCTTCTTATTATTTTTCTTCTTATTATTTTTATTGATTTGTAAATTTATTCAAAACTGGAGCTGTGAATCAATACAGCAAGTTTCATTATAATTTCACCATGTCAGGGATCTTCAACTAACGGGATCTACTAACTAGTCAACATGAATATAAAATAATGGGTTCTGATTTTACGGAACAAAATTGTTTATCCTGTTTATGCATTACGGACCCCTGGAGCTCACCAGATTCTACTTTGAAAAACAACAATAAAAAATAGTGATTGGATCATTTTTACTGCGTGAGAGAATGTATGGCAGGAGGTATGTCACATTCACATCATGTGGAAGAATACTGAACACTTAAAACTTTCATTTACTTTACTAGCTAAAAAACTAGAAAGGGTGGTTGTATATTTAATGTGTCATTAGTTAACATTATAAAATCTGTGCTTATTTAAATATTAGCACTGCTCGTTTTTAATCATAACTTGAACTGAAATGTGTGCTGGATTTGCTTAGTTATTACTAAATCATTATAAGGATATTCAGCACATTTATGTAGTCAGCTGCCTTACTTCTACTGTACAGTATGTTTGGTTGAAGATAATGTGACTGTCTGAAAGCTCCATAGATTTTGTATTCCCATTCAAAGTCAATGTCACGGTAATTCCCATGTAACTGTGACTGTAATTCCAACTCAGTGGTCGATATTCCCAGGTGGTAGATGCTAATTACAGCTATACCCATATGGCAAGAATGCAGAGTTAGTGCAACAAAAAAGCAAGGTCATCTACACAAGCACTAAAGAAAACAAATGCACAGTCACTTTTAAATCTAATGTTGATTAACGCCTAAGCTATTGTAACCCTACTAAATTGAAGCTAACAATACTAAACAGAATTTTATTTATCTGTTCTCAACTTTAATTATGTATAAAAGAACAGCTAAATTGAGGCTATTATTTAGAAGTGAACAAAGCAACCACTCACTCACTCATCGTCTATACCGCTTTATCGTGTATTCAGGGTCGCGGAGGGGCCGGAGCCTATCCCAGGAGACTTAGGGCACAGGGTGCCAATCCATCGCAGGGCACACACACATACTCACACACTATATGACCAATTTGGGAACGTCAGTTAGCCTAATCTGTAGGTATTTGGATTGTGGGAGGAAACCGGAGTACCAGGAGGAAACCCACTAAGCAGAGGGAGAACATGCAAACTCCATGCACACAGAGACGGGGACCGAAGCCTGGCCAGGAATCGAACCCGGACCCTGTAGGTGCAAGGCGACAGTGCTAACCGCTACACCACCGTGCCGCCCCCAAAGCAACCACAGCATAGAAAATTATGGGACCACAAAGTTAACTGAATAATTTTTTTCCCTATACTGGCTGTTTTCATGTCATTTTGATATAAGCAAATATAATGTGTATTGTGTTAAAAAGGAAAGCTTTCAGCTAATTCAGTAGAGCAAAATCAAGAACAAAAAATGAAAAACAAACAAACAAACAAAAAAAACAACCCTGGTGTGTTGTTGCACTGATGCAAAAACAAAACAAAACAAAAAAACTTGCCACCCTTTGGCACCCTAGGCAACCACCTTTATTTCCTATGCCACGAAGCAGCCCTGGTTAAAACAGCAAAATACAATGGCTTGGTATCAACTGCTAACAAAAACACAGGACTTGTATACAGTATAGCATGATACATTATTTACTTCAGGTGTATATGATTAGTGGGAAGGTACCGATGGCCGCTTGGTAATGTAGTGTGTTGTTGGTTGCAGCATTTAGCAGACACCATTATCCAATGCAACTTACATTTTATCTCATTTTATATCTGAGCAGTTGAGGGTTAAGGGCCTTTCTCAAGGGTTTAACAGTGGCTACTTTGTGTTGGGGTTTGAACCTGGGACCTTCCAATCAGTAGTCCAACACCTTAACCACTGACTGTAAACCCACTGTGTAAAGCATTGTAAAGCACTGAGCATCTCTTTCATGCAACACTTATCCAATGGCTACATATGTAGCAACTCACCATGAGGCCTTCAGATATTGTAGATCTGCTCTCAGCATGATTTCATTTCATGTCTGATTCCTCTTCACTTACAAATGAAAGAATGCTTTTAATTATTTAATTAGTTTATAAATTTTTTGATAATTTTTCTTTCCATGAGAACACACCGGAGCTGTCGTACAAAGATGAATTTTCTGCCCAGTGACTAAATATCAAGCAGGTGCCAATGTGAAATCAGAATGCTAATCGTAACGATACCACTGATTTTGTATCCGCTGGTAACTGTCCAGCTCACTCCCTTGTGCCCTGCTTCAAAATATAGATCGTAATGCAACATGACAACACAGTGAATGGGGTCATCCATGTATTCCTAGTGTATCCGTGTATGCAATTGCCCTGGTGTGCCCCACATCAACTAAGCATTATGGCAAAGAAGATAGGAAAAAGGAAAACACAGTGCTCCAATGAGGTAAAGACACCTGGTGTACATCACTGAACCCAGGCAGTAAAGCTTTTAGCTCGTGATTATCAAGTCTCTCATGGGATTTAGCGCCGAACGGCTGAGGCTTATGTGGCATTTAAAGAGACAGTGCAGTGCTGCGGATCAGAGGTGCAGATGATGTTTTGAAGACACATAAGATCTCTAAATGGTAGCTGCAATCATTTAAACTTCGATATGTGTAAAATTTTCAAATACTGATGTTCCCACATAGCTCTCGTTTTTTCCAGTTTGCACGGGTTTACCTGCATAGGCCTTCTTTCTTACAAAAATGATGTGAGGTTGCAGAGAGCACATGCCAGAGGCAACAGCTGATTTCTCCTATCATGAAGGTTTAAACGTACCTTGTGAGACAAATATCACATTTCAGGCTCTAATAGAGCAAGAAGGAAAGTGATGCAGTATCATCCATATAGATTCCGATTCGGCTAGACGGCCAGAACTTATCAGTTTAAGCTACTGCAGTGCTGACATCTAAATGGACGCCATGAGCAATAGCTCTCTCAGATCACCAGTTACTCACAAATCCATGTGTAGGAAATTGAGTTGTAAACAATGGAAGGAACACTGTTTCTTTATGCAACAACTAACAGCTCATTTTTTTGTGTATATGCATTTTTTTCTAGAGACGAGACGTGTCTCGTGGATGCACATATATTTGAGTGAAAGATGACAAAATAGAAAAATTATGTAAAGTACGGCACAAGAATACAAACTATCTTCCACATACTAATATCCTTCCATTTGTAACTGGAGTGTCTGTGTGTAGCAATGTATTCATAATGTGCAGTTTCTCAGTAACATGGTCATCTTATTATTTTAACAACTGGTCTGAGTAGAATACAATTTTTCACTGCTATAATGTACAGTATACGTTAACATAAATGACCAGGTAAGGGTTGTTCAAGTCAAACCGGGACTTTTTTTGTGTGCATAACACGAGTAAAATGAGAGTAAAAACTACCTTTATTTCTCTGTATAACCCCCTGCTACACTAATGCATGTACAGTATCCTAACTTTTCACTAGTGATTTCTCAGTATACCGGACCCATTATTGGACTGCCTGCTTCACTTCTGAAACGTTGGCCTTCCAGGAACTCCTTTACTCCTGCCTAAACATACTGGTCAGGAATGAATGGGGATGTGGCAATAACTCCGAAGCTATCTGTTTATTTTCAAGGATCAGGCGATCCACTAGCTAAACCTTCGACTGCAGTGGGCTCTGAGCCACCTTGGCCGTGATCATCATTCATGGACATATTGCCTACTTTAAAACGTTCGCACAATTCAAATGTTTTACTGCAGCTAAGAATATCATCACCGTACTGTACTTGAAGTCTTATGTCTTCATTCACAAGACATTTCATCAGAAATGGTGGTTTGACTTGAACACCCCTTGTAATTGCCTGAAGATTCCACCAGAATAACTGAATCAAAAGTCTGATCTGTCATTTGTAAACACTATGGGGCATGCACATGTTAGGGGAAAAAACAGCTCTGAGGAGGGAATTACATCACATGGTTATTTTTCAAGCCACATTGTGTTTTATTATGGACTGCATATGGAAATCTAAACAGTTGATTTTCATGTAGTTCACTGAAAGTGTTGTGTTACAAAACCATTAGTTCACTCACTTTATACTTTAGAGTAAGAGTAGACATGCTGCATAATCTCCAGCCAGTGATCCATCAACTACCACCTACTACCGTTCTACCCTAATACAATTATTTCATAGTACTTAAAGACATTTGATATACAGTGAAATAATGGTGTGGTATTGCCACTATACCTCTAAGGTCCATGGTTTGATCTTACGCTCTGGTTAATGTCTATGAAGTGCTGCATGCTGTGTCTGCATCAGTTTCCTGAAGGATCTCTGGTTGCCTTGCGTCTCCCAGACTTGAGCAGTGTGTGGATTGTGTTCTCTGCGAACTGTGCATAGTAAGCTTAATGTGTAGAGGTGTGATCTCACCTTGCGCCTAGTGTATTTTGAATGGATCGTCATGACCCTGACTAAGATGGGGCAGTTGTACACAATGCATGATTAAATGATAATTCATATGATGTAGAGACAAATCCACACAGTACAATTACAATAGTTCTGACTAAGGCTGCAGTTGTACTGTAAAGCTAATTGATTTTAATTGGCTGCTGAAAATCCCAGCTGGTTTTACAGTCCATTTGAAACTGTTCAATTGAATTCAGATGAATTCAAAAGAAACCATTAGCAACCATTTTATCTTTGTAGATTCAACATGCTTTGCTCGGCTGGAGACAGTTGGAATTTCTCCCTAAGGCTGCCTGTCTCTAGGCTGTCTCTCTCTCTCTCTCTCTCTCTCTCTCTCTCTCTCTCTCTCACTCTCTCATAGTTTCTATCTGTGCTAAATTCCTGAGGAGTTTTAGACTTTACAGTAGTGTGCATTGACATTCACAGTAGATGAGGAAAGAGGAGGGAGCTTCTATTGTTACTGATCCATCCAAGTGCCACTGCAGTCAGTGGATGGATGAGCCCACCATGGGGTTGAAATACCCTACTGGATTGGTGGGTTAGCAAAGCAAACCTATGTCCAATAGGCCATGAAGCTATCTCATAAGGTTTTTTTTCTTTAAATGAGCCAAAGCAACCAAGAAACCTATAAGATCTGGTCTAAGTCTAGGTAATGAACAGGCTCTAAATTGTGCCTAACCAATTTCAGTTTACAGAGGGTTTGTCTTGCATGTAGGTCCTTGCATGTCTGTAGATACAGAATACTATACAGGATCTGTACAGATCTTCATATGTTGTTTTTGGTCTTTCGGCTGCTCCTGACAAGGGGGGTCACAGCAGACCATCCGGTCCGCACATTCAAGCTTGACACAGGTTTTATGCCGGATGCCCTCCTTGGCCTTGGGACCGGCACTGCATCCAGTGGCTAGGGCTTGGGCACTGGCTGGGAATCGAACCCAGGCCTTCCGCGTGGCAGGCGAAACACCTACCACTGCATACAAATCTTCATATAAGTATTCATATAAGTATTTTCCAAGAATTTTTCTGTTGGAAGTCAGGTGTTAATAGAAATAGAAATAATGAGTATAAGTCGCACAACATTATAGTTTGGGTTTCAAAAGGTTAATCCTTAAAACTCAAGAGACACGGATGCGTGCCAGCAACACAACATTGGTCAATGACCAATTAAAGAAAAAAAAATGATTAAATGGTCCTGTGTTTATCAGCGGGGGGAGGGTACAGACAACAAATTGTGCATTTGGGTTTTCGGATATGTGAAGTTATCATTACTTTTAAATGCATGAACTCAATTACAATATGTGAATGATGTCTGAAAAATATCAAACTCACCAAGCTTGTAATATTATTTTTGGTCATAGAAACAACTGGAAAAAAAAACATGATCATATGTATCTGGTGTGGTTCCTTTGCCTATGCAACCCATTTTCTTTTTATTTATTACTCGGTAATGTTTGTATATTTGGTTAAAATTAAATGAAATTAAATTTATCATACTGCTTAGGTTTTGTTGAAAAAAGGACAGGTCACTCTATACTGTACAATCCTGATATCGTACATATTTATTAAAGCAAAGTAATTCAAAAATTGCCTGAAATTGCTCTGGGTTTTCAGGGCTACTATACTAGTAAACTATTTACTGTTATTGATAAGCACACTCCCTGAAATCATTACATAACTGTTTTATTTAGGAGGATCTGACAAATTAGGTCCCTTGAGTAAACTGACATGATATTTGCACTGACAAGGATAGAAATATCAAACAGCATTTTTCTGAGAGCCACAATCAAAGTATATAGTATTTGTGTGTGCATGTGTATGCGTGTGTGTTTCAGGTCCACATAAATAAATGAATGAATGAAGAAAACAAGATGTGATTGAAGTGTAGAATTTCAGCTTTAATCTGAGGATGGTAAAAAGAGGCTCCGAGCCAGATTTGGTCCACAGGTCTTATGTTTGACAAACTTTAGCTAGGAGGATTGTATGATCAAAGCGTTTATAACTCATATCTCATGGCCTTTGCCCTCGGTGTACTATTAATGGCTCTCATCTCTATGAGTGTAGAACTCAGTCAATAATACCAGGCGGATTGACTTTACACCGTGGATACACTGTAATACACACATTCTTCTGGCTTTTCCTTTATTTTAGTTTTGCTTTATAGAAGTATTAAGGAATGCCCAAGCTATATACTGTATTAAAGGTCACATCCTATTCATTTTTTTAAGGATGCTTGCAAAAGTCTTAAAGGTCTCCAAATGTGTCTGCTAATTTTCCAGCTAAAGTACAACTCAGATCATGCATTTTAGCTCGCTTGTGTTTCCTTCTTTTTCAGTCATTTTTCAAATGCACAATCCCATTGTATGTATTGCTTTAAATAAGTTAGGCAGAACTGGGCAGGGTCTCTTGGTATATGAGGTCACAATGGGGGGATATTTGATTTGCTTGTTTAAGCCCTGGCCAATATACATATGGAAGAAAAATTCCCCCCCTCAGGTTTGTTATAGTTTCATACAGACCTTAAATCCTTGTGAATGTCCAAACGTGATTACAAAGTGAATTTTGCATAATAGGTGACCTTTAATGTTTTTGGTTTTTTTTTTTTTGCTAGTTTTTGATAACGTGTTTACGTATGTTAAGTGCTAGAATATAACTAAAAGAATGTAGAGCTACATTTGCGTCGTGGTGTTTCTGTTCTGGTCCTGAGTGATCTGCACATGGACAAGTGCGTAGATTGCAGAACTCACAAAAGAAACCATTTTGAAAGAAACATAAAGGGTTGCAATAATAAGGTATGCTGGGGAGGATTTTTGCTGTACAAGCCCGTACTCCAACTAAAATGTTATGATTAAGTGAATCAGGTGGGTTTAGAAGCATTTTCACCAGGCTGTGAAAAGAAAAAGATGCAAAATAATTCAGCAAACTGGATGTAATTAATTAGTGCTGCAAAGTAAAAAATAAATAAATAAATAAATTGCAAAAGCATCCAGGAAGAATCAATGAAAAGACCAGTGTAATGGCTTTGTAATGCACGACAGACCATATTTAGAGTTGAGTTATGTGTGCATAGTGAGGAAAATGTGCAAATCTGTATTCAGACCTTCAGACCAGAGTCATTCATTACCAGCTTCACACTTTCTGCTGCCGTCAGAGTAGAATATAAGACTACTACTAGTTCATGGTGCAAAAATTAGGATGTTGCATCAGGACATCTTAAAGACTAATTGTATTTAAGCTTGAAAGCATGTATTGTTATATTTAGAAGTTTGAACAATTTAAATGATATCACATAGCCTCTTAGCACATGACATCCTTCTGGTCCTGTCTACACTCTGGATTTGTCACTGGTTGGTTTAGATGCTGGGTAGTCTGACATTCATATTTTATTGTGTTTTGCTACACAAGATTAACTAACATCCAATTTGGCAACACCAATTAGCCTAACCTGCAAGTCTTTTTTTTTTTTTTTGGATTTTTCCCCGATTTTCTCCCTAATTTAGTCGTGTCCAATTCCTCCCCGGGGCTCCCACGTTAAGGCTACTACTACCACTCAGTCGGGAGGGCCGAAGACTATAACGTGTTTCCTCCGAACCACGTGACGCCAGCCGCATCTTTTCGAACTGCTCGCTCATGCACCGTTGGGGGCGGCGTAACACACTCGGAGGACAGCGCCATCCGCTCCTTCTGTTGCGCGAGCTCACAGACGCCCCTGATTGGCAGTAGAGCCGTGATTAATGTGGGAGCACTAAGTACCTCTCATCCCTCCCCTCTGAGAGAGCTCGGCCAATCAGCTCTCTCTAGACCTCCGGCTGCAACATTTTGATGATGTGTTGCAGGGTTCATTTTTACCCAAATGAGGATGGGTTCCCTGCTGAGTCTGGTTCCTCTTAAGGTTTCTTCCTATTACCATCTCAGGGAGTTTTTCATTGCCACTGTCGCCATCGTCCTCGGCTTGCTCATCAGGGACAGTCTTATCATTTTGATTCATACACGTTCACATCTCATACAAACTTATATCATTCTTTTGATTGTGTAAAGCCGCTTTGCGACAATGTCAATTGTTGAAAGAGCTATACAAATAAAATTGAATTGAATTGAATTGAATTAAGAGTACTTTAAGCCCCAAAAACAAAGTTGCCAATGTATGTCATAAACTATGAACACGAAGTAACCAATATATTAATGAATGACCTGGATAAACGTAAATGTTAATGCAAAAATCTTAACAATAATCTTAACTGTGGACAGAGTCTCTAATTGAGAGTGTGGAAGTGGTGATTTCTCCTATAATACAATTAGGCCCTAAATAAACCAGGCAAAAAAGTTCTTAGTCTGCTGACATTTTCTTATAGGCTACACAATAAATGATAAAAGCATCCAGATAGAGGCAGAAAGTTGACTGCACGTCTAATTGATATGGTCACTACACTTACAGTCATACAGAGATATGCACTAAGCCATGAAACATACAGAGATGTAGGCTATTGGACAGTGTAGCACTTAAATGCTCTACTAATGTGCATTATCTAACAGACCCTGCTCTAATCTATCTCTCTAATGTTACTCATTAGCGTGATGAGTTGCGCATTTGAAGATTATTGTTAGAAAACCTATTTTTGACCTTTTTTTTTTTTTAAGTAAATTAGAATTTTGGTTAGCAATGCATATTACATTTAATTTCATGGTTGAATCTCATAATAGGTTAATGCTCTTAAAAGCACTTAAAATTTTTATGCTTTAGGCATATTACCTAAACACAAACAGAAAGTAATAGATCAGGCTTGAATATAAACACTCTAACTAACAAGGCTCTTTAGCAGCAAATAATATTTGTACCATTGTTAAGGCGGGTTTGTGTGAGCTGATTACCAATGACAACAGTAACAACAGCAGAAACAGGAGTCAAATATTTATACAAATACGATTCCTATTAATAATAGTAATAAAATAGTCAAAACAGTCACTGCTGTCAAGTGAGTAGCTTGCGGATATTAAACTAAAAGACAATATCTCAATCATTAATCTAAATCATTCATTCGTTCTCACTTGAACCTGGTCTGGGTCAACATGGATCCAGAGAAAAGGACTGAGAGAGTAAAGACACACTGGATATGAAGCCAGTCCATTGGTAAGCACCATGCATACATAATATTCACACCTAAGGGCAATTTAGAAGCAGGGCAGAAACAGGAAAACACAGAGGTAACCCACACAGACGTGGGAATAACATGAGAAACTCCACACTGGCAGTAACATGAACTCAAGTCTTTCGGTTAATACAGAGTGGGCTTCAAAAGATGCAAATAAACACTGATGGGATTTATGGTCTAGTTTGATGTTTCATATGATGTATTAAATCTATTATGATGTACTATAATAATCCTGAATAAACCATTTTAAGCAAGACACAGTACGAGTGTAGTGGTCAGAAATATTGCAGCAATGACGAGACTAATGTCTGTTTTATGTTACTCTAAATCTGGGTGAAATGACGGGGTGTCTGGTGTTTATGAGCAGCCAGGCAGATGCATAGTATAATCAAAGGCGTTAACAAAACAATTAAATGTGCTCAAGCCGTAATATTAGTTCACTAAAGCATTTAGTCCTCTGTTGACAGATACATTTTGATATAAAAATGTCCAATAATGACAACTTAGTCACACCAGTAAAATCACATAATCAATACGACAGACAGATATATATTATGGATGGGAACCACCAGGGACCACTTCATACAATATTATCATGATACCTAGGTGCCAATGCAATTCATATCGCAATCATGTGAGTATCAGGATTAATTTTTTTTTTTCCAATTCTAAACAAACATAACAATGACAGGATGATGCTCTGCCTGCCAATGTGTGAATAGTTTAAAACATACCACCTGTAGGATTAGAGAGGAACTGCAACATTTTATCACCTCAATTGTAAAAATACATACCGTAGACGAAAATTATATATATTTTTTAAAAAGTCGAATTTGGTGTCAGTGTGGTCATACATAAATTGCCATACAAAAGAATTGTGATATACAACTGACTCTATTTTCCCCCATCTCCGATAGATAGATGGATGGATGGATGGATGGATGGATGGATGGATGGATATATGGAAGTATAGCTGCTATACCAGTGTACAGACCCGCTTGGTCATGGCATTCACCACCTAAAACACATTTGTTTCTCTTCCAAATGTATCAGATCTTAGTTACACCCAAATTGTAAAGCCAGAAAAATTCATTTTGATTCCATCCCAACTGTGGTGAATGGGCAAAATGGACATTTTGACAGCTGCTATCAGATTACATACTGAACTGAAACCGAATTGATTTGGCTTAGGCCCATTTCATAACATAGCTATCCAACATCTTGATCAAATCCTGACATTCACAATGTGATGAAATCATATTTAGCTAGCAAGGTTTCAAACATCTTTAGGCAGGCTGACTCCTTTTTATGACTACATTTAATAAACTGACTTCCTATAAAGGTATTAAGGTATACCATAGATATGGGCAACAACAACAACAACAAAAAAAAAAAAAAAACGTTTTGTCTCCTTTGGATGTTGTGTGAATTCAGCCACACATATAATTTCTTCAGTTAAACAGTTCCTGCCAAAATAAGAGAACTTTATGATGGTTTCTTACACTTTAAATATAACCTCTAGCACTGCTCACTGTTTGGACAAAAAGAAAGGTGGACACAATGACTGCATGGCTGGCAGAACATGGCCATCTTATTTCTCACAGCTCCAAATATCGATCCAAGGACAGACTAGGTGGAGCTCTGCTTGTTGCTCTTGACCCTGTTCCTGATACAATCTATGGGCTGGTAGGAGATGGTGTAAAGCAGATATGCTGGGGTGAAACCCATCAGCTTTAAACAGATTTATGTTGCAGGAACAGGAGGAGGGTGTCTATAAATTTTTACCTTGCAAGCCAGACATAATGTGCAGTGCCATATGGCAGAAAAATCCATGAAAGGCAGTGCAGTGTGAACACTGCTTTTCTCTACTGATAAAAAGAAAACCTACACTCTGTATCATGTATTTCACATTATTTGATGCTTATGGCTATAAATGAAATAAAATATAGTTTAATCTACATACCAGGGTCCCAGTAATAACCACTGTTGCCTCGCTTCACAGCTCATCTTTGATCATAGAGTTTGTATGTTCTCCCTGTGCTTTGTGGTCCCCCCACTTGCCAAAGACATGCATTGTAGAATTATTAGTGTTTCTACAGAAATTGTCTGCTGCGTATGTGATTTGGTTTGCCCTTGGTTATGTGCTTGTGAACCTTAAATGAGTTGGCAACCTATCCAGGGTGCTCCCTAAGCATCCCTGAGGATGAAATATTTAACCAATTGATGAATAATCCACATCGTAATAACTGCATTCTACACTAATGTAGAACTTACATAAAATGTAAAAACATAAAATGTGTATGCACAAAGAGTGTAGTCTAGACATTAACAACATTCAGCTTGAATTTGGTAGGCTGAAGTAAGTGCTTAAGTCAACAGGAACAGCTCCAAGGATCAGTGGTACAAGGTCAAGCAGGGCATTTGAAAATATCTGTTTGACTGCCAATTGATGGCCAAGCTTTCTATTACAGCATATCTGCAGTAGCACACACTAAAATGCAATACAATTCTGGTACATTTCCCATCTCATTAGAAAAAAATGTGAGATTTCTTTATTTAAAAGTAAGTCAATTGTTGTGAGGGTTTACAAGGAAAAGCAAAGCTGTGAAACTGGTCTTGTGATTACTGGCGCTAAGAAAACACATGTTTTTCATGATCCTATTTTTGAGTTCTTTGAATATTAAGTGTGAGAAAAAATGGACATGCAGAGTGCACACGTTGTCACCAGTTTCCCGCTTTCAACTCGGAATTGCATTAGCCTTGTGGGCGGTGTCTTTCTACAACCCGCCTTAAATATGAACCTTTTTCAATTGCAAACATGAACATTTCATACACACTAATTTCATTTTTGTTACCAATTCGCGTTGAAGAATTAATGTCAATTAATTCTCTAATCTTAATGTTGCAGGTCAACTCATCCATGAGCACTGGAGGACTGTACTTTCAAACAGCCAGAATGGCATAAACAACTTTTGTGCATACATTTAATTTGGGAAGCACACATGATCCATTGATTTAGAGACAGGGAACATCATTTGCAGTGGAACGGTAGAACCTTGCCCTCCAATTCACTGTCACATCAGCACTACCTCTCTGATGTGTTCAGTTCCCATAGAATCTTGTGCATTGTAGTGGCTTACTATTTAAAATAAATGGGCAAAGAAACATAGGATGCCGAACCAAATGTTAGAATTTACGCACAGTAAGTAAAGGTTAAGGTTAAGGAAACCACAGGAGCAGTGAAACATCTTCACAGATTACTCACAGTTCAGTGTGTGGGTGATGGCATTACTTGTCGAGCGAGGCTATGAGAAGCTGTAGTTGTTGGTTGTACTGAAAGCTGTTAGATTAGATTCAGAAACAAGTACCATGGATTTAGTTCTTCAAACCAGCGTTCTGCATTTTTCTAACTAAAAGAAAAGCTGGAAGTTAAAGAATCGCTTTCTTTTACTGAAAGAGGCAATTTGACCAACATTGTAAATGGCTAATCATGTTAATTCACCACTGTTGAAAATAACACTTCCTTCTACAGACATGGCATTATGATGTGTAAAAATATCACAGATTTTATGATATTAGGCAACCATTAAAAGTAATCACCTGTGCTAGGAACACAATATATTATCCGAATATGAGAAGCAGTACTTTTCTGACAAGTTCTCCTAAAGGTCGTCTAGGTTTTATTGTGTTATTTTGCTCCGGTTTCGATGAAAGTCAAATCTACATAATCTTTTTCCTCAGAGGATATAACAGAATCTTTGCCAACATGTCAATCCAGATGGGAACTACTGTATATTACCTGGGGTAATTTCTATTGGTCGTTTTATAGAAGGTAAAATATGATGTAGTCTTTCCTGGCGCACAGGAGCAGTCCATAAAAAATCATTGACATGATGAAATCAGACAGGACAGAAATCCCAGAGACACTTTGGCAAAAATGACATTACCCCACCTCTCCATGTAAAACTAATCCAATAGTAGGAGTGAGATGACACGTCCATAAAATCTTACACATCATCAGTATTTATCTCTTTGTCTTTAGATAATATTGAGGATCGATGCAAAGAAAAGCTGATAGCAAAAAAATATGTATATTTTGATTGGTATTTTAAACAACAAAAAAAAAACACCCAACAGTACTCTGTGACTAATTGTTGAACTATACTTCTGTAATAAATCTATTGATTCAATTATTGCTCTGTAAATCATCAATGGAATGCAACCATGCATATAATTTTTTCTTTTTTTTTTAAATTGACTTAAATTTATGGAGTCTACATGCCTATCCAGGACCCTCATCGTTGTCATCTATACTGCTTTATCCTGTATACAGGGTCATGGGGGAGACAGAACGGGGTACACCCTGGACAGGGTGCCAAGCCATCTCAGGGCACACACACTCAGGGCACACTCTTTTAAACACTATGGACAATCTGGTAATGGTAATTAACCTAATTTGCATGTCTTTGGACTGTGGGAGGAAACCGGTGCACCCGGAGGAAACCCCCCAAGCACAGGGAGAACATAAAACTCCATGCACACAGACCAGAGGCGGGAATCGAACTTGGAACCTGGGAGAAACGCTGTGCTTCGCCCTCTTAATTTTTTTAGTAAAACTGGAGTATACTGGAGAGACAGTGATATGAAATTAAGACCTTTTTTTCTCTAGCCTTTTTTTTTTTTGTTTAAGGGGAATCAGATGATTCTCAGTGTTAAAACAACAAAGTCACTAACCAGTGTTGGACCCTTCACGAAAGCATTTTATACACTGTTGCTGCAATAAATATGGTAAGTAATTCAATACGAATGTGCTGATCAGTCGCTCTGAAACATTACCATCTGGCCTCTAATTTGGAGTGAATAAAGCCAAATGCTAATTTACTATAAAGAAGAAAAAAGAGCTAGAGAGGAAGACATTTGAATTATTAATAGCAGATTATTTCAACTAATTGCGCTCCCTTGCTCATGGATGTAAAAGACGTCAGTGTTGTAGAACAGAAAGTACAGTTATTTGGCACAGCAACACTATAAAATCAAACATTCTGCACAGCCAAGTACAAGGATAATCATTTCTTGTTCTTGACATGTCAATTTCTAGCTGCTCCAAACTTCTTCATGTAAGTCTCTGATGACAGGCTTTGTTTGCTGAGGTTTAAATGTGCTTACGCTAAACAAGGCTTTGCTATAAACCAGTAGGCATATGCTGAAATACTGTTTATCTACAATCACAGCCTGTCATTCAACCAAATATTAAAAGAAAGAGTGATAGTAGGTGGAGCACATGTTTCCAAATCGCAATCAGGACTGTATTAATGAAGAAATACAAGAAGAAATAATAACTGAGTGGATCTTGAGAAAAGGTAATTTTGCAATCAATAGTTCAACATTACAGGAGGTGATTTTTAATTCTGTATGATCACTTATACACGTATCTCCTTAGTAACAGTCAATCATATGGCAGCAACCCAATCCATAAAGATCCAGGTCAAAAACTTCAGCTAAAATCAAACATCAGAATGGGGAAAATGTGATCTCAAAAGCTGTTGGTGAAGGATGGGCTGGTTTGCTGATCTCGTGGGATTTTCCTGCACAACAATTGTCAGAGTTATAGTGCTAAAAACAAACACATCCATCATGGAAATGTGTTGCTGATGGGAGAGTTTAGGAGAATGGTCAAACTGATTAGAGCTGCTAAGAAGACTACAGTACCTTGAATAAATATTGTGGTGCTCAGAAAAGCATCTCAAAAGACATAACACATAACCAACCTTCAAGTGACTGGTATAAAATGGCAGAAGGCCACATCTAGCCAGAATCCAGAATCTGGATACAGGTTCACCCAAACGGAACAGTTTATATATATATATATATATATATATATATATATATATATATATATATATATATAGAGAGAGAGAGAGAGAGAGAGAGAGAGAGAGAGAGACAGATAGATAGATACACTCACCTAAAGACAGATAGATAGATACACTCACCTAAAGGATTTAGGATTATTAGGAACACCATACTAATACGGTGTTTGACCCCCTTTCAGAACTGCTTTAAATCTACATTAATTCAGCATGATTCAACTAGATGCTGAAAGCATTCTTTAGAAACGTTGGCCCATATTGATAGGATAGCATCTTGCAGTTGATGGAGATTTGTGGGATGCACATCCAGGGTACGAAGCTTCCGTTCCACCACATCCCAAAGATGCTCTATTGGGTTGAGATCTGGTGACTGTGGGGGCAATTTTAGTACAGTGTACTCATCGTCATGTTCAAGAAACCAATTTGAAATGATTCGAGCTTTGTGACATGGTGCATTATCCTGCTGGAAGTAGCCATCAGAGGATGGGTACATGGTGGTCATAAAGGGATGGACATGGTCAGAAACAATGCTCAGGTAGGCCATGGCATTTAAACGATGCCCAATTGGCACTAATGGGCCTAAAGTGTGCCAAGAAAAGATCCCCCACACCATTACGCCACCACCACCACCAGCCTGCACAGTGGTAACAAAGCATGATGTATCCATGTTTCATTCTGTTTACGCCAAATTCTGACTCTACCATTTGAATGTCTCAACAGAATTCGAGACTCATCAGACCAGGCAACATTTTTCCGGTCTTCAACTGTTCAATTTTGGTGAGCTCGTGCAAATTGTAGCCTCTTTTTCCTATTTGTAGTGGAGATGAGTGGTACCCGGTGGGGTCGTCTGCTGTTGTAGCCCATCCGCCTCAAGGTTGTGCGTGTTGTGGCTTCACAAATGCTTTGCTGCATAGCTCGGTTGTAACGAGTGGTTATTTCAGTCAAAGTTGCTCTTCTATCAGCTTGAATCAGTCGACCCATTCTCCTCTGACCTCTAGCATCAACAAGCCATTTTCGCCCACAGGACTGCCGCATACTGGATGTTTTTCCCTTTTCACACCCTTCTTTGTAAACAATAGAAATGGTTGTGCGTGAAAATCCCAGCAACTGAGCAGATTGTGAAATACTCAGACTGGCCCGTCTGGCACCAAGAACCATGCCACGCTCAAAATTGCTTAAATCACCTTTCTTTCCCATTCTGACATTCAGTTTGGATGCATTGAAGCAACTGCCATGTAATTTGGTGACTAGATAATTGCATTAATGAGAAATTGAACAAGTATTCCTAATATTCCTTTAACTGAGTGTATATATATATATATACGTATATACAGTACAGACCAAAAGTTTGGAGACACCTTCTCATTCAGCGAGTTTTCTTTATTGTGTCCTTTATTGTGTTCTTTAGCACAAACAAGTCTCTTCTGCTTGTTGCCTGTCCTTAGCAGTGGTTTCCTATCAGATATTCTACCATGAAGGCCTGATTCACACAGTCTCCTCTTAACAGTTGTTCTAGAGACGTGTCTGCTGCTAGAACTCTCTGTGGCATTGACCTGCTCTCTGATCTGAGCTGCTGTTAACCTGCGATTTCTGAGGCTGGTGACTCGGATGAACTTATCCTCCACAGCAGAGGTGACTCTTGGTCTTCCTTTCCTGGGGCGGTCCGCATGTGAGCCAGTTTCGTTATAGCGCTTGATGATTTTTGTGACTGCACTTGGGGACACTTTCAAAGTTTTCCCAATTTTTTGGACTGACTAACCTTCATTTCTTAAAGTAATGATGGCCACTCGCTTTTTCTTCACTTAGCTGCTTTTTTCTTGCCATAATACAAATTCAACCTCTTTGAATGAGAAGGTGTGTCCAAACTTTTGGTCTGTACTGTATATATATATATATATATATACAGAGAGAGAGAGAGAGAGAGAGAGAGAGATAGATAGATAGATAGAACGCTGTATATCTGGCCATGCCCTTGATAGTCAGCCTAGTAAACACAATTAAAAAGACCCTTGCATTTCAACACATAATTTAAAGTAACAGAATATTACTTGGATAAGTATAATATCCATAATAATATAATAAAACTATAATATAATAAGA
>JAAGKR010000311.1:0-10070 GCA_011419295.1 Clarias macrocephalus | reverse complement strand
GAGTTATTGCCACATCTCCATTCAGTCATGACCTCTCTCAAAGTGATTTCCACATGTTTGGACCATTCAAGGAGTTCCTGGGGAGGAAGGCATTTCAGCAGGCAGAAGCAGGCAGTCCAATCATGGCTCCGACATACTAAGACAACTTTTTACCATGATGGTATCCAGGCACTAGTAAAACACTGGATTGAGTGCATTAGTATTGGTGTAGCAGGGGGTTATATAGAGAAATAAAGGTAGTTTTATCTTTTAGTTATTCTGTTATTCTGCACAATTACTGTAAAAGTTTAAAAGTCTCAGAGTAGGAAATCTCTCCTAAGTGGCCTAAGAATTCTCAGAGTGACGCTATTTTGTTTCTACTTTCAGGAGTAGGAGTAAGAGCTATTTATCAAAATCCTTACAATAGGAAATCACTCCTATCTCCACCAAAATGTAGGAGAGCTGCCGAGGTGTCTTAACAGGTTAGGAACAGCGAGCAATTGGCGTTCAGTCAGAGACGAGCATGGAGGGGAGACGCTTTAGTAATATATATATATAGAGAGAGAGAGAGAGATAGATAGATAGATAGATAGATAGATAGATAGATAGATAGATAGATAGACAGACAGATAGAGAGACAGACAGACAGACAGACAGACAGACATATAGATAGATAGATAGATAGATAGATAGATAGATAGATAGATAGACAGACAGATAGAGAGACAGACAGACAGACAGACAGACATATAGATAGATAGATAGATAGATAGATAGATAGATAGATAGATAGATAGACAGACAGATAGAGAGACAGACAGACAGACAGACAGACAGACAGACAGACATATAGATAGATAGATAGATAGATAGATAGATAGATAGATAGATAGATAGATAGACAGACAGACAGACAGACAGACAGACAGACATATAGATAGATAGATAGATAGATAGATAGATAGATAGATAGATAGATAGATAGATAGATAGATAGATAGATACTCTCTGTCTATTAAACACAGCAATAATTTTAACTGTTGATTTTTTTACTATGCAACATTGCCAAATGTGATCTACATTCATGACTGTTTTCCCACACATTTGTTTCACAAAGTGTGTGTGTACAGTATGTGTGTGTGTATGTGTGTTTATGATGAATAAATAAATGTCTTTTCTCCTGCAGATGATCATTATTTCTTTGCAGTTCGCTCAACAGGTCAGAGTGGCATGTCTCAACCAGGCGCACATAAATCCACCCACCCCCTCATACGCAAAGACACATATAGGCTCATGTATTCAATGGTTCTGTACACCAATTACGGGTCCCGCTACAGATATCCACAGGTGACCTATGAAGCCGTTTGCACAGAATATGGGAAATATGCCAATGCATCTGATTTACAGCAAGCCAAGAGCAGAAAATAGCACGTACAGTAAAAATGCTGTTTGTTTTTCCTTTGAAGCCCAATGAGGCCATTCAACTGTTATTTCAAATTAATACTTCAGTGCACCAGTCTTAAAATGGCTGTGAAATAATGTTATCTATAGAACCTACCACTTACTCACTCACTCACTCACTCACTCACTCACTCATCGTCTATATCGCTTTATCATGTATTCAGGGTCACAAGAGGCCTGGAGTCTATGCCAGCAGGCTTAGGGCACAAGGCAGGGTACACCCTGGACAGGATAATTTTCATTATTTGAAAATTTACCATGTGATTTTAATTGTCTGTTTAAAATATGCACTCATTTCAAATCCGGTGACTGCAACATGCTCCAAAAAGGTTAGGACCATTGACTGTCTACCAGTGTGTAACATCACCATTTCTGTTAATAACACTTTAAGCATTTGGGCAGTGCCGACTCCAGTTGGCAATGTTTAACTAACATGGTTCCATTCTTCCATTATGCAGGTCTTTTGCTATTCAACTGTACACGGTTTTAGCCATATTTTGCACTCATAATGCACCACGCATTCTCTGTTGAAGCAGCCATGGCAGTCTAGCACCCGTACTCTGTGTTTAGCAGCCAGAATTCAGTTGGGCGTTGTACTGTAGGAAAATACAGGGATGTTTGGACGGTACCATGTGTTGCTCCAAAAAGAACATATTTTTCTGCATTAATAGTGCTCCCACAAATATGCAGTTTAGCCATGCCACGGGCACTGGCACACCCCCATATCATGACTGATGCTGGCTTTTGGACCTGTCTCTGATAACAGCTTTTCCTCTTTGACACATGACGGCTGTTGTTTCCAAAAACTATTTTGAATGTTGACTCGTAAGACCATGAAGCACGATTTCAGTGGGCCACTGTCCATCTCAGATGTGAAAGAGCTCAGAGATGCCTTTGACACCTCTGGACAGTATTGATGGCTTTGTTAAGTCTTAAGTTGCATTTGTAAATGCAGCAACAAATGTCGTTAATGAACAAGGGTTGACCCAAGTGTTCCAGAGCCCATGTCATTATATGCACTAAAGAAGCAACAGTTTTTAAGACAGTGTCTGAAGGATCTGAAGTGGTTTTATTATAGGCACAAAGCTATTTATTTATTATTGTTGTGTTGATTATCAACAGTCACATTATGCATGTGGAAATGCTCTTACCTACTGTACACTATAAAACATAGTTATGATTTCTACACATTTTGTTTTATAACATGCATCTTTACTAGGTGTTTAAGTCATCTCCATTCATGATTTTTTTTCTGAGCACATTCCTTCCCTGAAGGTAAATGCTCAATACAGACACATTTTAATAATGTGTTGACAGTTCTTAACCCAATTCCAAATCTCCTTAATTGTTTTTGTTGCCCATAATTAGGCCCTTCTAAGATTGTGATAATTTTTTTTTGGTCAGACATTGTGTAAGAACACAAAACAAAGATTAAAAAGTATTATATATTAGATCTAAATGACTAAAAACGCTGAAATTGCGAATCCAAACACAGAGCACTCTCATGTAGTCTCTAACCTCTCCTCATCTCACCTCACAATCTGATCTTATTTTAGAACTGGGGAATGTAAAAAAAATTTTTACCATCACCGAACAACAGCTAAAAAAGAACCTTGGGCTTATTAAATTTTAATAAGGTTCTCTAGGCAACTTCCCCCTGCCATAATTGCATTGTGTATTTCCCCTATGGGAAGCCCTGCTCCTGTTTGTTATCAGCGCACAGCCATTGAAGTCACAGTCAACGAGATCCTTTCTGTCTCTGCCTCACTCTCTGATCCCTGCTCTCTTATAACCATCAAAAAAACGGACAGTCAATCTCAACGGAATATTCCACTGTCCTAATTATCATCAGTCGATATTCCCCACTTTAAAACTCATAACTTTCTATCCGCGGGAAGCAACCAAACACGGTTAGCTGGAAAATACAGCTCTCTCATCTATTTCTAGATAGGATTTCTATATTATAGGAGATGAGCAGTCAGTGAGCAAGATTGATCTGAGTCATGACTCGGGTTGATTAATGTCATTACAAAGTCGATATGATTACCATGCATGTGTAGCTTCGTAGCAATGTCTCCTATCCCACTGATTGTTGAAGACGGCGGACGGGGCTATTCCACATGCAAACATGAACAGTCACTCTGAACCAGTGGCTGAAGGCAGGAGGGGTAAAATTGGGTGCTACTCAGCAGATGTCACAGCGACT
Source organism: Clarias macrocephalus (assembly GCA_011419295.1). Classification (NCBI taxonomy): domain Eukaryota; kingdom Metazoa; phylum Chordata; class Actinopteri; order Siluriformes; family Clariidae; genus Clarias; species Clarias macrocephalus. The sequence goes on along the minus strand of JAAGKR010000311.1, from coordinate 6,424 downwards.
TCCATTGCAAGTACTTTTAGACTTTAATTACGTCAAAGGCATTATTAGGATTGAAATTTGGAGAGGTCTTAATGGCTCATATCCAATTCCAGCAGTCTAATTTGTTTTCTCTGTATCACGTACAAATACACATAGACATCAGTAAAAGATAACGCGGAACAGAATGAACACCTAGAGAAATTTGTACTGAATTCTGGAAGCGTAATTAAAATCATTTAAAAAAACCCACTGTCAAGGCCAATCTTGACAGGAAAGAAAAGTTACAAACGAATCTCGAGCGATGTGCAAAGGTTAATGAAATTCTAAAATAATCATTAGTAATAACTGTTCATTTTGACAAGGGAGCAGCGTATACACAGTCCCCACCAGGTACACCGCAGAACACACTTTGATGCCTGGAGCCTTCAGAATTCTTTGAGATATCTCTTCATTCTCAGGATGAAAACGTGACTTTCCTGCAACTTCCTAGGCGCAGAAATTACACACCTCAGGGTAAGAGCGAGCAAGGGGGATATTAGTCTGCCTCTGCGATGCCAAGATGAGCCCTTTAACATGGCAGTCGACAGATGTCAGGCAGGAGAGGCTGTCATAACTAAAGGCATGAGATAGAGATGGATCTACCAGCACAGCACTCAAGCATAGAGATGGCACCTTTAAAAGAAACCTCGGCTCATTCCTATTCACACCTCAGTGTTATTCATTCCTGTCCTCCTTCTCAATGCCTCTTCCATGGCAACCAGCGACACTTCCTTTTGGACACACACCTCCAGGACCTCCGAATCTCGCCTCAGTTTGGCTGGCAGCCCTCCCTGGCACGAAATCATCCATGCCAGTGTACAGGGGGAAGCACAGCCCACAGATGTAGCAACAATGACCTCTGACTGTTCACAGGACGTAAACATGATAGAGTATATTCATTGGAGACGGAGGGGGAAAAAATCCTTTCCTTGACATTCAAAGTCAAAAGACAAATGGAGAAAGGATTATAAACACAAATGTTATTTTCTTTCTCTCGTTTCCTCTTTTTTGTTATCTACTCACAGTTAATTACACAATAAAAATGCATTCATGATAAGCAGACTAGCACTAGATAAGCACTAGCTGTTTGAGGAAAGAGTGAATCAATTTTCACGCAGACAAATAACTTGTCATGCTCTTAAATTCATAACAAAATGAAAAAAAAAGTAAAAGAAAGAAAGAAGAACTTGTAGCTGCTTAATTTTCACTATGTGAAAAGCCAGTATCAGAACAGATTTGCCACAAATCAACACTGTACAGTAATAAAATAAAAGCATTCGTAGAGAGCATTGAGGACAGACACTGAGCATTTAAATCATTCCCATGTTAACTGTTTTAAAAAAAAGTCATAAATCTTTCACTTCTTTTGTAGTAATACAGCTGTTTTTATACTGCAAAAAAAAAGCAGAAATGAATCTAAAAAAGCTCAGAGGACATTTTTCATTAAAACACATTTCCGAAGGTGTCCATAAGAACAAACAAAACGTTGGTTAGGATTTTTTTCTTTCCTTTTTATGTTTCTTTCAGGGTCATATACTGTCCTCTGTGCACAAAGACTTATTTAAAAACAATACCAGATCCAGATCTGTCAGAGATCAACTTCATTTTACACCATGATTGAGGACATATCATGTTTCTGAGTAACAGAAAGAAGCGTACAATGTGACAATATTAGGATAAATCTCCTAATATCAAGAATGAGTCACCCATTTCCTGCTCAATCTGTCGTCTCTACAGAGGACGAATCAGGAATTTAGATGTAGGGTGTCAGGTATAAGCGACAGAGATGTATGCTTGTGCAGGGTGATGTGTATTTAAATCAGACCAGCAATCTAAAAACTAATCCAAAGGTCAAAGTCGGAGGAGAGACAAAGGTAATGTTTTTAACAAACGGATAAAACTAGTCAAATCACAAAAAAGCAAAGTATCAACAAAACAAAGTCAAAACTGGAACACAATTACAGAGAGAATAACTGCTTGGAAATGCCACTAGGGTTTCTAGGGCAAAACCTAGCTGTGTGTATTTGTGTGTGTGGCATTTATGATGAAAAAAAAAAGTGTCTTTCTTTATTATTTCTCTGCATTTCTCTCAAAAGTGACATGTTTCAGCCAGGCACATACTGTAGAAATCCACCCCCCCACCAACACATTAGAGCTGTGAATCATAGGCAGACTGTCAGTTTTGAGAAGCCATTGTGATTTTTTTATTCAATTTGTTTCAGTAGCACTAATGTTTATTGTCTGATTTGTCTCAAGCAGTTTTATTTCTCACATGTTTTAAGCAATTTAATAAAGACTGAAATGCTGTGCATCATGTGCTCATTTTTTTTTTATATTTTTTTTATGTATCGTCCCATACAAAACAGTAACCTTTATTCTACCCATTGTTCTGCTCCACACTCCGATCCAGTAGGTGGCGGTAATTCAAAAGAATGCAAAAGCAATATTATCAATAAATGGAAGTGGATTTCCTGCAAAAAGCTGTAGTATAAATGTATATAAATAAGAAGTGTTTTCCCTCTTTCAATATCTTTACTGTATGTTTCAAACAAAGGAGGACCTGAAACCAGTCTCCGAAAAATTCCTGTCCGTATGTTTGCATGTACGTCTGTAGGTCTGTCTAGCCAGATTTTGTCACAGCATCATGCACAGACGTGTGTAGTTACATTTTACTCCATTACATTTACTTGAGTAAGTTTTTGAAAAGAAATGGACTTCTATGAGTAGTCTGACTGCACCATACTTTTTACTTTTACTTGAGTAGATTTGTGAAGAAGAAACGCTACTCTTACTCCGCTACAATCGACTTCACTCGATTCGTTACTTTTCTAACCATTTATTCTATACATGCAGCCAGTAGATCTACCGCATGACTGTTTCAACAATCAGACGCAGCAACAATAATCACACGACTCTGTTTGACCAATCAGCCACGGTAATAATAACCACATGTAGTCACATGACCAGACCCAAACTGGCATCATAACGGGGAAAAAACGTCAGACGGCATCCCTGGCATCATATACAAAGCATTTTTCTTTTGCAAAAGAACAGCTTCATACTGCAGTGTCTTCTTTTCTGCCAAAACAGACATACACTTCAGCATATAAAAAATAAAAACTCGACTTCTAACCTGGGGAAACATGTCGCAGTAAGTTGTTACATTGACAGTCACAAATGTTGGCATACCTTATTATACCATAATACACACACACACACACACACACACACACACACACACACACACACAGTACAGACCAAAAGTTTGGACACACCTTCTCATTCAAAGAGTTTGGATTTGTATTATGGCAAGGAAAAAGCAGATAAGTGAAGAAAAAAACGAGTGGCCATCATTACTTTAGGAAATGAAGGTCAGTCAGTCTGAAAAATTGGGAAAACTTTGAAAGTGTCCCCAAGTGCAGTCACAAAAACCATCAAGTGCTACAAAGAAACTGGCTCACATGCGGACCGCCCCAGGAAAGGGGGTGACTAGAGTACTGTATGATTATAAATTATATTATTATAACATATTATATTATTATAAATGAATTATAAAATATAATTATTATAATAAAAAAGAACACATTAGACATTATGACTGAAACAGTTACTCAGTACTTGAGTAGTCTTTTCACAAAATACTTTTTTACTCTTACCTGAGTAATATTATTTTGAAGTACAGATACTTTTATTGAGTAAGTTTTTTGGATACTCTAGCCACCTCTGATCATGCAAAACTGGCTACACAGAATTTAATGAAACCTGAAAAGTTAAACCTGCGCCATAAATGAAATCAAAATGTTTAGCAGAAGGGAAGTTATTTGCCAGATTATGTCACAGCATCTAGCGCTTTTTTTGGGGCAAATATAGAGCTTTTTCCCTCGAGGTGGGCGTGGCTAGTGATATGTTTACCGTGTATACACAGAGTATGTGAAAGACACAGAAACGACCATGATGCATCTACAACTGAAACCTGAACCTTGCGCCATGAATTAAATCTAAATGTTATAAATAAGTATAAGTGAAGTTATGAGCAGTTATATGCTGATCAGCTTATTTTTAACTTTAACCTTTTAACTAATTTTACAAACTCTTTCCCTCATCAACGACAGGTACTCATCGTTGGTATTGGCAGGTATGGTACACTTTTAATAAATTAATACATTTTAGACCATTACATCTTTGTGTTTACGTTTATGCAAAAAAAAAAAATTCTTGATTGTGAATCAAATACTGACCTATTGTTTAAAAGAAAGATTTGCATAATTTATAAAATTTCTCAACTCTAGCACACACACACACACACACACACACACACACACACACACACACACACACACACACATACAATATCGCCTCATAGTACTGCACACCAATTGTGGATTCCACTACAGATATCCATTGTGCATGCCATGTTGCTTCACAGCCATGAGAGAGTTGAGTTTATGGCTGAAAACAGAAAAGGTTTACGTATTTGTTTTTTGTGACAATGCATTATGTGCATTGTAGACAACTCGTTAACAGGCTGGTCAGAAAACCCCTTGAGAGTAAGCTTTCAAAAAAAAAAAAAGAAAAAGACTATTCTTCAGGAAAACTACTGTACCTTCCCTTAACCATGAAAGATGAAGCCTGTCAGTCTACCGTGTACCACTCAATGATCCTAATGCAGTTCACTACGCTGGATCAATGTGAGCTTGATGATCAAACCTTACACTCACCAACTAAATTGCCAACCAATGGCTCCTCAGTGGAGAAATATAGTAATATAAGCAACTGCAACAGAGACGGCCTGTGGAACTGCACTTAGGATTGGTGTCCAGGGGAAGTCTGCAGTCTTCCATTGAGAGTTATTAGTTTGTTCTGCCAAATGTTCTTTGGTAAATGGATTATTAAAATACTAAATTGAAAGTCTCAGCCTCTACAGTCAATGACTGAGAGCTTAATATGACCAACTCAAGCTACTAATATAGACTCCAATGTCTGTAGCCATCCATTAGGACTGTAACATTAGTTATAGGCAATGGACAATTGACTCTAAATTCGCTTGTCAGCATATGGCACTTTTAAGTCTCTGGGTAGCACTGAGTCAGTCAATGCAGAGACAACCGCACTCAATAAGATAATGAAGTAAGTCGATTGTCTTCCATCAAGACTGTAACATTAATTATTGAATTTCTGAGAACTTTAAAACAACTTCAAAATTTAACCACATGCCCATCTAGCTTGACTTAATTCTACTATATAGAATTCAAAAACAATTTATGGTTTGGAATAATGCAATGAAAGAAATTCAGTCTGGTCCAAAAAATTTACATTTACTCAACATATTCATCAGACTTATTCACAGAAATATTCCAGTAAAAAGTATATCTATGGATGAAATGAATTAAATTTAGGTTAAAGGAAACTTGTGGATAAAGAAAGAACAAGTTAAAAGTAAACCAATACCTTGCCCCAGATGTTCAACATTAATCTGATTCGATTTCGGCTTTCAGATTGGATCAAATCTCGAAAAAGAAAAAGAAAGATCAGTAAATAAGATTAGATCATGCAATCCAACACTGGTTTTGATCGGAATCAAACTTTCCGTATGTGTTGTTTAAAACGTTTTAGTAGGATTGGGATATGTTTGATCGAAAACAAATTAGGATTATCCTAATCCTAGAAGATGGCTGGATGAAGGGTGGAACCAAATGTGATAAAACTTAAAACTTAAAAAATACAATTGCTACATCTTGTATCGTACTTGCTTTGCTCAATTGTTACAGTGCAGCTGAAGTAGACATTAGGCTACCTACAGTACTGTAAGTCTTTCAGAAAAGTACAAATAAGAGTTTTGCACCTAAAGTTATCTTCCAAACAGCTCTCAATATTAAAGTATAGTAGGATAGATAGAAAATCATCTAAAATGTTAATGTCATAGTGTCTAACCAAACGAAGGCCATGGAAGAAGTAAAAAATTTAAGAATCTAAAGGTGAAGGCAGCTGCTGAAGCAAAAAAATAATAATTCAAACTGCCAATTCAAACAATAATAAACTGCCAACAAGCCTTCAAGAAAGGTGATTAAACAGATGTGTTATTGACTTTATTGGAGGTGAAAACTCACAAGCTTTGCACAAAATTCAAGGGTATTGTGAGTTCACACTTGTAGAGGAAAGTGAGCCAGTTCCTTCCGGTGCAGAGGATACATTTATTTTGGATCTCAGCCATGTTATTGGGTAAGAGGGTGGATCCTCTCTGGTAGAGCCAGTAGTGACAGACACAGTTCAAAAAAGGCCAGAAGTGTTCTTTTGCCAAACAAAGCTGATGGTGCACACAGGTCACTTCTTAAACAAGAAATCGAAAGAGCAGAAGTGCAGTTTCATCAGGCAGAGGAACAAATCGCTCTTGACCAACTACAGCAAA
>JAAGKR010000310.1:185530-222749 GCA_011419295.1 Clarias macrocephalus | reverse complement strand
TAACAGTTGTTCTAGAGACGTGTCTGCTGCTAGAACTCTGTGTGGCATTGACCTGCTCTCTGATCTGAGCTGCTGTTAACCTGCGATTTCTGAGGCTGGTGACTCGGATGAACTTATCCTCCGCAGCAGAGGTGACTCTTGGTCTTCCTTTCCTGGGGCGGTCTGCATGTGAGCCAGTTTCTTTGTAGCGCTTGATGGTTTTTGTGACTACACTTGGGGACACTTTCAAAGTTTTCCCAATTTTTCAGACTGACTGACCTTCATTTCTTAAAGTAATGATGCCACTCATTTTTCTTTACTTAGCTGCTTTTTTTCTTGCCATAATACAGATTCAAACTCTTTGAATGAGAAAGTGTGTCCAAACTTGTGGTCTGTACTATCTATACACATACCTATGTGTATACACATACCTGTGTGTGTGTGTGTGTGTGTGTGTGTGTGTGTGTGTGTGTGTGTGTGTGTGTGTGTATATATATATATATATTTCCCCCCCCTGGAATTTTCTGACATTCTGTACTGCACATGATACTAACCAGTCAAGTACATTCAGAGAAATTTATTATGTCATCATGAATAGGAGCAGATTTGGTCAGGGTCAAATGTTCTGTCAGCATGCATTAGTGCACATAAGACAGGGACATGACACCAGGAAAACTCATCACCTGAATATGAGGAAAGCACACGACCAATCTCTTAAAGACTTGTTGTTCTATTTGAAATAAACCTTCACAGGAAACTCCGCAAACCAATAAAAAAAGTGCTCGGTTTCCAGTGAAATTTTGACCAAATGCTCTGGAATGCCAAACATAAGACATTAGTGGGAGTAGTACATCAAGAGCTCTGAGGGGTGAAGATTTTATCTATGAAGATTTTACTTTATCTAAATCATTACTACACAGAGACACTTATGATTAAAGCCACAGCCACACATAGTATTAACCATTGCCTTCATGAAAACAATCCTGTCTGAGTCTCTTGCACTGCCAAATGGCTGCTGCAGATCTGCACGATGCAGACATTATACCTCTGGAATACAAATCAGCAGGCAGCACGTGGATGTTCTGGTGACACTAAACAGATGCCTCTGTATCTGCCAGCACACCCCTATTGGGTTTTGATGGAACAACAATCAATCGACGAGCCCGGGATCTTTCAGGCGCTGAACAATTAAGCCATGACATGTGGCAATGTTTGCACATGCCTAATCTCACCCATGACCAAGCCCAGCTGTTTCTGCCACAGAGCTGTCATATAGACTTGTCGGCGGTAGAGAAGGTGGGGCCCTGCACAACCACTGGGGAAGTGAATACTAATAGGGAGGGAAGCGGTGGCTCGGTGGTTAAGAATTTAAGCTTCTGTTTGAGAGGTTGAGAGTTCAATCACTGAACAGACAATCTGTGAGCAAGACCATAACCCTGAACTGCTCTGCTGTATTGTATTCTGTCTCAGCACTTCGTGACTTCACTATATTACTAGTGATGAATTTGGTGGATGTAGTAGTGTGTATTATTATTATTGTTATTTCATTTTGTACAGAAACTCCGAAAACAAGAACATTTCACACTTACAGTGGCAAGTCAGGAAGAAGATACATAAAATGAATTTACGGTATGGTGAAAAGAAACAGAGCTATGTCTATACTGTGCGTCACTAGCATGCCATCATTTTATTATAGAAGCATTATCGTTATGCTTTCATTTTGCCCTAGCTCTCTGACTCAAACAGATGATGCACTGGAATCAGGCATTTTCTGCACATAATAAAATGAACTTGTTTTTCTCCTGAACGCTCATAGATGTTTTGTTCGATGCTGTTCTTGCTACTAGTCGTAGAGCTGCTCACACCCACCAACATATCAAACATGAGTAAAAACATCTGCACCTTTGTCACATCTCGCATTCTGAGAAAATCACGTTGCTGAACCGCTACACAAATAGTCGCCAATTTGAGGCTGGGATTGTCGCTGAGCATGAAAATTAGTCTGCAACAGGAAAATTGCGGCTAAAATGTAGTGGCTTTGTGTAGTGTGCACTTGGCTTAAGTTGCCTGGGATAAAGGTGTCAGCTAAATGAGTTACATGAATGTAAATACATGCACTACTAGTACAGACAACAGAGGTATGTAGAGGTGTTATTGAAGTCAGGGTGAATAGAAACCAGAAGAGGTTGGCCAGGCTCTGTCAATCTCCAACAAACTGTCCTGAGATAAGATGAGATGAAATGGTGATGAAGAGAGATATGCAGAGGTGCTCTGGCAGCCTGTGTATTAAGTGCTTCCCACCAGAGATCCTTTATTGGCAGTGATTGAAATGTGTATACGTGGAGTTCCTGGAAGTGCTTGGAAAGGCTGCTGGATTTGAGAAGCTGTCATGAATAGGTCTGTGAGGCCAAGCACCTGCTTCTATGAAAAGTAGTTCACTGCACTAACTGAGGTCACTCAAATAGTTTATTGAAAGATCAACCGAGTCGTTCTCTTCACAAATAGTAAGGGGGGGCCCCCCCCCCCAGTAAGTAAATTAAGGCATTGTTGTTCTCGATATATCATATTAGTGACCTTAGTAAATTAGGTTTGTAGGACTCTACCTTCTGTCAGTGAGGAAAAAAAGATCCTCTTTAGTTCATTTTCATCCATTTTCATTCCATTGTTTTACTCAACCTTAACAAAAACTCAAGCAAACATTGCACAATGTGAGAAACAACATTTAATTTCCAGTAAGTTCCATCTCTTGTCCTTTGGATTTTATTTGAAGCATAAGACTGGCAAAGTACATACTGTACAATCCATAATGTAATATTTACAAGGATTAAAACAATGGCATGCCTTATGAGATTTTTAATGAGTTAAGATATTGCCAGCAAATAAAGTTGTACTTTTCTTGTAATTTTTTTTTTTTTTTTGCCAAATCACAACAAAAGGCTTGCATTATCTGAAAGACAATACAGAGGATGCGTGGGCAAGTGCAACTTCTCATGAAAAATAAAGCTGTTGGCTGAGTTTTTAAAGATAACTGTCTTGGCTCCAAGCTGTGGCCCAAAAAGCTTTGGTATCAGAGAAAAAAAAAAAAAAAGAAAGAAAAAAAAACCACTTGGATTCTTGCAACTGCCACAATGTGAACATGCCGACTCACCTCCTTACAGAAATGGATATGCAACATTACAGTGACACTGAAAGTGCTATATCCAAAAACAAGCATTTAACTCTGTGCTTTTAGCCAAAAGCAATTAATTCTGTAATAACAGGTTTGCTTCTACACACAGAGTAAAAGAGCAAATATGAAGCCTTTTTGGGGGTAAATGGAAAAACATCTGAATGGCTGTAATTGCTAAGAAACCATTAGGAGAGGGAGGGAAGTGTGGCCTAGGCTCTCATTAGGAAGCACTGGCTGTATTTATCTACATATACCAATGTGCAAGTGGATTGACAAAACCCTCCAGTAGCAGTTGGAGAGGAAGCGGAGAGCCTCATTTTATATGACCTGCTGTTATTATTTTTTTAATGGGGTGGGCTTAGGGGGTACATTCACTTCCATATTGGGAATGCTCCAGTCATCTTTCAGCAAGTACTGTACCTGGGCAAGAATGTGCCTTGAGCAAATCTGGTGGCAGTGCTTTACTTTTTACCTGCAGTAAATAATGTGGTTGTTGTGCAAAACATGTGTTCAGCAAGATGCTTGCCAAAAAAAAAAAAAAAAAAAAAGATATTTGGACAGTAAACTTCAGTGTTTGTGGAACAGATGTCTTACCTACTCTAGTGCCAAAGCTGCCTAAAAAGGTAGAGACACTGCAGGCACTAGCCAGAGTTCATCATGCCATTTAAGGGCAACAAGTTGGTCTTTAAATATTAACAGCACCTTACTGTTCCATGCATGGTCAAGCTGAGGTATTACTCCAGCAATGGGATGCTCAGTGAATATCTGGCTGCAAATCATATGCAGCCTCTTGTTCTTCAAATGGATTCATTATATTTCATGTATTATATTCATTCACAAGAAAAGAAAATGCTTAGGCCATTTTGCTCCATGATCTTTACTCATGAAATGTACCACTATAGGACTGGCACTCAATCCAAACCTTTCCCTAGTCTTGTTACTGGTCTTTATTTTAGATCCCAGAGGTTCTATATCTAACTTCCTTCACCTGTCCCATTGCCAGGAGCAATCACTGCAAATGAAACCCAAAGGCTGAGGCAATAACAAAAGCAGACCTGTGTAAGAGACATATAGAGGAGACTAAAGTCAGGATGAAACAGCTGAGCACTTCTACATGTAACCCAGTGCTCATAATTAGCCATAAGAAAAACTAGTAAGTGTAAAATTATAGAATGGTTACTAAACTAAATTATTGGAAATAAGAAAAACAGTATATTAAAGTAATATTAAGAATTCAAACTAATAAAGGTTTTGAATAGAACAGTAATGTGAAAGATGGTTTTATTGTCTAATGGTGAAATTTAATGAATAGACAAGCCCTGAAATCCCCCCATGCAAGTGAAGTGGTTTGTCCTGAAATCAGCTGCTTCCAAAGATCCCCCCCTGTATCTGTTCCTATTGGTTGAGAGGTAAAAAAAAAAAAATATGCATGCAGCGCTGGAATCTTCTAGACTTGCAGGAGTGCAAGAATAGCATTTTCAAAATTAGAAGCAAACAATAGCAATTTGTTTGTGGAGTTGAAAATGCAATGAGTGCAACAGACAGGTTTTTTGTTGAGACTGGAACCAGAACTTCGAACAGTGTAGAAGATACCTTCGCAAATTGAGTGATTCCCGAGGATGTCATGCATGGCGAGCCTTGCCTTGATGACTTAATCTTCAAGTGCGATAGGACTAATTGTGTCCGCACACAGTAACGGACCGAATTGACATTTTGCATACCCACGTGATGGTCCAAAGTGAAGCCCTAAGATTTTATTATACCCGGGTCTGTTATTTTTTTTTGCCGAACTTAAAACCTTCTGAATCTGGCCTACCCATTGTTCATAGTTATCGCTCCATACTCTATTGAACCCGATAGAGCCACAACTTACACAACCTGATCACTTATTTTATTGTGCGAAAGGTGTACAGTAAATTCTTTACCTGACCTTGTCTTAATGCCTCCCTCTCTCCATTGCTTTCTCTTGCTTTTTAGCTGCCTCAAAAAAGGGGTACACAAGGTTAACCTACTTGAGCAGCATTAATTGCTGGTGAGAGTGGGGAGAATGAATGCCCCCAGAGATGAAGATTTCAGTCATTTATCTCCCTCACTGCTCCTAAGGCCCAATGATGCTTGATTACCGCTTCCTAGGTTGCCCAGATCAAAGGACTGGAAAGCCCATGAACTCATAAAAATTCTATGAGTAACTCACTCTAAAACTCTGTATTCTATATAAGAAAACAGTTCCAAAGTTAGAGGTCCATTTTGAGCTCTAATAAAAGCAAAACTTGTGACAACCTTCATAAACCACTGTAAGTGATGTATAACTAGGGCTGGCTGATAAACAATCTGGAAAGGCATGGCAATAAAATGTATGTCGACACTGATGATAAGCTTTGGACATTTTTACTCAATATGGATAGATTTAACAGATTATCACATAGCAGAAAGAACAGCCAATCAGTCTGCAGTTTTTGGCTTGCACATCAAAGCACATGCCCATTTCCTACTGCTATGCACTGTTTGAGCTACAGGTAAAGAAAACCTGTATAAAAAAAAATAAGGAGAGATTGAGTGTAATCAGCGGAAGTGATGAAAATCAACTCACATTGTCCTCCAAAGCTGAGGAAATTGTTGACAAAGATAATACAGCGTCACATAAATAGAAGTGGTTTGGAGGTCTTTAAATGGAAAAAAAAGTGCAAATTAAAACAGTCTGCTAAATGCAATATCAAGCAGTGCCAACCAAGATGGGAACAAATAAATATTTTCCATCACATGATAAAATGCAGTTCTTAACACTACAGCGAAACCCATGATGCTCCAGAGAACAGTGGAGATCTACATAAAAGTTACACTACGCAAAGATGGCTGATTACGCACTTTTGTACAGGTTTCTACAATTAAAATGTTTAAGAGATATAAAACCAGTGCATCATTAATATACTTTATTTTATTGTACAGTTGTATTAAATTAGGAGAGGGCATTTATCATTTACTTCACATCTTTTGAGTGTTAGTGTTCCCTCTACAAACATTTTAGATGCTTACAGTCCTGAAAAATCCCTGAGCTTAGACAATCAGTGTTTAGCTTTGTTTACATTATTTGCACAATTAAATTGTTCTATTTTTGTTAATAACCTATAGTTCAATGTTCAACTAAAACATTTTTCTTCAGGGTCTAATCATTATCAAAATACAATTAAAATGGTGTCATTGTCAAATAATTTATTGTAATAAAAATAAAAGTTGATAAAAAAAGGGGGGGGGGGGGCCACCATGCTCATATTTTATACCATCTCACCTAGTCTTATTTATAACTCAATTCAGGTTCAACATAATCTTTGTAAAGCCATTTTATTAATGACAGACTATAAAATTTAAGAATGCAACAAGGGGCTCACTAGCCTTGCACACAAATGACAGATTTGCCACAGAAACAGCAAGAGCTTCCACTCACCTTGCAGGGGTGGACTGATGCTGCAGTGGTGCCTGAACCCGGTTTCTCACTATTCCCAATTATTTCTTTGCAAAAAGCAGGGAGGCATGTCGTCATTAGCAGAAGCAACAAAACAATAGTATACGAAAAGCAGAGCGTGACCAGTGTGGTGCGAATTCCACCAAATAAGCCAAAAGACAAATATGGAAGGAGACACGCAATATAAATAGAGGTCAATTGCTGAATGACTAACTTCCATTTTGAAACGGTACACTTGGAGTAATGGATTTCTATAGAGTCCATAGATTTCTGCTAGTTCTTAACTTTGCTAAACAAATGCATTATGTAGCAGGGAGCAGCTGAGTCTGTGGGCCTGGGAATTGGCTTGTTTATGAGTGCGGGATGCAGATAATACACCGGGCAAATACAGCTGTGTGCGTGATAATACCAGCACAGATCAGCCTTAATCAAATCCACCCTGATGCAAGCTTCCTCCTCAGAGAGTCGTAGCATTTTCCACCTCCATCTCTTTTACCTTCATTGCCTTCCAGCTCATGTTTCCTTAGTTACAAAGGGGGTGGCAGGGGAGGAAGGGAATGGTAATGAGTGCCTTTTATTTTGTCTTTCCCTTTTTTGCCTTATGCCCCCTGTAAGCAAATATTGGTGTTGTCACTTGGCTAATTCAATCCGTGTGAAGAGAGCTCCCATCTACGTACCTGCTTAAGGGGAACAATCTGTAAGGGTCATGATTAATACAGCTGCTTGTGTGGTGGCTATCCCTGGGGGCAAATATTTAGCCCATCACCAGAAAGCACCAGGAAGCAAGAAGACAGGTTTCAAGGTTTAACCTTGCAAATAAAATGAACGCTCTTGTGAATGGGTTTAATACATTTAGCTTGAAAGCACACCCTGTTTCATTTTAGCCATTTTTGTGGGGTGCAAATGGGGGTGGGTGGGGGTTTATTGTGACTGTATGCAAAATTATGATTCCTGACTTAAGCTTCCACTGCAAAAGAAGAAGAAAGAAAGCTCATTAAATGTATTGCTGCCAATATGGCAGACACAGCACCATCCACTCTTCCATTTGCGCTCACTACAGCATATTTTAAAAACACAACCTGAAAATATACTGGCTAGTCAAACTGGTCATTGCTAATTACAGACAGTTAATGACCTGTAAGGTAACCTGTCATGCTTCAAACCTTGAACCTTTTAAAGTGATTGAGTTGTGCCACACCCTGCAAAATCTAAACATCCTTTGCAATCTTTACCCGCCTGGACATTTACATAACCTAGTGTTTAGGAAATGCAGCCAAAAACGCACTCCCCAAGTTTGCTGTTAATAAGCTGCCACTGCACAGCAACACGCTCATCTGGGCGTGGACATATACATTTATACATCAATATATCTATTCATACATCCATATGGATATACATCCAGTGTTTAATTGGATGAATACAAGACTCGTATCAAGATTCATCACAATTTTCCTGGAAGTGACAAACTGTCTATAAATTAATTAAATAAATAAATGAAATCTCAAAGCATTTTCCCCCAGATATTACAGACATACTGAGCAAACTGTACAAAAAACTTTGAAACACTAATTTGGGTTTCAGGGGCACTTTAAATATCACAGTTATGCTAGGGAGTTAGTTAGGGAAGTTAGGGAAGGAAAATGTATGAGAGGAAATTGGTCCTTTCACAGGGAGTGTGATTTTTCTATTACAAATGGGCTACAGATAAAAATATATGTGTAGATAAACTCCGAGTTCTGTACAGTGTTTGCCAAAAAAAAGGATGCTGAACTTATCCTTGGAGAAGCCTGAGATTGCCAGTTTCACAGTGACATTCATATTTTCCCGTTAGCATACCACATAAAGGGAGAGTCCCATCTTGTCAAGTTTAGGCAGATATTTGGCTTACTAGAAGAAAAAGTGACTGATCTGTAACTCATACATGCTCCTCCATTCCTTAAATTCTATTACTTTTGTCTAATCTATACGGTTGCCAGGAAATTGAGGCTGGAGAAAGACTAAGTGCACCTTTAATTTAAAGTCGCATTCTTGTACCTCATCCTTCATTCGCTCAGCCCTACCCCATGCTTTTCTTAGTCCAGAATGGGTTCTGCTGCACTAATGCACCCTTTGGGCCTGCTAATGGCTTAGGCCAATCCACAATGCTACAGAGATCCTTTTATCCTAAATTTGGACTCCCTACCCTGTGTAAATGTTTTTAGAAATCTTTTAAACTAAGTTCTTATCCAACATTTTCACTGTTTTTCATAATTTTTTAGTTTATATAAATATATATATTTTTGGAATTTTTTTTCTTTTCTTTCCTTTTTTTTGACATTTGGAATTCCCATTTGCTGTTGTTTAGTCTGTTTGTTTATGTAATTGCATTTTTGGAATGTCTGTATGTTTATGTGTGTTAACATTATATGTTTTATGTGTACGTATGTTGAAAATTTTAAACTTTGTTCCTGCCACCTTGGCCAGGACTCCCTGGAAGAAGAGATAATGTATCACAATGGGATATTCCTGGTAAAATAAAGGATAAATAAAAAAATAAAACAGATCATCATAATCAGGAATACTGTTAGTCTGTTTAAAGCATTCCTGCCAGGCATGAAAAACACTTTCTCCTCAGCCTGTGAATGGTGAAGATTGGAAACAGGTGTGTAAAGATCCACAGTTAAAAGATTCTATATTAATTTATACCACATTTATCCCAACTCTGATTCTCATAAAATGTTTGTCATTAAGTAGAACTGTTTGTTAGATGGACAAATTCAAAAAAAAAAAAAAAAACATATTCAATTGTTCCAAACAAGTTGCATACAATAACCATGGGTGTGGCATTCCTACTGCTAAATTAAACAGGACGATAAGTCAGACTGGATACTTTTTGATAAAAACAAGTTTAAGATTTATCGTTCGTCTTTGTCGCATTCAAAGTTTTATTTCACAATGTGTGCCTTGTCTGCATGTATCTATCAGAATAAGGCCGACCAATATTTTAAAACACTAAAAGCACTATACTTTATTTAATTTCCTAATTACATGTTACTTTTTGTAAACAATCTTAGTTGCCCAGGCACACTGTGACAGACATTCATCTATTAACTTAAAGCAGATATTACTATTATATAAGGTAACAGTATGGCTTTCAAATTTTTAGTTGGAAAAAAGATGAGGAAGGTTGTTAAGTTATGCTGTTTTTAATGTGGCTGTTGGAAAGGGCAGACTGGGGTTTGATTGGTGCACAATCTAAAGTAACTGTCAGGAATACAGAGAAGAGCTGTAAAGAAGGATAACTCAGTTCAACTGGCATGGTTCAGTATACCAGAGTAAGAGCACAGGTATGTATCCCTAACCTTTGACAGTTAAAAATAAATAAATGGGAATTTTTCACACAATAAACAAAGGTGTGATCTAAAAAATATCATCGCTGAGTAAGAAAAGGTCATAGATGAATGGTGAATAAAAGGGTTTGGCAGGGTTTTGAACAGAGGGGTCGGAGAGGTCTAATTAAAACTGCACAAAGGAGTGGGCAACAAACACGTTGTGTCCTACAGGAGAACGGCCAATTAAATAGGTTCCTGATCAAACAGGCACAGGCTGTGAGCTGCAAGTCTTCTCTAGCAAGAACTGCACTAACGAGGTCCCTGTGACTAGAGTGTAGGGGTGCCAAGGTCAGGGAGAATGCATGCCTAGATTACTTCAAAGGCAAAAAAAAAAAGATGCAAAGACAATTACAGGATGCTTTGGTTGAAGAGAAGCAGGATCCCCAGACTGATCTGGAAGCCACCGATCTTGTAATCTCGTACTGTGGTTAACAGTGTACATAGATCAACGTCAGCAGCACCTCAGGCTGCAAAACACTTAATGTTCCTCCAACACACACCAGGAAGCAGACAGATGGTGAGACCTGGGCTGCTGTTTGCTTTGGACCATATCAAGTGCTTCAGGTGGGCAGATGATGAGGATGCAAGATGGCAGGGTCAATACTCAAAAGAGAGCATGCACGAGAGATAGACAGAGAAAGAGAGAGAGAGAGCACTCTTATAGTGACATGATGAGAAAGAAACATGAAAAGGTGCAGGTGTCTCTTTACTTCTTCTCATCACAAGTCCACCAAGGACTCTCAAAGGACTCCATAAAGGGGACCGAGAGGAAAAGCAGATGGCCAAAATTATGCATTCAGCTCACGGATGTTGTGCACTACTCTAGCCAGGAGGTGGCTAAAATGCATCCGAGCAGCTTTGCAGCAAAGCCAGCCTGTTGTGTCAGATCCAGGCAGGGCAGGATAGCCAAGGTGACTAACCAGTCAATGAAGCTGATAGCCGAGGGAAAAAAAAAAAAAAAAACCTTCAGAAATCTTTTCTCTGAGAAACAACCTAAGCCCCCCTGCCAGGCAGCATGTGGGCGATAAATGACATAAAAGTGTACAGCATTTATATGTGTGTTTACATTGTGCTGGGTATCCAAGCATGCTCAGCACAGTTTGGGGGGAATTCATGCTTGAATTTTTGCATAAATGTGTGTGTTTACGTGGCTGCTGTTCTGAAAGCTTTCCACTAAGGAAGGCTCGGAGCAGATGGATGAGGGAGGAGGATGGGCAGTTACCCCCCCAGAGCAGGGACCTCTACTCCCCGCTGAGCTCCTTGGACCTTGCCAAAGCCCGGATTTTCATGTAAAACTGGGCTGCCTACAAGAACGGTGCGTTTGGGCCACGGCCGAGCCAGGAGCCCCTGCCGCTGCCAGGACAGGCGCTCAGCAGTAACAAGGCAGATGGCTGGGGCTCAGAGTGTGGACAGAAAATAAATAACACAGCACAAAAAGAGGAAACACTGCCTCTTCTGGCCAGATGGAACGGCAGGACAGTTCACAGGACTGAATCGGGATGCCTCACTAGACCGCACCTTGTTAGTTAGGTTCAGGTTATGTAGAGCATGATGGCCATGTGAGAAGGATCCCCACACCTGCTGTTTCCAAACAGCGGCCCAATTGCTGAATGGGGAATTTCTTTTTGTCAGGATTAAACGGTTGCAGCTGCACTACTACTGCCCAGTGTGGAGAAAAAATAAACTATTAATACTGTCTGTTGTTTCATATTAAGACTTTTAAATATTACAAAAAAATTATTTAGATTCTTTTGTTACACTTAAAGAATGGGCAAGTCAATTATTACAATAAATTAATAGGCTTTATAATGTCTTTCAAATTAAAACTGTATTTGTCACACACAACCAAATGGTACAACATGGCAAAAAAATTAAAAGGCCTTTTGTGTTACTGTGACAGGAACACAATGGTTTTCAAGGCTTTTAATTTCCTCCAGCTAGGCCTTTTTATCATTATTAAGAGTCAGGTGCCCAACAACACTCTTGCCACCAAACTTGATGATGAAAGGAGTTGAAAGTTATATTGGAATTGGAAGGGGCCACACACTCCTAGGTGTACCATGAATATAGCAGTGAGCTCAAGATGCAACCCTGGGGGGCGCCCAATGCTGAGAGTGAGGGAGGGTAAGACATGTCTGCCCACTTGTACTGCTTGTGATGTCAGTCAGGATGTTTTAGATTCTGGAATAACATTGGAATAATACTGTTCAATGCTGCACTATATTTATAAAAGAGCATTTTAGCATAACTTGTCTACCTGCTGTCCAAATTATTCAAGTCATCTGTAGAAGGTGTGAGATGGTGTCATTAATACAGGGACAAGGAAGTGATGCAAACTGTAATGTAAGAAAAAGATTCTGAAGTGTCTGACCAGCCTTCAAACCACTAACTCTCAACTGGGGTCAGGGCTAATGGGTGGTAGGGAAATTCGGGTTGGGACAGGAATGATCACGGACTGTTACCAATTGTGCCATGGAGAGTTCAAGTATCTCAATGAGCACGAGTGCCAACTGATCAGCAGAGTCTCTAAAGGACTCTGGTACTGCTGCTTTTCTGGTGTTCATTCTCCTGAACGCTTTCCTCATGCTGTGCTCTGAAATGATGTAAGTAATTCCCATTCTGACATTTTCTGCAAACATGCTACTATTGGCACTGCCAGCACTGTTAGCTGTTGCTTCAAAGTGAGTATAAAATGTGTTCGGGCTATCCACCAGAGACATGCCCAGATTCATTGTTCTCAGGCCCTGCCACAGGCTCCTAGAGCCACTCTGTTGAAACTGTGACTCTAGTTTCCCTCCACAGCACTTGTACGCATCCATGGTCCCGGTGGTGAGCTCAGATCTCAGATTGTCGCAGATGGTTTTATCCATCCACAGCTTCTGGTTGCGAAATGTTCTGATGGTGTTTTTGTGGACGCATCATCTGCTAGTTTTATGATAAATCCCCTAAGCACCGTAATCACACTGATGTCCCAGTTTGAGTCATTTAGTATCATCCAAAGCAGCTACCATTTGGTTCATCGCATGACCTCCCTCTAAACCAGCACTTCCTGTTTCAACCCTCATTTGTTTTCAGCCATGAGGGTGATGGCTGTAGGATCTGATTTATCAAACAGGGGATGAGACTGTGCCTTACAGCCATATTTAAATGGGGTTCAACTGTGTTTCACCATTCTTTTACCCCTTGTGGGTCAGGTAATGTGCTAGTTGGTTTTAGTGTGATATTGTGTGTTTGAGGCTGGCACCACTAAAGTGGTGGAAAGTTGGGTGGTCAGTAAGAGCTGACTGACTATGTCTATACTGACTATAACTGAGGTACAATTTAATGTAGTGTGTTGTAGGTACAGTGGTTGTGCTGTCACTTAAAGTTAAAAAGTTAGGATAAGTGCAGCATGAAAAAGTTTGGCACACTTGATGGCAGTCAACCTCACCAGTACCATATTGGAATACTTTTTCAGCTTCCTGTAAGCACACAGACAGCACTGCACAGTTCTAGACTGAAAAGGATTTATTACCTCTGATGATCGTCAGCTTGGCCTGGACGCTGACCTCGCCTTCACTATTCTCTGCCACACACTCATAGATGTTTTCATCTCGTGGAGCCCTCAAAGGTTGGATACGGAGCACTGCTCCTGCACCTTCATCAAATTCTATGGTCTGCAGAAAGAAATGTGTTTGGTTAAAGCTTCATTTCGTTATACATTATATGTGTAGAAACGTGATAATACATGTATAAGCATTTGACAAACATCTTGAATATAATCATCAGCAGTTTAGTTCTAGCAGCAATCTGAAGACCTTTGCCTATTATAGTGAAAAACTATATCCAGTAAACTTCTCTTACAATTACATAGAATACAAGAGATGACCAAAAGTCTACGGATAATTGACCATAGCCATATGTGCTTGTTGAACATCCTGTTCAAAAGGCATGAGATAAATGTGGATATTTCCATAACATGTTTTTTACATATTCATTGATTTTGATCCCTTAAGATTAATCAGGGGCATCATGGAAGAGTATCTTTAACACTGTATATGATGTTTGCTGCATTGTCCCTGCTAGTGATGAGCAACTTCTTTCTTCTAAAAGAAATCCTAAAATGTTTCCAGATCAAAATATCTGTTGATCTGTTGATTAGGGCGACCACATTCACTGGGCTTACGTCACATGGTATCATTTTATTTTTTTTAAGAGGACACTTTAAAGGCACGGCTAATAAGACGCAGTGCAGTCAGTACACACCAGTCTGTCGAGTGCATGGATCAATATCAAAACAATGGCTGGAAGGGAACTCAAATCAATTTAAGCTCCTCATAAAGCCACTTTAAAATGATAAGAAGATCATTTGAGCCAAGATCATTAAAACACTTGGGGTTGAACCACACAATGAAAAAGAAAGGACGAGATTGGCGATCTGTGGGTGCATTATGGAATCTGTCGAGTCAAGTTTTCCATCCGTCTTGAACATTGACGGCATGGTTAGCACTGAGCCAGTTTTAATTAAGGCGCGCTGAGCATCAATCAGGACTCTACAGCTGCCATCTGTGCACTGATGGAGGAACACAGCAGACAAACATCATAAATAAGGTGCAGCTTGTCTCTGCACAGAGCATATGACACAACGCAAACAGCCAATTTCACGTTCACATAAAAAAATAAATAAATAAATACAACACCACTATTGTTTTTGGTGTGGTGAGATGTGTTATATGTCACTTAACCAATCATTAGGTGCCTCACCTCAATGCGTTGAGAGTTGACACGCTTTCCCTTTTTATTCCAGGTCACTCTTGGCTTGGGGTCCCCTGTTGCCTGGCAGACGAAGGACACTACTCCTCCTGAGACTCCAATCATGTCTACAGGAACTTTGGTGAATCTAGGTGGGGCTGATGGATCAGAGAAAAAATGAAGAATAATTACTGTCATTGTATGGCTCAGAACGTAATCTAATTCATTAGCACATTAGCAATAGCTGCAATTGAGCAAGAATAAATTGTTAGCTGCATGTTATTTTGCCCCCAGATTTATTGTTAGCACAATCGTCCACAACAGACAGGTGACAAAACAAGGGTCTAGGGTTAGAGTGGGCTTGGGGCTTTTTCATTAGGTCAAGGGTAGAGGTGCTCCAATTGATCGGTCGCCGATCATAATCGGCCAATAATTGCTTTGGGAAGTTTGATCGGCAGTCTCTATAATGACCGATATAGAAAAGCTGATAAGATGATGCAAAACTCGCGGGACATTTTTTTTGCTACTGTTAAAATGGCTTCACCGGTCAGGCAATTCTACGTGTTGTGTGAAAAAGACAATACATTAGCAATCTGCAACCTGTGTAACAAGCCAATTTCACGAGGCGGGAAGCACCCAAGTCATTTTAACACCACAAACCTCATCAGACATTTGAAGGCTAGTCACAAAGGAACACGAGCAGTTTTCAAAGTTGGCTAGCGCCAAGAGAGCGAGAGAGCTCGTGTGCCGCCACTCACTCAGCTGTCGGTAATTCCCCTATCTCACCTATGCGGTTTCATGCGGTAGCTGTAAGTACGGTTCATCATGATTCACCGCAAGTTTTGGTGCTGTGATTACGTTTCTATCTTTCTGCACGAAGAATTAAACATGTTACATTTTTTAAAAATGAAAAATTCTACGTTAAAATTTTTTTTAAAGTGGTCCTCGCGGATGCTTGTGGACATTTCAGAACTTCCGGCAACTCATGTCCTACTTGTCTGTTATTTTGTTTAATTTTATACAATCTACAGGAAAGTTGTATTGGTCAAGCTCTAAGTTGTTCCCAATTACTAACCAAGCACAGGCTGCTATGTTTTAAGTTGTTGCTTGCCAATAAATACAGTTGTCAATTCATGATATTCCTCTTCTTGTAATTTCAATACTTAATTTACATTGTTGTTAGATATAGTTTAATAAATAATGCTACATGATCAGGCTTCGAGTAGACCCTATAATCGGTATCGGCCGATACAGCTTCTAGTGATCGGAGATCGGCCCCAAGAATCCTGATTGAAGCAAGAGAGAGCTAAGAAAGAAGAAATTATAAAGACAGAGAATGAGAAAGTGCATGGTCCAATAGAGATCCAGCCCAGAGGTGACTTGGTCCAATGCATCAATTTGGCAGTTATTAAGCTAGAGACAATCTGAACATTCTGACCATTAATATTTGAAAAGAACAGTGAATAAAAAAATTGCACAGCCATTTGTCTTGATTTTACTGCCCAGTTACTGCACTCATCCTAAAACCCACACATGTTCCAAAATAACCAATAGTATCCAAGGAAACATATTAATCAAGGTTTTTAAAAAGGTATCATAATATAGACTTTTTCTAAATTATAAATACTAATATGTAAATGAACAAAGGAGATCTAATGCTTTATTACTATGTTATAAAGGGCAAAATTGATACTAGGTCCAGAATCAAACAAAGGCAGAGTAAATACACATCCATTATTAGAGACCTTTCTTTCTGGAGTACCGTTTCATAGGATCCAACATTAGCAGGCTCCAGTGTCTCCCACTGTCTCTCATGGGTGACTAGATTCGCCTTCAGTCCAGGAGAAATGTAAACACAACTACTAGATGTAAGAAGAAACTCTCACTGGTAACTTGTTAAAATCCAGCAAATGCACATATACGAAGAGATGATCAAACGGGCGAGTGAGCCCATCAGTTTAATTATTAAAGGTCGGCAGGCTGAGGAGACTCATCGGGAAGAGATAAACATGCATGAATGCGAGTTCCCGTATTTATGCAAGACAAGGAAACAAGCGGAAAAAAGCGAGAGTGGTGGAGACGAAGCATTATAAATAAATGGTTGCTTTCCAAGTTCAACAACCATCACTTCCTGATCATACACACAAACACACTCGCTTGCGCACTTTGATTAAAGTGTATGAGTCATATGGCTTGTTGCAAAAAGGATCAAACGGGTCACACCACTCTTTGATGTCATGTTGGCATGAGGCATTCCAAAGCTTTTTGCTCCATTAGGAATTAAGGGTCATAAACAAATGCAGTACTAGTGTTAATTTTGTCAGCTATTTTTTATTTTAGTGTTAGTCTTGGGATAAATGTCTCTATTAGTTTTTATCATATTTCCTCTAATCTTATCCTATTTTTGTTTAGTCATGTTTTAGTCGACCAAATGTCTGGGCATTTTAGTCTAGTTTTAGTCAAAGGAACCCTTACGCGTTTTAGTCTAGTTTTAGTCAGACTAACATTTTAGCAGTAAGATTATTATTAATTAACCCTACAGTCAATCTAGTCTAACTACAACTTTTTTTTTTTTTAGTTTTTCACAAAATAATTATCTTAACATTTCAAATGTATCTTTTCATCTGATGTTTACAGATAATTATATTTATTTTCAACCATCACAACAACTTCTGCATGTCCAATCCTCTTTTTCTAACTAAAAAACAATAAGAGCAGTGTTTTTTTTTTGGTATATGAATTTACACACTAGGACTGTTGAGATAGGTGCCCAAGGATAGCTCATATGGGTCACAATAATTTGCTGCCTATTAGCTTAATGTTTTTGGCAACGGTTTAGCTATGAAATAAAATAAAATTAAATAAAATACATCACATGTAACAAAAATAATTACCACAAAGAGGCTATAAAACTACCTTGAGATTTTTATGGCATACTTGAGTCTCTTTGGGTTTGTGGTATTTTTTCCAGCAATTATGTGCCCATAGTGTTTCCCCTCCGATATTACTACACATCGGCTTTTTTTCTCAGGTTCAAAAAAAAAAAAAAAAAAAGGGCTCAAACATCGTCGCTTCTCTTTCGGCCAAGTGAGACTGCTGTCATGATGAAGAGTTAAAGACCACTGAGCTTGTAACTTATCCTGATATGCCACGCGCTGTGACCTGAAAAATACTGCTGCTCATGCCATATGGAATGAACCCCGTATTGCAGTGGATTGTGACAAAAATTAAATGTTGACAAAAAAAAAAAAGAGACAGGTTTTATTAGTTTCTACTTTTAAACAACATTTTAGTCTGGTCTTTTTTTCGTCAACAATATTGCATGCTGATTTCGTCACCGTCACCGTTCATGGATATCCGTGACGTCTCGTCATCGACTCGTCTTAGTCACAGAAAAAAACGTTGTGAACAAATATTTTGTGTCATTATTTTCGTGGACAAAGAAATTAACACTATGCAGTACACACTCTCACAAGATGTCAAGCTTCCTAACACAATGACATTGTAAAGGGCACAAAATGCATAGGATAGCCACTGACCGGCCAAGATAAGGTCTAAAGCAACTACGAGAAAATATACTTAAGCATGCCAATAAACCAATCCAATGCCAATATTCTGAATCAGCCAAGCTATACGAGGCATCGAGTCAAGCTTGTTCATAGCTGATACAAGGGTGGTTGTATAATCATGTAACCTGAACCAGAATAATAGAAACCGTTCTGAAAAAGCCCATCATTGTAAGTTTATCCATCTTATAATGAAGACAGATTTAGAAAAAAACTAAGAGACATGATAGTCCCTTTTACTGCTATGTAGGCTTTACCACTTCATTAGTAAGAACTCCCCAGCTTAAATGTTTCATTTGACTCTCGCACATATTTCCACTGTAACTCAATAATGTTGTTCAATAACGGTTCCTCATTTCACAGCTTTCTACTTCGGAGCCAGAGACCCCCAGTATCTGAGGTCTCTCAAGTTTTAGGATAATGAATTAAGGAATATGATTATTGACATGTCCATGTTCAATTTGACAGCCTGCCGGTTTGGCTAGGCCACCTGTGATTATTGAAACAGCCTGAGTAAATGTGCTTTGTGCAAACATGCAGCTGCCCCAGATCCAACATCTCACTGGGCGATATGACAGAATATATATGACATCAGCTGCAAGAGGGAAGAGAGGGGTATGTCCTATAGGTTAAAATACAACAGCTTTCATAATAAACCAAGCAAGATCCTATATTTAAAGTCTATATATAAAGATTAATTTATTTTTTTATATCGAATCACATTGTAATTGCTTTTTAAGCTGTGATATTTAACTATAAAATTAACATTTTTGTATTTCAATGTATTTATCCAGGCAAACAGCTAAAATATATTCATATAATTTATAACCTCAAAAGTATATATAGACTGTACACACACACACACACACACACACACACACACACACACACAGCAATTTATTACAGGTAATATACACTGCGATTAATTATTACACAGGTCCATATTAAGATTTAGAATTTTACAGCCTATAACAGCCATTGATAATTTTATGCGGTAAAACATTAGAAGATAGAAAAATAAGCTTTGGAAAAATAATAGGGGCTGCATCAAGCTACATGACACCAATCCATCACCATTTAATTATCCTTGCTTGCTCTTACAGTATTTCTTACGTTGTGGAAATTTGCGGGATTAACATGTAAAATTATGATTAAAGTAATTATTATATTAAAGCCATCTACACTTAGGGGGGTGAGTCAGTGCAATCATAACACCTACAGTATATTTAGCAACTCATTACTTTATCAATGCCTGGGCTTAATTTTTTGTAAATATTTCTTAAACTTAGCACTTCATGACATGAATTTCACAACCAAACACATAGCCAGGAAATTCTGAAGTATGTGTAAAGAGAGAATTTTAGTGTGTCTGCATGAAGGTGGAGTAAAATAAAATCTTTGACAGGCCTGGTATCTTCAGGAGATGAGGGGGAGTAACAGAGCTTTGTGTAAATGATTAAACTTTACGCTGACTCTCACTCTCCAAGGTGGAGTTCTCAAAGCGATTTACCTTTCACAGTGTTGGAGAGTGGCTATGAAAGAGCTGAGGCACATGATCACATGCTTCTCATTGTAGAGGTTTGTTTGACGCAGATTCACACAGTTTCAACGTGAAATCCTTCGCCCTGTGTAACGAAGGAAGGGATTCTGACTCTGTCACATTTAATTGGATTTGCTAATTTCTTTTGCGCCACCAATCCTGAACCATAAACTACATCCTACAGCCTACTGTTAACTTGGATGCCATGTATATAGAATAATTTCTCATAAATTTTTGTCACATGTCTTTTAATAAAATATCATCATACGGAAATACTTTTACAGCCCTAAGTGAAAATAAGAATGTATAACATTTGCAGAAGATATCGTAGAAGTTTAAATTTATGCTCAGGGAGGTCTGTATATTAATTATTATATTCAGAGCACATTTTCTGTGTATAGTTTTTGTATTGATTAAAATCCAATCATATATTTTTTAAATGCATTTTTTAACTCTTAATTTTTCCTTTTTTCCTGATTTTTTAAATTCTAAATTCTATTCTCTATATCTCCTTACACAAAGATCACAGCACTACGGTGGTAAAATACAAGTAGAAAAAAAGTTGTGTAATGTATGCAGCACGGGATTTCGAAAGATTTTAGAAAACTGTACAGTGTCTACTGGGCGTTAGTTTAAAGAATGTTCCGACTATTAGCTTAACAGGAGATAAATAGGCATAGTGGCAGAATACTTTGTAATTTGTACAATCAAACCAATAATGGGAAAGGAAGGCGTGAGTGAAAAAGCAAGAAAACGTAAAGGAGCAGTAAGTGGTGGATTTGGCCATTCTGGGGATGAAGGCACTTCATTTTATTTCCAAATACATCATCCTCTTTGAGATGCTACGCCTGGACCTGCTTGATAAGAAGTCCCCTTCTGTCCCTCTGTTCAGTGTGTCTCTCACTGTCGGATGTAATAGGAGGCCAGAGGTGACACACACAGTTAGATGACTAACACTATAATCGATAGAAACCTTTCGCGGCTGAAAAAGGCGTCCATTATGAGTGGAATTAGAGATGTGGAAGCACAAAATGGCAGCGCGATTTAGAGTTCAGCAAGCAGAGAAGGGAGTGAAAAGCACTTGTCGTCCATCTTATTTTTAAAATAGGTACCTTTCAAACACTGATTGAGGCTAATCTAAAGGGGCAAACTGGAACATTTGGACATATTAAAGAGTGTTACACACCCTTCCCTTTCAAAAGCCCGATTACAGGAGTATGTATGTTTTCTGTGCACACTAGTGCTCTTTATTTTAAAAAACCAACATTATATACAGTAAAGAGCTCATTTAAGGACTACATAAGATTAAGTATGTATGGCATACATCCACTTTATAGCTGAGTGGAGTGTGGACTGGACAAGGTTCTTTTGTATGTGCACACAAACACACACACTTGGCTGTTCATATAAAGTAAGGGTGTATTTTGCTGCTTTCTGTAAAGAGCTGTTTCAGCATGGAGTCGCTGCCTCTGAATGACCTGTCTCATCAGACACACTCTCTGTCTCTCTTTTTTTCTGTCTCTTACTAACCAGCTGCATCTCTGACCCTCATGTAAGCAAACATAATTAATCAGCACACAACGTCCACCAAAACCTGGTCATCACTATGGAAACGTTGCTCCCTCTCACTTTCTTTCGAGACGCTTAGTTGACTGCTGTGAAGATTTTTCTAATGAGCAGAAGAAAAAAAACAAAAAAACAATCATCTTAGATCTCCTTGGTGAACATGTTTAGAGGCATGCAGTAGGACTCTTAGGATCTTCATAGCAGAAAATTGAGGCCATGCTTGTGTTCTAAATTGGCCCACTCGCATATCTCTGATCAAAAGGCTTACAAGTTGAGTAGCTTTCTTAAGTTTTGATTTGCTGGTTTAAATACTGAATTCAAGAATCCAGAAGCAACTTTCTTGTGTTCAGAATCAGGAAGATACCACTGATTCTGTCTCTTTCTGAATTAATGGGACATGACCATCTACGTTTCATCACAAAAAAAAAAGTCAGCCCAGAATCAGGCAGTAATCATGCTTATTAAAAAAAAAATCCAAACACCGACACTTTTAAAGATGCCGAATTTGGTTAGTAGAGGTTTCTAGCAGTATTGTTTTCAGGTGTCTCCTGTGTTACTCTAGTTAAAAACAAAAACCGTTACCTTTGTATTATGATACCTCATGAGTGGCAACAAAAAATGTAGGCTGACTTCACACCGGTTAGAGAAATCGTTTTAATAGACCTGCTACTGTACATCTTACATGACGGAAGGCGAACACATAATGAGGGGGGCGCTGGCAATGACTAAATCAGAAAATAATTGGTTTGAGGAGAGAAAGACATCAATTGATAATCTACTGAAGCAGTCGCATTTAGACATAAGACGTTATCTTTGCGCAGACATTATATGAAGTCATTCTGAATACAGTAATCTATGTTTTAACACTAGTCAACTGGATCCACAAATGCGACATCAGAGAAGCCATGTTCACATGCCTCCTCCTTGACGTCGCCCCACTATGTGGCAGAACCGGTCTCAACTGGGAATCTCAGAAGTTTGGCACCAAGAAGAATAACAAAATGTATCTAGAAGAGATAAACTGTAGATTTGCATTAATTCAAAAAGAAATAGCAGAAACACTCGCAAGTAGGAGCTGAGGGTTGTTTTATGATGTGTCCAATCCTCACAAAACCATCTTAAGTTCTGCATCTCCAAATATTTCTAAATGCTCTCCAGCATTTCAGGCACCAGCTGCACAAGTCCAGAGTCAACAGGTGAAACTCTGTTTGGAGACATTCAGGCAGGCAAACATGCTGGCTGGTTTTAAAATGCCTTTCTGAAATAAAAGTCTCAGAGACTCAAAGAAAATATATAATATTATTTAAAGCCTCCTGAGGGAACAGGAAAGAGTTCAGAGAGTTCGAATGAATGGCCTCCTGCAGACTTTGCTGAGTGCTTTGGAAGCTTTTGGCAAGAAAAGGAAATTGGGATTCAGCAAAGAATTTTTTTTTCCCTCTTCATTTAGTTTCATGTGTTCTTGTTCAGTTGAGGTGAACATGTATCGATAATGATGGTAGGCATCACTGTAAACAATATATGAAAGAGGCCCTGAATATTCTGTAATAACTCTCCCTAGAATAAAGAAATCTGAATGAAACAACGTACAATATGTTCTTCAGTATATGAAGCTTTGAACACGCTGGGATGTCCCTGAGTCGGACTGATAAGGTAGGCCCAGACAGCCAGCACGCCATTTATCGACGTACCCTACAGACCCACAGATGGAAACTGCTACCACCATGTTTCAGTGTAGGCACTTTACATTTTTCTTTGTACTCCTCACCTTTGCGGTGTCATACAGTTTTAAAGCCGTCAGTTCCAAAAACATTCATCTTGGACACCCATGCATGCAATTTCTCTGCAGTGCGGATAGTGTCAACCCTTCTCCTCAGAAGACGCTCCTGTCAAGGTGTTAACTTCCGTGGACAGCCTGGATGAGATGGTTGCATTTCCATCTTTGTTAAAATTTTTGTAACACTTTTGCTGCAGTATCCTGGCTAGTAAAGTAAAGCTTTGCTGATCCTTTAGCCTTCACCTTTCTTGTGTAAAGAAATTATTGTCTTTCTCAGATCTTGTGACATCTCTCTTCCATGTGATGCCATTGCTGACAGCATGAAATCGGAAGGGGTATTCTTTGTTAAGTGACTGCTAGACAACTGTTTAATGAATAATTAGACTCACCTGTAGTTGAATTCTTGTTAATTAGGATTTTGTTGTCTAAAATGTAGCTGTTCTCTGAAGACTTTGGGGTGTATTAATTTTTACAACATGCTCTTGAAGTAATTTGTTAAGAAAAATACTTTTTGCTTAATTTTTGAAATTAACAAATCTTGTTTGAAGTCAATGCCCCACTTTTGTGGGAGTACTTTGTAATATAGTGTCCCATAGATGATGCTGATTCTGAGAGGAAAGAAAAGATTTCCAGACAAATTTGTTGGGGTGTACGCATTTATGCTAAGCACTGTACAGTATGTAGGGTATTTTGTTGGTTCAGATTGCTTCATCATAGCGAGAGTTGCTACAGAATATTTGGGGCCTCTTTCGAGGGAATCACTCTGTATATTGGTATAATAGCTATGGAAAACTTAGAAGTCACATCACACCGGACAGTGCTTCTGTTCGCCACATTTCAATATCAAAGCATTCCATGCTGAGCACTGGATCCTGAAAAATGCCCTCAATCCCTCCCTCTCATGTGTCTCTGTTTGAGGCCACCAGCAGATAGATCTGTCAAAATAATCTCGTGATCAAACCACAGAACTGAGCCAAACCTCAGCCTGTTGAATAATGCCCTCGACTTGTCATTAGAAAGAAAAAAGCAATAGAGCATTGTTATTTCCAAAACGTATTCTTTTAACTTGCAGACTTGCCTAGTTATTCAAAAGGGTATCCTAGTCAAGAGTAACAGAGTCGATCAATGTCTAAACAAAATGGCCTCTAAACAACTCGACAACTCTAGTTTTTGTAGCGGATATATCCTGTGCAGTTATGTCAATGATTTAGCTAAATGAAGACCGCAGAAATTATACATACTGGTCAGATCAAAGTGATGCATGTATCATGCATGTTTTCTCTTTCAATTTAAAAAACAAACAAAAAAAAATTCTTATCTGTTTCAAGTTAAAATTTACAGTGGAATGGAAAAAGTTTGTAGGACTGGATGTTTTTGAGATTTAAAAATTCGAAAAGTAAACAGAAATCTCAAAGCTACAAATTAAAAAAAATGGATAGATACGTAAATGGAGAGCTACGTTAGTAATCTTGAAGGTAATTTTTATTGTTACATCAGTCACTTCCCTGAAGGAACTTTAATGTTGGATGTGCGTTGTATTGACACACGGGGAAAAAAGCATTTTTGAAAATTACAATGAAATAATTTTGAAAGTTATTATAAAATTAAGTTGAGAGAACATTGAATGAAAAACCCAAACACAAATTGCAAATATAACCTCAAAACAACTGAATTGTAATCTTTATCTGGAGCATTTATGCTGATTAACATCCATTCGCACAACATCCGACCACATCCACAATCCCTTTCGTTTCTAACAGGATTTGGAATATTGATCAGAGACTCTGGGCAGACAACAGCTTTCCACACACAACACACACATGTATCTCTTCATGTTAAATGTAAAGTGTAGCTTTATCTCAAATTAGAGTCTTTTTTTTTTTATATATTCCTGAGGTGCATCTTAGCTCCCAGAGTACTGCACTGTAACATGGTGTTCACATACTGTAGCATCCAAACTGCATCACATCCAGTTTCCCACAACAGATCTCAGACATTATGCAGGATTTTTTTTGGTTGCTTTCCTATTTATATTAGGAATTTGTTAATAAATGTGCATTTACTCGCCTCCTCATAATGAACTTCTAGTGGTTTAGTCGTAAGCATACACCACGTCCAATGCATAGAACAGAGTTTGAATTCCACCCTGACTGACTTGATTTAGTTAAAATACTGTTTTGAAGTTAAATTTACTACCGTGTTAGTGGCCTTTGTTCAATGTGGTCATGTAGACAATGCTAGTGGGACAGAATTTTATCAAAGCAATTTAACGTTCAAAAACAACCTGTTTCCACCGGTGTCCCAATGTCTGTGATGTTGGAAAATTAATGTCACAATGAAATAAATTTCACAAGTTGAAATTGTGTGTGGAAGAATATTACAGGGCTACTTAAAATGACTCAAAAATATCATTTACAAAATAGAATACCTAAAAAAATACCTATATACATATGTCTTAAATATTACGAAGATCAGGTGAATGACCCAAGGACTGTACACTAAAGTGCTTTCATGAGAAACTATTAGTTTTCTGAATACACTAATCATACACCAATCATCCACAACATTAACACTGATTATCCATTATATACCAGTAAACTGGCTACAGAATCATGGGCACCTAATGCCTCACCCATGCCTGCGGGGACCAAAGGTGGTCTCTTCTGATTCTACAGAAAAGCTAATTCAGCACAACTCCCTGACAAAAAAGTAATTGCTGGACACGATAGAAAGGCACCAGAACACCCAGCGCACCACAGCCCACATCGCACAAGCCCAGCGGGCAAAGAGCCCAAGGCTGCTGACATTAATCACATCACCATTCGGCACAAGGGGAACCCAGTAATAAGCATAGCGTTGTGTGTTTTAATGTATTGTCTGATCAGTACAGGATGTACAGTACAGGATGATTATATGTACAGGAGGATAATTTAAATAACTGCACTCAGGATTCAGAGGAAAAAGACGCACGAGATATATTCCAATGCTTATTACATGACAGTTGTCCATTGAAAGGTAACTCTTACAATCATTCAGACATGTTTTTTTTGCTAATCCAGATATCTATAAGCAAAACATGAATAACTAGAACACAAATGTTTTTTCCCTAAACAGTCATGATGCACATTCCTGACACACTTTAGGTATTAGAGCTGAAAATCTGCTTACTGACGAAGCGGTGCAAGTGATTTAGAGGCAGTGAGGTAGGAGGTGATGCGAGATGGTTGAGGTACAAAGGTCAACTGTGACGCCATCTGCTCCAGATGGTGACAACTACGCCGACTACTTCGGCAACATGGTGACAGACAAGACTCTGCAAGACATGAATCAGCGAGGACGAAAAAGCGTGAAAGACCAATAGAGCTAGGAAGCAAAACTGGTCTGATGTAACAAGCATCCTGAAACAACCTCTGTCATTTCAGTGGTACTGGAAACCTGATGCTGAACGGAGCTGATGGGAACGTTTCGGGCTGGGAATTTAGAGTGGCAGGTATTCTGCGGTGTGGTGAGAGAGGTTATGAAATAGCGGGAGAAGAAGAAGGTGATGAGGGATTTTTAGCAGGCACCTTTAAACTGAGCAGACATGCAGAGGGAATGAGACAGGTAGAGAGAGAGACTTGGTGAGCCTTCCCAGGGGCAATGAAGTTTTTCACTTGGCAGCTTCAAAGAAAAATTAATTATTGAAATCGCCCGTCTTCCGAGTCTGGAAGCAATCCGAGTCTGCCAAAATTAAAAGGTGTTGGTGGGGACACGCTTTGGAGACATACTCTTAAAAGCAAATAAATCAAAGAGTCTGGAAATGGATTTGTATGAAGAAAAAAATGGTAGTAGTACCAAGAATTTGCTCAGGTAGTCTGGGACTAGACTAATTTAATTCTTCTTAAACTTTTCATTATTCTTAAACAAAGTCCTCTTCCTCATATGCAGAATCATTCGTCATTACAAATGAGCAAAAAGATGTTGCAGTGTTAACAGCAAATATGTTGAGATGATACATGCCTTATAAAACGATGTGGACCAGTACGCCTTGAGCTATTTGAAGCACAATTTATATGTCGTTAAGTAAAAAAAATGTCATGGTAAAATGTACAATGCAATACAAGATGCAGTCTAAGCACTGTAGATAGGAGCTCTATAATTAGCTAAGGGCAGAAGCTAGTTTCTTCTGGGAATTGCCACAACTAACCAGACGTTTGATGAGGAATTTGCACGGGTCACTCTCACAAACTCGTACAACAGTCAGTTCCACTCACAAAGTAGATTGAATAAATGGCATATCCACAGTGCTAATATTTATTATAGCACCAGTGGTGCATTTCTCTGCTTCCTTCATTCCACTTGTCTGTGTTCACAATGTAAAATTACAATTCCAGCAGTAGTCCAATAGCAATACTATTCACAATACATCTGTTACTACATTTACTATGAGCTGCCAGTTAGTCTAGGAGTTATGATTCTATTGTAACATCTATCAATTTTTTTTTTAATTTGCATTCCAACCTCGTCCTAAAGCCAACTACTGTAGGTTCTAAAACAAGGCTGTATTCTGTATCCCAGAACCTAACAGAGCTGATATTGTAAAGTGGAATAAGTGGAATTATAAGGAGAAATTTATAGGACTGTCCATCACCTTCATGTTTTATTCTCCTCCCCTTTTGGCCACATAGTACTGGTAAAAATAAAAAATAAAAAAACTTTTTTCTTTCACCCCTGTTAATTACACAAACTCTTGGTTGCTAACTGTCTTTCTCCAGCTCCGGGGTTAATTAATTCTGTGATGTGTACCACTGCACAGCTGGGCTGATATCCACAACGACATGTGATATTGCTTATATATTCTACCTTTTCCCCCCTTCCTATAGTTTTGTTTCTGTCATAATGCAAGCAGGCAATGAATCATGCGATTAACTGATTATAAACTGCAGATATTCTCACGAAAAAAAAAAATGCATTTGTGGTGTGCCACCATTACAAATACATTTATTTAAGAAAAACTTTTCAGTCCATGCCAACGACGTTGTACCTTTTCAAGAAGACCAAGCAAGAACATTTTAGTTTCATGGTACAATCTTCTATAAAAACATTCCATTGTATTCTGCTTTCCCAAAATATCAGAAAAAAAAAAAAAAACACATGGCCTGTGGTAATGTGCCATTACAAAAAGTAAGTAAAGCAAAATAGCATGCTTTCCGACTCGCACCATATACCTTAATATAGATTCTTTACCAGAGTCTTATTGTGCTTTAGCCATGAACCTGGAGAAAAACAGAGGCCTCATTTATTGAGCAATAAACCAGTGTGTGTGTTGAGGCGAGCAAAAACACAAAGCAAAGGATTTTTCTGGCACTGAAGGGACCGCAAGAGGCTGAGCAGGGATATTCTGGGCGACACGCGCTCTCACTGGACAGGGTGTGTGGTGGCTGGTGGTTTTAGAGGGTGTTAGAGAGCAGTGTAATAGAGGGACTGGGTGTAGTCTGGGCACGATTTGGCCGGACACATGGGGCCGGCTGTTTTTAGAGTCGATTACAGTGGAGGAGTGTGGGAAAATGACCGCCACTGCTGGTGGGAGATCCAGGAGATAGAGGGGTTATCTGGATAGCTGCTTCCTCTGAGGAGCTTGGGGAGAGACAGATAAGAGGGGCTGAATAAAAAAAATAAATAAAAAACTGGGGCTCTGTATCACAACTTCCTCCTAACTGATACGATTCACATCTTGCTGACCTGATGTTCGCTGTACGAAAGATCTATTTGAAACAGCCAACAGTTTGCAATGGCAAGTGGTTCTGATGTGGTGATACACAGTTTAATATGGCGTAAAGCAGACAGATTTTATTAAATTCCTCTGCACCTTTAACAGACTAAATAATCAGTCATTAATCAACACAGCATAAAAGAGAGGAAACTTCCCAACATTTTTAAACATTTAATGATATTCTATTTTTAATCTTGATTGTTTCAGTATTGTGTTTTTAGCTAATATTAAGCAATATATATTTTGCTACTTGTTTATCGTGTGAAAAAGAGCCGATATTAATACGGTTTTAAAATCTCTGAATTTTTTCTCTCTTTAAAAGGCCACACCTCCTAACTGGAACTGACAGACACGTAGGCCACGCCTCCTTTACCGGGACTAACAAATAGGCCGTGTCTCCCGACATAAGGGCCACGCCTCCTTCACTAGGATTGACAGATGCAAATGCCACACCTTCTTCTCTCACATAGTCCATTTTTCCTTCACTGTGACTGAAAGTCCACATACACTTCATAATGTCTCCTTCAGAAGTTCTTGTGCCTTTCTGTACTTGTTTGCAGATAATCTATAAATGTATTTCTAGGATCACACACAGAGACACACACACACACACACACCCAGGCTTTATTACCGCAGACAAGATTTATTCAAGGGTTCTTTTTTTTCTTTTTGATTAAAACCGTCTCCTCCACTTATTGATTTATGGCAAAGGGTCGACATGGGAGAGGAGGCTGGCGGTAAGTGTGTGAGTGTGTGTTCGAGGGACTGGATGGGAGGACAGGATGACATCATGCTTTTGGCATCTTGCAAAAGAGATGACATGTACCCGGTAGAGTTGGGGAAGAGAGAGAAAAAGGAGGAGATAATGAGAAATCGTGAGAGAGAAAGACAGAGACAGAGAGGGTGGGGTGGGGGGTATGTTCAGTTGTTTAATAAAGTGTTTTCAGACAGTACAGGGCCACCTGCTAATTCTATGTGTATGTGTATGTTTGTTGGGGTGTGTGTGTTTTGTGCAAATGTTTGCCCATGTGCATGTATGTAGAGTTTAATGCTTTGAAGCGCTCATCAAAACAGGTGCATGTATGAAAGACTTCGTAATTAAGGTGCAATTAGAGCTCAGAGACTGGGAGAGATGGAGGGCACAGCCAATGAGTGTTGGCCACCGTGTGTGTATGTGTGTAGAACAGGGACGGTGATTACAGCCACGGGCCTGAGCAAGACCAACTTTGCCTGCTCATGATTTTATTGTTGCACTTGAAGGAAGTGACAAAGAGCTAACATTTTCAGAACGCAAAAAACCTCTAAATGCTCTAAAAGCCTGGAGTTCTCAAATAATGTTAAAATTTTTCCATATGCCAGAACTTATGGAAGCTTGTGCAATGGGCAGTTCTACGCAAGTGTAATTACAGTCGGACAATCTTAGTAATGAAGATGTTCTGTGAAGGACATGCATGAAAAAGCTAGGTCTGAATGAAAGTTAAGCTACGCTTGTAAAACCATTAGCCTCTCATGGAACTTACAATTATAGTAAAACATCTGAATGGTGAAAACATTTTTAAGGAGGCCATACGTCCATCAATGGTGATTTCGGGCCGAGGTGGATCAGAGCCCACTGCAGTTGTTGAACATTTACCAAGTGAAACCCCTTATTCTTAAAAACCGATTGATACCTTGTCACCAACTTGCGGAAGAGATGCATCTGTCTGCACTCAAAAATACCACCTGTACATTGCAGGGACTCGGCTGGGAGTTATGGTAACATCTCTGTACAGTCCTGAACTTGTGCCAAGGCATTTCCACTTGTTTGGGCCATTAAAGGAGTTCCTGAAGATTGGGCATCAGTCTGATCATGGCTTCGGCGTACTGAAACTTTCGACCTAAATGCATTAGGGTAGCAGGGAGTATATAAAGAAATAAAGGGAGGTTTTACTGTCACGACTGTTTTCTGTTATTCTCCACAATCAAAAGTCCCGGTTTGACTTGAACGACACTTGTAAAATTTTTGCTTGAAGCAGCACCTCTAAGTGTTATTGAAACATGTCTTACAAACTGCATATCGCTGATTATTTTCCTGAACAGTGAACTACTTCCGTGTAGCCGACATTTTCTTGAAATCAAACCACAATTGCAAGTGTTATCTCTGTTCTGGGAGGGATCTTTCCCCAAACTGCAGATGCTATCCGAGTCAGACTGCAATTACCAAACATCAGGACTGACAATGAAGTATGTTATTTGCCGATAAATATTGTACTGGCGATAAATCATTGCTTCACTAATTATAACTATTATTAATATTGTTATTACAAATGATATGATCAACAACTGTTTTTAGTTTGTTGTATACCAATACTGCACGTTTGCTAGCGGAATTGTGTAATTGCTGTAATTCACATGTTATGAAGACACATTTTAGTAATTCACCCACATATCTAAGGGAGATGTTAAGATTCCTGGTTAATGTTTACATTTCTAAAGTTATTTTGCCTTTTGCCTGTATACAAAAGTGAAATCTTCCACTTCAGGCTTTAGGTAGCTGATGCTTGGCCTGAATGCTTCCCGGTTGCCTGGCAACAACATTCTCCAGACAATTGCTTAAACTCAAGTGCTTCATGAACACAACAATGTGACAGATTATTAATGTTAATACAGCTAAAATGTTGGGATATTAATCTGACATGAAAGGTTCTCATAACTCTAACAGCCAGCCTTCCTGGAACTGAAAAAGGGGGGATTGCTAATAACCTAATTATCTGGGGTGAGAAAAAGAAGGAAGGAAAGAAAGAAGGAAAGAAAGAAAGGGGTGGGAAGGTGACAGACACTGCAATCATAACCTCAGCTATTTAAAAAAAACTAGCACAGCTGAGGTGTTATGAAAGGAAGGAGAATAAAGCACAAGGCAAGAGATGCTGGATGAATAAAGACAGAGGAAAAAAGAAAGAGATTTGCTGTTGTTTTGAGGTCGAAGTGAATAAAGGATTAGTGAGGCAAGCTGGACCGATTAAACGCCGGCTCAGAGGCACACATCAACCAGGTGCTCCGCTTTACTTTCCCGACCCATACAGAGACAAGAGAGGGGAAAAAAAAGATTCACCTGAGCAAACAAAGGCACGGACGAGAAGCCAGAACCCCCCCCCCCCCCCCCGCCATTCTGTCACTCTTGATCTTACTTTACTCATCACCTGAATTATCCCCCCTTTTTTTTTAACCAACAGTCACTTCAGGAGAGGGGTGGGATTGCTCTCTCTCTCTCTCTTCTTTGTATACGTCTTTATGATTGTTTTAGCAAAGAAAATATATGACAGCGTGAGAAATAAAAAAATGAACAGAACAGTTCCACACCTAGATCCTTCTAGGCTCATGCACTTCCACACAAGGGTATAAAATTAAGACCAGTCTTTTAGGAGTAAATTAATGCCATTCACAATGAACATTTTATTTAATGTGGGGAATTTGGTCCAACCTGGTTTTCTAAACTCCAAATTAGATCAGTGTTTCCTGACTCTTTAATTCAACTCTGTGCTGCACAATTTCTTGCTCTGACACAACTTATAATCTAAAATAAATAAATAAATAAAAAAAGCCCTACTTTGATGAGTGTTGGGAGTTTAGAGTGTGTGTCCATGTTTACTGTCTGTCTGAGACTAACATGATGTGGCCTGCAAGCCAGTGGAGTAAAACGTGTATAGAATAAAGTCTCTCAGTAGGTGCTTTTACATGGTTGCTAACATTTCATTAATAATAGGAAGAATAGCGTAATTGGAAGAAAATGCATAGTGTAAACACCTCGGTCAGAACAGTCTGACCCAATTCGGCTCGGTTGGAATTAATTTTCAATCAGAAGAGGGATGGTGTAAATATTAGCCATGTAAACACTTGATCCGAACATCTGTCTCTTCTTAGAACAAATATGTTCTTTCTTTTATTCTTTTACTGATGTGTGGATAACATTAGGTGACATTTTGCTTCTATTCCTGATTAGTAAACTCTGTGAGAACGACTCTCTCCCATCAGTTTTTTTATTTATTTATTTTTTACGTTCACTGGGTCTCTGGCTTAGGAAGGGCCACTGATTGGCTCCCCATTTCATAGGTACATGGGCCATACCACAGAACGAATCAGAGTTGAGACTATAACCAACAGTAAAGCAAAGGCGCAATTAAATGGGGAACAATACCTCAAAATTGGAGAAAATACTACATCTGTTATTTTCCAGCAGAATAAACACTTCACATCAGGCAGAAGCACTTTGCACACACCAAAAAAGTTCTATTCTGATTAAAAGATGTATGCATGTAAACACAAATCTAATTATTGTCCATGTAAACAGTTAAACTGAAATCTCTAATGGAATGATTTAAAAAATTAAAAAATAGTCCACGTAGCTAGTGATACACAACATTGTTGCATAACTCCACCCACAAATCTTTATATCCAGCGGGGCGCTGATGCGGCATCAGTCATTGCCGTCATTAAAAATGCAATGATTTCTGAGCATAAAACATATTTTTGAGCAATAACACTTCACAGATGATCATCATTAAACAACATATGTACGTGAGGTATTTTTGTTTCAGCTTGACCTGTGAGACATTACAAGATTACTAATACTGTTTAACACACTTCGCTTTTTGTTTTGAAAAGAATTAAGCTAGCATGCTACGTAGCAATATCAATATCATTAAGCATGCATTTAGATAAACGATAAACAAACCTTTCAGTTATCGGAGGCGTTTTCATTCAATTCTGTTGTTTTTGTCTTGTAATTTCGTGCATTAACACACAATATAATAGAATAGAATTAAATTGGTTCACTATGACAATGTTAAGAAGATTTGATCTACTTGTTTCTATTGTTTATGCATAAAATGTAAGAAATTATCTAACAAGAGAAACAGGAAAAGAAAGTGAAGATTATAGTTGATAGCAATACAGTTTATGTGTTTCTACAGGCTTTTTAAAAGGCCGGTTAGGGTCTGAGAGCGGACAGTTAGTACGTAGATCTAAGTCTTTGCTGGAAAATGTGTTTGATGTTTATGCGTATAGATTATACTGCTTAGAAACATTTTCTAAATATTCTGGTCTGGTCATATCTAGATTTCGGGGTCAGACCTGGGATCAGTGACCCAGGTTTAAACACTAAAAAAGACACAAAAAAAAAAACCTCCAAGCAAACTTCAGTCAGTTTCTCACAGCATGCATGCAGAAATAAGAAACAATGTTCCAAGTGAAGATCCCTTAAAGCCAGCTTTGGATGAAGTTTTATTTGGACTTACACAAGGCAAGAGAGCCACTGAGCAGCGGAGACAGCAGCAGGCTGCTCACACACAGCAGTGCTGCCATGTTGGGCACCATTCTGCGCATGAACTTCGACCTGGCGGAAGAGCCACGGTCCCACACGAAGCAGGGGAGGGGGTGGGGCGGGGCAGGGTGGGGGTGTTGGCACACTGGATGTCTAGAACTCTGCAAAAGAGAAAAATAATAAAGTGTCGGTTAGTTATGAGTTTTTTCTGCTTAACTCTTACTTCTTTAACAGGTTATTTATGGCAAGATGATTCGCCCTTGGACAACTTTATCTATAAAATATATTCCACATGTAAGTGATTTATAAACATGATCAAGCTATTCCTATATTATTTTAAATAATTTAAACATTAAAGATTATATTCAAGTTGTTTATTTGTTCAACCATTCGTTTATTTATCATTTTGAAGAAAGAAAAAAAAACTTTTGATTTATTATTGCAAAACACTGATGTAACCAACCTTTTTTTTTTATTTTATTTTTTTTTAAATGTGTGTTCTTAAAAGTCCTTAGATAAATACATACGTAAAAATACAGGGAAAATAATTGTTTAACAATCACATACACAAAAATCCATCAATTTTTTTTTTTTATAAGCAAAATTATAATATGTAACATCATCAGATTAACAACCATCAGATATTATTAATAATAATCTAATATATAGTTAGTTATTAATATAATGAAGAAAAAATGTATTATCATACGTGAGATTTTGTGATATTGTCATGATGCAACTTGGCAACATTATGCGTGCTGGGAAAATGTTAGTATTACTTTTTTTTTTTTTTAAAGAAGGACAATGTCAACATTGACTTTATGATGATGGGACAATGCTGAAAGATGCGCGTCACAGGAGTATTTCCGTAAAAAAAGAATTAACAGAGACGTAACATTACAACACTGCGATACGGATGTGCTCAAAAGTTTGCATACCTAGGAAGAATTTTCAAGATGTGTACCATTCTTTAAAGAAAATATGGGTGAGAAGGCAAAACTAATTTATTTTATTTCTTACAGGACTCAAGTTCATATGTAAGACATAACAGAATCGCACAAACAAAACATGAAAATAAAGAAAATGAGAAAATAAAACCTCTTTAAAAGTTTGCATACTGTTAGTTCTTAATATTGTGTATTGCCCCCTTTAGCATCAATGATGGCATACAGACTTTTGTAATAATTGTGCATGGAGGTCCTTAATTCTTTCAGGTGGTGTCGCTGCCCATCCTACTTTGCAAAATGCCTCCAGTTCCTGTAAATATTTTGGTTGTCTTGCATGAACTGCACATTTTACATCTCCCCAAAGTGGCTCAATAATATTGAGGTCAGGAGACTGTGATGGCCGCTCCAGAACCTTCACCTTTTCCGGCTGTGAAAAAAGGATAACGGACTTGTTCTTTTGATCATTGTTATGTTGAAACACCCAAGAGCATCCAATGCACAACTTTTGTGCTTTAAAATGTAATGTTTGTGACTATAAAGTTTTGCCCTTATTGCTCCAAACGACTCCGCTCCAGAAGCTGTGAGGATTGTCTAGGTGCTGTCTGCCGTACTGTGGCATGGATGCAGTAATGGCTTTTTCCTTGCAACTCGACCACGCAGGTCATTTGTGTTCGAATGCCTAATTATGCCTATTAAACACCACCACCACATTTTTCCTGAGCAGCCTGTATTTCTTTCAAAGTTGTTTGTGGGTTTTTTCTTTGCATCCCAAACAATTCTTTTGGCAGTAGTGGGTGAAATCTTTCTTTGTCTACATCACTGTGGCTTCTTACTGTATCAACAGACCCTCTTATTTTCCACCTTTTTAACAGAGTCTGAAAAGTACTGACTGGTATTTTGTTAAGTGTTGAGATATCTTTTTATATTCTTTTCCTGCGTTATAAAGTTCAACTAGCTTATTACGCAGGTCCATTGGCAGGTCTTTTGTCTTCCCCATGGTGCAGTCAGGGCATCACCTCATGAGCAGAGAAACTCACTGACTATTTATGCAGAGACACTAATTACAAGGGGCAGTCATAAAATTTGTATCATCATATGAAAAAACGAAAAATATTAGCCCAAATTATGTCTCCAGAAGAGAGTATGTTCGTGAACACTTCTTGTTCCCACTGGAGAGTTCCACACTATGTTGCTAGAGGGTCAAACCCAAGGCAAGGGGTCATGGAATGCTCATGATGGTGATTTGCCTACTTCATGACAATGTAACAGTAAAAATTGCAGGCGACTGGGGGTACGAAATTCTGCCTCATCACCCTTATTCCCCCTTCGCACCCAGTGAATCCTTCCTTTTTTTCATCACTTGAAGAAACCACTTTGTGGCAGGCGTTTCAAAGATGACGAGGTTATCGAGGTGGAACTTTTCCTCAAGAGCCAAAAGAAAGGTTTTTTCAAACATGGCCTCCACCAGCTCATCCATCATTTGGTGAAGTGTGTCGCCTTAAGTGGAGGATATGTAGAGCAGGACTAAGCTCATGACCAATGTTTGCTTTCATTACATAGTTTTTTCTTAACAATAATAATTTTATGACCTCACAATTACAATGAGTCACAAGTCAGGAAACAACAAGTCAAAGAGTCAAACAACTGTGATGGCGACCACGATCCTTAAATTTAAAAAGTAAAACATTCTTTTGCATTATCACACATATTTTCCAAATAGAGGGAGATGTTGAACAATTTCTTTCAGGGTATGCAAACCTTTGAGCACAACTGTACGTACTCTGTCTGTGGGAAGCTGTTGTGTCCGTCCCCAATATCAAAATTGTGCAAACTGATGCATCAGCATAAATGCTCCAAATAAAAATTTACAATTCTATTATTTTCCGGGTGTATTTGCATCATTGTGTTTAGGTCATTCATTCAATGTTCTCATTTTATCATTCCAAGTATCAGACATTGTTGTCTTGATGGTGGTCATCTCAACTTTGTTACAACTACTGTATATTACACCCATCATCCCATGTCAAGTTCCCTGCTGGGAAAGGGAATTATCAGGCTTAGATTA
>JAAGKR010000310.1:173148-185510 GCA_011419295.1 Clarias macrocephalus | reverse complement strand
CAACCCAGCAAGCTGGGTTAAACAAAAAGCACCCAATTCACTGTAAGTAACCCAGAAA
Organism: Clarias macrocephalus; assembly: GCA_011419295.1. Classification (NCBI taxonomy): domain Eukaryota; kingdom Metazoa; phylum Chordata; class Actinopteri; order Siluriformes; family Clariidae; genus Clarias; species Clarias macrocephalus. Next base: position 185,452 of record JAAGKR010000310.1, on the reverse strand, counting down.
AATTAACCAACAGAGGCAACCCAGCGTTTGGGTAGTAAAAATGTCTATGGTTTGGTTAATTTATAAAATATAACTATATACATTTCTGTTACGGGTAGTAATATGTACTGTAGTTGCATAATGTCAAATGCTTATTATTATTATTATAATTTTTTATTTTATTATTATTATTAGTAGTAGTATTACTATCCCTTTGTAAAAGTAGCAAGTTTTGTTGTTTAAAATCATTAATTATTATATATACTCTGACATGACAGAACATCATAACATTGTCATGTCAGTCCAAAAAGTTTCATAATCTAACCTTTTATCAACAACACAAAATGTCATTTGACAGTGAAGGATTATAATCTGTCATTTTACAGGTATTTTAAATGGCTATAATAATTTTATTAAATTTAATTTGAAAAATAGTAATATTTGAGCAGCTTGGGGAAAAGTTACTCTTATTGTCACATTCATTTATTGTATATTTTGCACCAGTGTAGTGTACTCCTGTTGTTGATGCTTTGCCTTGGTGTCCAAGAAAAATATTTTGTTTGCCAGATATAAATATTATTATTATTACTATTAGTAGTAGTAGTAGTAGTAGTAGTAGTAGTAGTAGTAGTATCAAGGACACCAACAACAACAACAAGAACAACAACAACAACAACAACAATAATAATAATAATTATTATTATTATTATTATTATTATTATTATTATTATTATTATTATTATTATTTCACTTGTCTTGACTACTACTGGCATAGCCATTGGTCTAAAATGTTTTGAGTTGCATTCTTGTGGTTTATGCTTACTATTTATGTAATTATGTGTTTTCCAATTATAGAGAGTAAGATGTTTATCTGCGTGAACAATCTAATGCTATAATAAAAATGCACATCTAGGGCAAGCATCCTTTTGGGAATATTCAGGATATGACCCATGAAATGCAATAAATTCACAGACAAACTAAGTAAATGGATTTGGGCCTGTCCCTAAAACAGTGCACATTGATCAATCTACTGTAGGTATGTACTATCACTTAGTTTAGGTATATACTGTTCTGGTAATTAATTATGAGTACATTATTCGGAACACATAATGTCTTCTAACAGAAAAAAAAATATGAGGAGATACAAAATTCTTTGTTTGAGGATTTGTTATACATATTATGCAGCTTTTTTTTTATGACTTTTCCCACTGAAATCCAGTGTGTCAACTGAGACCACTCACCCTCACAGTCCTAAACACCTGTGACCTGAGAAAGGGAGTCAGCTGTGAACTCAATGGTGGTCATCAATTCCCAGTCGATATGGACCAGATCCAATATCCACAGTCATCTTGATTCAAACCCAGGCCAGCTGCACGCATTGTGATTGATTAGAGCTAGTCTGGCATTAGGCCTCGCCTCTAGAACAGGCAGGTGGCACTCTCTCTCTCTCTCTGTCTCTCTCTCTCGCTTTCTCTCACACAGACATTTCCCCACTCCCATACATACGAACACAAGCTTTATTGTCACGGCTGATTAAATCCCTCACAAATGGAAAGACACGCACACAAATGAGCTGCTCCAACATCATTCTTTCGTCTGAGTGACTTCATCAGATGTTTATTCAAACGGTCTACTGAGAAAAGTATGTGTGGGTTTATTTTAAGGAAAGAATCTCTGTCATTTAGATTTCATCTCATTTTTCTTTGAAAAATTATATTCAGGCATCGGCCTTTAAGATATTACGGTGTGTGTGTGTGCGCGCGCAGGGTGGAATCTAACCTGAATCACTGCATTTTTATCATCATTATTAACTGGAAATCTTCAGTGCTGTCCAAGATTGATTTTGTAATGAAAATAAAGTTTTGGGTTGACTAATAGTGGTGCCAGTGTAATTTAGTCCTCTTTTTGAAGCAAGTGATTCAGCAGGTGCTTTAGTCTGTCCAGCTCTCTCACATCCTCATCTGAAAAAGAGCAGTTTCCAAATCGTAACTTTTATGCTAATAACATTGTGGATGCCATGGTGCTTCTCATCTAGCTGGGTGAAATGTGTCTTTGACACAACTGTGTCATATAACTGAACTTTGAGTGCAGAGTTTTCTTTCTCTGAATTACTGTAGGTTCCTATAACAGCATGCCCACAGGTCTTTTATTCCTTAATTACTAGGAAGTCACATAAGCATGTGAGTTGCAGAGACCAAAAAAAAACATTTTGGTTAGAAAAGTTTTTTACATTATAAGCAAAGATCAACTTTTATAGAAGACAATACTGTAATTCGCAATCCTAATGAACAGAAAAAAAAAAAAAAATATATATATATATATATATATATATATATATATATATAATCAGAAGTTTAATATATGATGGATAATAACATTTTAAATCTTTTCTCTTTTTTTGCCCTAAGGAGATGTATATTTTTTTTCGAATCTTTGCCAAGGGTTCCTTATTATCTTGTCAGGTCAGGTTATTTAGCACATTTAACAGCAGTCCACACAGTTCTTGACTTCAGCCTGTGACTAAGCCTGAATAATGTTTACATTCAAAAGTCAAACAGTAAATGTTACTCCTCTGTCATGTCTTCACCCTGTAAATGTAACTGAAGGTTGCAAGTGAATTCATAATTCATAAAAATAAAAATACCCTTTTATTAAAGACATGAGTCTCTTTTCTAAATTTCATCAAAATATGGAAATAAAAAAAGTTATATTCAAATTTTCCAAGTTCTGTTTTTGCCTAGACATAATTGTAAGTACTAGGTTCTCGTATATCCCTTTTCTTCTTTCACACCTTTTTTTAATTTCACGTTGCTTTTTCTGCCTAATACTATGTCTTTTTGTATTAACTTGCTAAACTTTTCTTACCCTGATAGACTTATGCATTAAAAAAAACTTTCCACTACAGATATTATGACGGACCCCCAGACATACTGCTGCAAAAAGGCACATTGACCTGTGTACTATATGCAGCTTAGTCAGAGAAAGAGTGGGCCACCAGGGATCTGGGAAACTTTAGTGAAAGAGCATGAAAAAGCTCTTAAAGTATTTTTTCCTCTGACTGTCACACAGTAGGAGCGCTGTTTCTAAAGGAGCATTGTAGCATATGGTTCTGAGATATGACACACAGCAGGGTCTGGTGATAGTCCCACTGTATAATAAATGGCACATTTTTGTAGTCAGGAGAGGAAAGGATACTTAAATGCAAGGATAAACAATGTGTTTAAAATCTGACTCAATTTAAAGTGTAAGTATGTCACCAAAAGAGTACTTGCTCATTTGCAAAAAAAAAAATAACCTCCAAACTATATATACTGTAAGTACAATAATGAAGTACGGGTACTCAGTTACCTCCCACCTCTGCACACCCAGAAAAGACAAGGCCCATATCCTGTATGCGATGGGTTGTGGGCTGGGGCTGTTGTCTGTCCAGCAGGGGGAGCACAGTGGATAAGGCATTAGACTGATCTTAAATCCCAGGTTCAAACCCCAGCAACACCAAGCTGCCACTGTTGGGCCCTTGAGAAGGCCCTTAACCCTCAACTCCTTAAATGTATAACTTTTTTTTATATAATAATAATAATAATAATAATAATAATAATATAAGTTGGTAAGTTTGATGCCATTAAATCATCCTAAACAACACTTCATCACCAGCCTCTGGTCAGTAGATCCACCTGTCATGGAAGGATATGTGCTAGCAGAGCACAGTAACTGCTTAAATAAACAAACAAATCATAAATTTGAATTTAAAATATATATTTTTTTACCATTCGCTACCCAATTTACACTCGCTAAATGTTTTTTAGGAACACTATAATGCACTGCAAAATGCCCAGTGTTGATTTAACACACCAAATGTTTATATATGACCTAATGGTCACGAATGTACTCTGAAAGTGTTAAATCAACGGTCTGGGTATTAATTCAAGACTAAGGATTTTGCTGTGTGGGTATACTCATCCCTTTGACTTAAAGCAACCTCATTTAGGAAATGTTTCTATCCAGAGATTCTCTCCAAAGTTTAAATTATTAAATAACAGTTTTTTAGGCTCATTTTATGCTGTGAACCCCCCTTTCTCCAACATACAAAAGGTGTTCCACTGCATTCTGATCCAACTTCTGGCATGGTGTTATTAAATGATGGGTAATTTTTAAGTAAAAAGAAAAAACATCTACACAGATTAACTAAGATCACTCAGCATTTGAGCAAGGAATGACAAGTATTAATGAGGTCAAACCATTCCACCCCTTGACAGGCTTGGACTGGGGACACAATCTAGGTAAGGTCCGTTGCTTCAGGGTACATTTGTCCTGGCTTCAACTGTCAAGTTTTGGTAAATTTGTACCTACTGCAACCACAGCTTTCTGCTTCCTAAAACTGAATTTGGTCTGAATTTGAATTTGGTAGCTCATCAACATAAAAGTTTAATGTGTTGTGAATTCTGCTCTCCATAATTGTACAAAGTGCTTATCTGAGTTACTTTAGAATTTCTGTCAACTTCAGTTCCAGTTTTGACATATCCTGAAACAAGATAGCATTACCAAGATAGCATTGTAGAATAGATTGTAGACTGCTAAGAATAACAGTGTCTTATAAACATAATTGCACATAAAACTGAATAACATGTAACAAAACAGAATGTACACAAAGATCAAAGAATGCTGTGATCCAAAGGCAATGTCAAAAACATGTCAAGGCTACCACACACAACTAAGGAGACACCCTGAAAACATCAGTGTGATTTATTGTAAAAGGTTGAGGGTGTAGTCCTATGACTCTACAAGGGTACGACCCCACAAGGTCACTGGTGGTGTCTGACAGCAGGATATTGGCAGCAGATCTCTGAAGTTGAATGCAATGGATTGGGCTTCCATAGATCTACCTTTTTTTTTTTTCCGGGACATCCCATGGATGTTCAATTTGATTAGGATCTGGGGGGTTTGAAGGCTGGGTTGAACCTTGGGTACCCTTGATCATGCCACCAGTTTACTGTTATACAGTTGATAATCTATTAATGTGTAAATGTTTTGTGATGTTAAAGTTATGCCTCATTGGTCTATATATACATATATACTAATTTTATTGCATTTTATTTTATAGTGAGGTGAGGAGGGCGTTAAAGAGGATGAAAAGTGGAAAGGCAGTTGGTCCTGATGACATACCTGTGGAAGTATGGAAGTGGTTAGGAGCAGTTGAGTTTCTGACTAGTCTGTTTAACAAGATTTTGGAGAGTGAGAGGATCCCAGAGGAATGGAGAATTGCATTAATGGCGATCTTTATGAACAAGGGGGTTGTGCAGAGCTGTGGCAACTACAAAGGAATAAAGCTGATGAGCCATTCATTGAAGCTTTGGGAAAGAGTAGTGGAAGCTAGGTTAAGGGCAGAGGTGAGCATTTGTGAGCAGCGATATGGTCTCATGCCTAGAAAAAGTACAACAGATGCAGTATTTGCTTTAAGGATGCTAATGGAGAAGTACTGAGAAGTTAACAGGGAGTTGCATTGTGTCTTTGTAGATTTAGAGAAGGTGTATGACAGGGTGCCGAGAGAGGAGCTATGGTATTGTATGAGTAAGTCTGGAGTGGCAGAGAAGTATATTGGAGTGGTGCATGACATGTATGAAAGCTGTAAGACAGTAGTAAGATGTGCTGTAGGTGTGACAGAGGAGTTCAAGGTGGAGGTGGGACTGCATCAAGGATCGGCTCTGAGCCCCTTATTGTTTGCTATGGTGATGGACAGGATGACAGATGAGGTTAGACAGGAGTCTCCATGGACAATGATGTTTTCAGATGTCATTGTACTTTGTAGTGAGAGCAGGATAGGTGGAGGAAAATCTAGAGAGGTATGCTCTGGAGGTACTTAGGGTCAATGGTCCAGAGCAACGGAGAGTGTGGAAAGGAGGTGAAAAGGCAGTATGGAACGGGTGGAGAAAGGTGTCAGGATTGTGTGATAAAAGAGTATCCGGGGGAATGAAAGGAAAGGTGTAGAAGACAGTGGTGAGACCAGCGATGCTCTATGGCTTAGAGACAGTGGCACTCAAGAAAAGACATGTTGGAAGTAGCAGAGATGTTAACGTTCTCTTTGGGAGTGACAAGGATAGATAGGATCAAGAATGAGTTCATCAAAGACACAATCCATATTAGATGTTTTGGAGATAAAGTCAGAGAGACCAGTTTGGACATGTTCAGATTGTGAGCATACTGGTAGTAGGATGCTAAGGTTGGATCTGCCAGGCAGGAGCTCTAAAGGAAGACCAAAGAGGAGATTTGTGGATGCAGTGAGGTAGGGCATGAAGTTAGTTGGGGGTGAGAGAAAAGGATGCAGAGGATAGGGTTAAATGGGAACAGATGTTTCGATGTGGCGACCCCTGAAAGGGAACCGCTGAAAGACAAAGAATTGCATTTTATTTTACTTTGTCCCCATGTGAATGCTAATGTTTTTATACATATTTGCCCACACATTTTATACTCATTTCCCTAATTTTTATTATACTGTAATTCTTTTGGTCCTGTAAACCTGCTTTGTGACAATGACCATTGTTAAAAGCGTTATATGAATTGAATTGAGTTGAATTGAATTGAATTGAATTGAATTGAATTGAATTAATGTCAACCTATTCCAGGCTCATTTCAAAATAGACTAGTCTGAAAGAGAATTATTAGATTTGCATTAATTGCTTTCACAGTTAAACAAAACACAACAAAACAAAACAAAACAAAATTAAGCAGCAAGCGCTTTGCAGATGTAGTAAGTGCTTGAAATGCTTGATGTAGTACTTTCGAGAATGCGTCAGCTTCTAGTGTTTAGAAAACAAACTGCTAATTAGGTACTCCAACTCTCATGCAGAGATGGCATGCAGTAAGATCCTCTCACAGCGTGTTTCACTTGAATGACAAAATAGCAATTATGGATCCAGAGCCATGAATTTGAGCTGGGAGTTCAAAATGAAGAGTAATAGCTACAGAATTTCAGATGAATGGAAGTCATCAATCATGGATATGAATCTCCCAAAATGCAGTGAGGATGATGTAGTTATGTGATGCATTGTTGTCTACTTCAGCAAACAAATTGGTTTGAAATGAACTGGCAAGGCATGGTGATTGAAAAAATAGATGGGAAATACACTTTCTCCCCCAAAAAGTCAGTGTTTGGGCTTAAATGAACAAATACTGCAGAGCCTTTGATTGGATAATTACTGCAGTGATTTCAAATGGCAAAAATTCTATTAAGCCAAAATGATGCAGTGAGTAGCTTCGCGCTTCTTAAATATGTTGAGATTTCCTTTGGTGATGTAAAAGATCTTACAGCATTTCTCTCACTTACTCACTCACGCATAATCTCACTCATAATCTCACTCACTCACATGCTTATTTACACACTACGGGGCAATTTGGGAATGCCGAAAACCTAATCTGGATGTATTTGGACTGTGGGAGGAAACCGGAGTACCCGGAGGAAACCCACCAAGCACGTGGAGAACATGCAAACTCAAGGCGGAAATTAAACACGAACCCTGAAGGTGCAAGGAAACGGTGATAACCACTAAGCCACCATGTTGTCTGTTCCTGCATGTCAGAAAGGCCTGTATCAAGCAAAGAAAACAACTACACTAAGTAGATCGCTAAAAACAGGATTAGAAAAAACATCTATGTTTGATATTGAAAGTAAGAGCATTTCTACACACACAAAATGTGAAAAGAACAGGATTGGGACTAAACAACCACATGGGTTAATGAGTCCAACGTGACCCTCTTCCAGATGGATAGGTGCATCAGAGTAAGGAAGCACATGAAGCCACCATGCATAGTGTCCACTCTACAAGTCTCTAAAGGTCGTTTTTTTTGGTTCATTAAGGTTGTCCCATCAAAGTATTCCATTAATGAAAGGATGGCTCATAAAGAATATTTTCACTGGCCACCACAATGTCTTGACCTTAACCCCATAAAAGTTCTTTAGGATGTGCTGGGGAAGAATTTTTTTCCCAGGCGTTTTTTGGTCAGGCATTGCAACATAAATCAGTATTGTTGACATTTTCAGATTAATCGAAATATCAATTATCATATTAAGGTTATATTAATATCATATTAAGGTCATATTAATATCATATTAAGGTTAGGGATAAATGCTTGGAAATTGATTCAAAGTTATTATAATAACAAAAGCATAAATGCTATAATTAAAGCTGTTAATAATCACGATTAATCAGAAACAATTATGGTCCAGCTTACATCAACATGTCTGTTCCTTAGCTATACTCTACTCTACATTGCTCTGTTTACTCTTTATCAATTAACATTCAAGGCATGGGTTGAGCCCTGGGTCCCCATTATACTGTTGCTGTTTGTTGGTGATCAGTGTTGTTTAGTTCACCTACTGTAATAAGGTTGATGTTTTAGCTGATCAGTGTATATCAGTGCATTGCTGTGTTTTCACCCTTGGAATGTTTATATGTATTGTATACAGTACAGACCAAAAGTTTGGACACACTTTCTCATTCAAAGAGGTTGAATTTGTATTATGGCAAGAAAAAAGCAGCTAAGTAAAGAAAAACGAGTGGCCATCATTACTGACCTTCATTAAGAAATGAAGGTCAGTCAGTCTGAAAAATTGGGAAAACTTTTTCATTTTTGTGAAGCTGCTTCGAGACAATGACCATTGCTAAAAACGCTATAGAAATAAAATTTAATTGAATTGAATATGTGACTTTACTATGTCTGTTACATAGGTTTGTCACATACAGAAAGTTATAAAGTACTGTATATTATTCGTGCAGTGAAATTCTTAATGCCGATTAAATGACCTGTCCAACATAGGACATCGCACATAGGAAAAGATACCTGGTATAAGTTGCATAAGAAATAAAGTGCACAACAGAATCAGACAATAAAATACTGTAAGACTATATAACAGTTCAGTAACCTAGTATAGAATGCCTTTTGCAATAAACAAAGTTATTTTGATATGTGCTATACTGTGCATGATGTATACATTATTGTCCATAAAAAATTATGAATAAATAAAACAGATATTATAGTTTGTGTGTGTAACGTGTGTGATGTGCCTGCTGATGGAATAAGTGATGAGTCAGAACAGTTCAGGTTCTCGTTGATGCAGCTAGCTGTGTGTGTGTGTGTGTGTGTGTGTGTGTGTGTGTGTGTGTGTGTGTGTGTGTGTGTGTGTGTGTGTGTGTGTGTGTGTGTGTGTGTGGGTGTGTGTGTGTGGGTGTGTGTGTGAGTGAATGATGAAGGAAAATGTGCCTTCATAACCCAGGTCATGGGTTTGGTGACCAGCATCCTTGATTTTCCTCCTAGATGTTCACCAATGGCACGCTTGGCTGATCACACCACCCCGTTTAGGGTGTTTTCATCCAGGCAAGTAGTGTTTCCTTACCACTCAATGATGTTGCCTGTCAGGACGCTTTCAGTACTGCACATGTAGAACAAGGCAAAGAGGGTTGAGGGCAGCCTGAACTTTGCAGACTAAGTCAAAATAGGTGTCAGAAATACTAGAAAATACAAGAAAAAGAAAAAGTTAATATTTAAACTAAAAAAACACTGTGTATGAACACTGTATTTGTCTGTAAAGAGGATACACACAGAAGGGTCAACTTGAGGCCTCTAAGGAGATATTTGATGAATTTTTATAAAAACGCTATTGGATTAAAATTGTATACGGCACATGTATGTCCTTGACAATCTGGAATCTCGGATATTGGGAATATGGAACTCTTTCCACAGGAGTCCTGCTACTTGAGAGTGTTCTTCAGATCATCCTGTGGTGTTTCTTCTTCTAGCTCCTTTTTTTAAATGATCGGTCAGGGATCAACAATGGATCTGTTATGTCAGTGGGCAAATTACATTGGTTCTGGTCCTTTTATAGAGGGGAAGAGATGAAGGCCTTGACTATCTCTTTGAAACATGTTGTCTCTGAAGAACACTGGAGTTAATGCTTTAAACATGGGGACAGTTGTGGATTTGATGGGGCAGTTTTTGTTCCTCACTATGTCCTCTCTTACCTTTAAGACAAACTTTCCAAACAGGTTTGTGTCTGATCTATGACAAAATGCTCTCCTTATGAAAAAATGTAAAACTTGAATATGAATGTAGTAATTTGTGGAATTGTCTGAGAATATAATATTGACATATTTTTTGCCATATGTGGCAAGTAATCCACTGTTACTGTACTGAAATTTTTGTTTATTGAAGTATTTATACTTTACTTGAGAGTTTTTCATATGTGAGGATTTTTTACTTCTATTTGCAACATTTTATATGATAACCCTTTATTTCCTGCATTTTATTTCAGCTGATGATCAGATAAAAGTACATTGATTTGCTAATCTAAACATATGCTTTTTCTCTGTCGCTCACACTATACCAAGTCTGAGCTACACCTCACATGGGATGGACAGAAACAAAACAATTCAGAAATGACTGGCAGGTCATTATGAAAGCGGCGATTGAGTAGTGCACCAAAGTGATTGATGTTTACCTGGGCAAAGGATCCTGGCCACTTGTTCTCTGGGCTACAGATTCATCATGTGCCTTTTTCAAGCCTCTCGAACGGGTGCACTTGTCAAGAGGAGTTTAGAAGTGATCTAGCTAACTAGTGAACATGCTAAGCAAAAGATATGTAAGCGCTTGATTATTTAGTTTGTATTTCACACCAATAACAATGGCGTTTTTTTTTTTTTTTTAATTATTATTATTCATAACAAACAAATTAAAATGTTTTGGCACATCCTTTAACCATATAGTCTTCTTATACTTGCAGAATGTATATGTTTAATCGCATGGACTACTTGCATTATGCAGGGTAGCAATATAGCAACTAGCTACAGTATCAAGGCTACTGATGACTGGTAACTTTTAATTTTAATTAATTAAGAAATTAATGTAAAATTTTGCTTCTATCAATATCTACTAGATTTGCATGTTCAGGTTATTAACAGCACCACCTTAAATTGTGTTTAAAATACAGTTTATCTGTAACCTGGTCAGACAGATCAGTACAGAGCCACAGAAATCAGTTTAATTGTGAAGTACTTGTACGTTTGCAGTTAAAGTACATTATATACTTTTTATACAGTACATTTTAACTTATAAAATAAATAATAATGGTTTTATTTGCATTATTATTAAAGAAAAATGACTCTGCTCTGGGATCAGACATAGTGAAGCTATCAGGGAAAATGATTTTTTTTCTTCACTTTTCAACTACTATGCACCCAACAGAGGGCCACAGATTCACATACAAATATATAGTTTAATAATGTTTAGCAATGATTTATATAAAAACAATTTATGAATACGACACGTGACCTTGGCGATGAAGACCCAGATGAAAAACATTTACTGAATGCTTGTTAGCAGTGAATTTTACTAATTGAATTGATTCTGTAGTATAACCTAACACCTCACCCACATAGCACACATGTAGGGTGGTTCATGATTTGAGTAGACATTCTGTTGAGCTTTCTTTTCTTACAGGGCCTTGCTACAGGTATCGTCAGTGCTAATGGACTGTGATTCAAGTCCTCAGAAGCAGGAGGCTGTATGAAAGAGGGCACAAATGCAATCCAAAATAGATAAAAAATGGAGAAGAAATTGGAGATAACTAGGTGCGAAAAGATGTTTTCACACTTGGCCCAAAAATTGACTCTGCACGCAGTATGATTTTAGGCCTGTCTGGGTGAAGGACTGCAGCTTTGATTTGCTATAGAAGAATTTATTTTTTAATGTGGATCAGCTTAAATGTGAAACACCTCTCACACATATCGACAAATAAGTCACAGGGTTTGGTTGAAGTGGGTCCCAGACAACCATTTCCAAAATGACCAATCCTGTGGAAAGAGACCTTACACCCTTACACTTAGACTGAACTCTCAGAGTATCAATCACGTTGTGCATGGTGTGGTGTATCACACTGATAGCAGTAATATTTGCCGGCTTCGTAGAGGTTTAAATGTTTTCTTTTAGAATCTTGCTTTTTGCAACTGCCTGGCCAGTTTTCCTGTGGGACACATAACGTATGCAGAATGATTGCAAAACAATTCACCCAAATCAGGATGAGTTCCCTGTTCAGTCTGGTTCCTCTCAAAGTTTCTTCCTATTGCCATGTCAGGGAGTTTTGTTTTTGGGCAACATTGCCCTCCCCTAGCTCATCAGGGACAATCTGATCATTTAGATTTTTACAGATTTTCTCACACATTTCACACTAATTTCCCAATTTTTTTTTTTTTGATTCTGCAAAGCTGCGAATTGATTTGAATTAAAGTATGTTTTTAGTTGGATAAAACTATTTTAAAGATTGACAGAATATTTATAA
>JAAGKR010000310.1:111449-170105 GCA_011419295.1 Clarias macrocephalus | reverse complement strand
TTAATATTTTTGCACATTCAATTTGTGTTATTAATACAGAAATTGTGGTAATTAAGTCTGTATTAATAAAGTGCAGATTTAATGAAACATTAAAAGTTATCCAGAAACATGACATTATATGAGAGAGAAAAAGTACATATGCATTTGGGACGCATTTAATTAATCAGTTTAGCACACCTTCCCACTTAAACACACCAAACCCTTTGAGTCTTAATCCAAGTTTAATTCATAAGGCCATATTTACAGTGCCCTCCATAATTATTGGCACCCCATGGTTAAAATGTGTTCTTTAGCTTCTAAAAAAAATCTGTTTTGTTCTAAGTAACATAGGACCACAATGAAAAAAAAAGAGGAAATTCCAAACTTTAATTCAAGTGCATTTATTCAGTGGAAAAAAAAATCCCACATTAAGAAATAATTCTTTCATATCAAATCATGGATGCCACAATTATTAGCACCCCGATGTTTAATACTTTGTACAACCCCCTTTTGTCAACAAAACAGCATCTAATCTTCTCCTATAATGTTTCACAAGATTAGAGAACACAGAAAGAGGGATCTTCGACCATTCCTCTTTGCACAATATCTCTAAATCATCCAGTGACCTGACTCCTCTCCTCTGCACTCTCCTCTTCAGCTCACTCCACAGGTTTTCAATGGGGTTGAAGTCTGGGGAATGAGATGGCCATAGGAGGAGCTTGATTCTGTGTGTGGTGAACCATTTCTGTGTAGATTTGGCCACATGTTTTGGGTCATTATCTTGCTGAAAGACCCAGTGACGACCCATCTTCAGTTTTCGGGCAGAGGCCACCAGATTTTGCTTTAAAATGTCCTGGTATTTCAAAGCATTCATGATGCCATGCACCCTAACAAGGTTCCCAGAGCCTCTGGAAAAGAAACAGCCCCACAGCATCACAGATCCTCCCCCATACTTCACAGTGGACATGAGGTGCTTTTCTGCATACTCATCTTTTGTGTTCCACCATACCCACTTAGAGTGTTTGTTGCCAAAAAGCTCTATCTTGGTCTTATCTGACCAAAGAACACGGTCCCAGTTGAAGCCCCAGTACCGCTTGGCAAACTTCAAACATTTGCATTTGTGATTGTGACTGAGAAAAGGTTTTTTTCCTTGCATGCCTCCCAAAGAGCTTGTTGGCATGTAGACGGCGTCTGATGGTTGTTTTGGAGACTGTGTGACCCCAAGATGCTTTGGAGATAGCTTTGGAGATTTTTTTTTTTTCTCTTACCATCTTGCTCGCTGTACGTGGAGGCAAACTAAACTTGCGTCCTCGTCCAGGCTTGTTTACTACTGTTCCAGTTTTTTTAAACTTCTTAATGATTCCTCTCACAGTAGATATGGGCAGGTGTAGGCGGGTGGCTATTTTCTTGTACATATTGCCTGACTTGTGAAGGTCGACACACATCTGCCTTACTTGAATGGTGTGTTCCTTTGTCTTTCCCATGTTGAAGAGTGGATAGGAGAAATGGCCTCTGTGTCACGTCATATTTATACCCCAGGGAAGCAGGAAGTGATAAATTACTAATTAAATGTTCCTAGATACTCTGATCAACTTTGTAAACTACTGTAGAAATGACAAAAATACTTCAATTACATTTATTTTCTAGGAATTGTCAGGGGTGCCAATAATTGTGGAACAGGTTATTTTATGAAAAATAATTATTTGTTAGTCATTTTTATTTCCCCTTAAAATTCACTTTATATTCACGTTATATTTTTCTACAATTTTCAGTGTGACAAGATGCTTCTGCAATAAAAACTGAATTTATTTTAAGGTTTTTAACACATCTTAATCAGGGGTGCCAATAATTATGGAGGTCATTGTAAGTCCAAAGTCCGAGTTAGAGCAGAGCTTTTCTTGAAATTATCTTACAATAAAAATATAGTCAGATTTTCCTTATTTTGTTCCTTATTATGAATTTTTCCTTTTCCTTTCCTCGAAAGTAATCATTGTTGAGATGTTTCTTTCTCCTTTATTCAATTAAAATAATAATAATAATAATAATAATAATAATAATAATAATAATAATAATAAAAAACTCCTCAGCCCTCCCACAGTGTACACATCCTCGGGCTCTTCTGAACAGTTTGGCTCATGTAAACTATTCTCTCCCTCTTCCATGGGTATGAATGTCCTCTGCCTTTAGCTTCTGCCCTGCACTTGGGGCATTTATTCTCCTACAGTATATCACGACCTTTACTGCTTAAGTGTTCAGAGACAGTTTCAAGAATTTCATAACCTTTTACATATTCTCTCCTCCCTGCTTCCAGCAGTGCCATATAATCCTTCACCACAGAAGTGATTCAAATGTAAAAATATAGAGTCTCATTTAAATGAAAATGAACATCTCAACTTTAAAAAAAATCTACTTGAAATGGTTTATATTTTGTTAGCAATTAGACCTTATCTACGTTAGTTTGCCTTATAAATACTTATTTGGACACAAATTACAAAGATTCCCTGGAGCTTACAGGTTACAATCAAAACATCTGATCTACTTTAGACTAAAAAATACAATGAAAGTTTGGATTGCGAGTAACTTGGCCTGCGGGCGTTTTGAAAATTGTAAATGAATTTTAACTTGTTAAACAAGCGAGGTGTTGATATACAAGTACTTTATTTATTTATTTTATTTAGTACGCATGCACTCTCTGCTGACCATCATATGATCACAACTAAGTCAATGGTTTTTCTCTCTGGCTCTGTGGGATTGTGGGTAATCATCTGCCATGCTCAGTCTCAGTGCATCACTCGTATAGTCAACATCCGTGTGCACGCGTGTATGTGTGCGTGAGTGTGTGAAAATTGTTCTACACAGTAGTCCCCCTGCTCCTGCTTCTGCTCTCGTCTAACACCAGTGACAATTCTTTTCAAAGTGCAGATTCATTTGTTTAATTTTTACTTTATATTTTGTATTAATTATTTTTATATAAATATTCTTGGGTTGTGAACCCCAAGTTTTCATGTTTTCTTATGGGGAAATTCTGGAATGAATGATGCTTGCAATCCAAGGCTTAACTGTACTTTAAATTGAGATCTATATTGCTTTTAATGACCTGCCATTTTCCATGTATACTATAATAGCATTAGCATTAGGAAAAGTAACACTGTCCTCCTACCTTCTTTAAATAATATATACCTGATATTTATATCAGTCCCAAAGGTAGTGAAAATTATTATTTTATTAACATTTTATAATTTATTATACGTTGTATAAAATTTTATAACATTATTAACATTTTATAATTCAGTGTCGATTCCATGCTAGGTTCATATTGAATGGGGAACATGTTTTTTGTGGTATTTGCAGTTCCTCAGCTGAATATCTATAATTCTTGCAGAGTCGATTCAGCATTGAGAATTTAGCTTTTAACTTTTTTGTTGCTGCTTTTCTTAGTTGACTCTTTTTATTTAAAGTTGGCTTTTTAATTAAAGTTCACTTTAAAAAATGACTTCCTTTATTAAATTAACTCTTTTAATTTAAAGTTGTCTTGTTTTTGTTTACTTTTTAATTAATTTTTAATGTTCAATTTTGAAATTTTTTTATTGAAAAATTTACCTTTGTATTTAACATTTATTATTATTGTTTTAGAGCACTTAAATGAATAAGACTTATTTTCAATTTGGAGGAATCTCTATATTTACCTTACAAAATAATTGTTACATCAAAAACCAAATATTAATCCAACAAAGTAGCAGTTAAATACAACGGATGATTTCTATATAATAATAATAATAATAATAATAATAATAATAATAATAATAATAATAATAATAATAATAATAATAATAAAAACTTTAGTGTTAAAACTAAAACAGGAATTAACACACATTAAAGGAAATAAAGATAAAAACTGGATTAAAGTTAATTTATATAGTTGACCTGGTGTTGGACCTGGTTGATTCTGCAACAGAGAATGAATGAAGGAAACCCATGACTATCAGTAGAGCTATCCATATACAGTAGCTCACTAAACAACCTTCCTTGGATATAGTATATTACAGTATATTGTATCTACAACATCTAGACGCTTGTTCCTCCGTATTCAACTGTGACCTCAGTGACATCCAAAGATTATTTATTTTTTGTAATATTTATTTATTTATAGATTATTATTATAAGCAGGCATGCTCAGATCTAATCTAGCTAAAGGGAACGCTTAGTGATATATGCTCCTGAATCCAATTTCAAATAGTTTTTATTTTATTATTTTTTATTTTTTTAGGGTTTTTATTTAAATGTTATTAAGATTTAAATGACAATGAGCAAGATTGGACAGAATTCCTTCAGGAGGGGGCAAGATTATAAAGACATTGCTGTACACCTATACACTTTATACAATGGAATATGAAATTAAAGACATTCCATCAAAATTTGACTGTAGAATTAGATTCATCTAGGCTTAATAGTATTTAGAACAGTAAAGAACCATGCCCTTGAGCTCCAAAACAGCAAGCTGTCGCCAAAGCATGTAAAACCATGAAACTAAACTTCTTTTTTGATTTGCCAGTATGACCTCAAGCCATTATTAATGATTAAGCTCTGCTGATATCATATATAACACACACATACACACACACAGTGTATGCATAGGCATTGCCATATTATGTTAACTCCACTAAGATGCTAAATAAACTTTTTAATGAAAAAATTCTCACACTAAGAATACACCAAAATCTGATTGGTTATTTAGTTGCTCAATAAATTAATTACTTCATTTAGTTACATGGCAGAAGCTCAGACGGTTATAAAAATAGCATTTGAGAAAGCCTCTGTTGTTCAGTTCTGTAACCAAGTAGCAACATGGGAGAAACAAGTCTAATTGGCTGAATTTTACCTCGCTTCCCTGGGTCCTGAAAAAACACACACATAGTGCATTAGAAAAATGTTTGCAGGAATTGGAATGTGTGTAAGTAGTGCAATAATTAAAGATTGACAAGAACATTACTTAAAAAATATAATGCCTTCACTGAAGGCTTTGAAGGCCTTAAGGTGCTGCCACTCCTTTACAATAATTACTTATATTAATTAAAATATAAGTGGCATGAATATATGCTGGCAACTCAAAACAGAATTTTTTTTTTTTTTTAAATACTGTCTATTTGTGATTTTGGATATATTAGGTAGAGCAAAAGTTATCATTACTTTTATAAAGGGTAAATTTTATCATTAGTGAAATATGAGAATAATGCCACAAAAATGTTGAACTCTGAAAATGAACATATTAATATTATTTTTGATCATACAGTAGGAACAACCGAAAACAATCATCAACCTAGTTTCTAATTTTTCTGCTCAGTCAGGTTTGGGAAGTTGGTTAAAATGAACTTAAATTTCATCATATTTCCTATTTAATGTTTTTAAAAAAAGGATATTACAGTGCACTTTATACTGCACAATCCTGAGCCCAATTCAAATTGTTATTTATTTATTTATTTTATACTGTAATTGATTATTCACACATGATTAATTTACATGCATATGTAATTTGACATTCAAATACATTCAAATTACAAGTCATTTGATCTTTTTACTTCTGTATTTTGCAGAGAATTATTGATGGACAGTGAACAAAAGTAAATTCTTGAAAGATTGTCCTCTAGGTCAGAAAGCTCTCACCATGCTGCTAGAGAAGGGCAACTGGTGGATACATCAGAGTGCTTGTGACACTGAGGGATCAAACCTGCAAAGTTGTCTTGACACTAAACCAGAAGAAATGACCAGCAAAGTCATAAATAAACGAGGAACTTGGAGCCTGAGAAACATAATTCAAGAAAAACTTGACATTGACAAATGTGAAATAGACAATGCCAACATGGACATACAGTACTTGATATAAGCAAACTAAAGTAGACCGGCCAAGGACACGACCAACCAGTTGAGCATTGAGTTTCCTACAATAGTCATGAAACACAGAAAAAGACTGAAATATAAAATAATATAATACTACGATATTACTAAGATACTACGACAATTAAAGAACGACAGAGGTGTTATACTGAGCATCTCTATTCAAATGAAGTGGTCGAGTAATATAAAGATGAAGACTCAATAAAAAAAAGAGCTTATTGCAGCAATTGATGCTCTGTCAAACAACAAAGCTCCTGGAATAGATGAAATACCAATAGAACTCATCAAGGGATCGGATGAAGCCACTGCCTCGATCAACGAGCCGGAAAGAAAGTTGCCAACTGACTGTAAAAGATCTATTTTTCTACTGATTTATAAGAAAGGAAATGACAAGAAAACTAGTGGACACTCGCTCTATTTCACATTCAAGCAAAAGCTTGCTAAAGTTGCAATCATCATGAACAAGAGAATTGCATGGACAGTGCTGAATTGCATCATAGACAGTCTGGTCTCCCTTTATGTGCAGGGCTATAAAGACAATGAAATCAAATCCTTTTACAATCAGCTGCTGGGAACAACAAGAAACTATAAAATCATATAATACTACAATACTACTAAGATACTAATAATCACAACAGACCTGAACACAAACGTAGGAAAAGGAAACAGAGATTCAGTGATTGGAAAGTATGTTATTGGAGACAGAAATGAGCCAGGCAGTAGATTCGTCAATTTCTTCATGGAACAGTCTTCCAACAAAAATTCTTTCAACATCATAAGAGATTATATTACACCTGGATATCACCGAAGGAGGTGTTCTGAAACCATATAAACTACATGTACATATGTGTAAACCAAAGATAGAAGATCACAGTCATGACAGCATGAACGTTTGGTTCTCACAACAATGTTACTAAAGGAAAGAGTTGATCAGACAGCCAAGGCAAATTATTATTTAGACAACATACTTGATGAATACTGAAGAAGACTTAACAACTGATTTGAAGTACTAAATAAGCAAGATAAAAATCCCTGAAGAGCTTTAGCTTGACATAAAGACGACAATAATAGAGGAAGCCAAGAGCTTTCAAAGTGAATGAAAAAGAGGAAGCAACCCTGGATATTTGAAGAAGTTAAAAAGATGGTAGAGGAAAGACAAAAGGACAAAATACCTGTGATTCCCCTCATGTACGTGGAAAAGCCAGACTAGCTTTGCAGTGCGGGAAAATGATAAGAAATTTCAACCAACAATTGTAAATGCTTAGAGATGATGACTGAAAGATACTGAACGGGCATGAGAGGTGTTGAGAATACTGAGAATCTCTATTCAAATGAAGTGGTCGAGTAATATAAAGATGAAGACTCAATAAAAAAAGAGCTTATTGCAGCAATTGATGCTCTGTCAAACAACAAAGCTCCTGGAATAGATGAAATACCAATAGAACTCATCAAGGGATCGGATGGAGCCACTGCCTCGATCAACGAGCCAGAAAGAACGAAAGCGGCCAATAGAGTGTTAAAGATCTATTTTTCTACTGATTTATTTAAGGAATCGACAAGGAAACTAGTGGACAATCGCTCTACTTTCTCATGCAAGCAAAAGCTTGCTAAAGATGGTGCTTGCAATCATACATTGACTAAGACATACCAGAATCTCAAGCCTGATTCAGAAAATAAAATAGGGACAAGAGATATTATTGTTGATGCTCTATAGATATTAGAAAAGATTAAGAAACATAAGAAACCTATCAGTCATCTCTATTGCAAATGGGATTCCCAAAACATGTTGCTCAGCTATTAAAACATCAGGGCTGCATCTCATCACAGTACTTGTTCAATCTGTATGATGAAGCCATATTCCAAAAAAGAGAAGGATAACATTGGAATATGTATGGAAGACAGATAAACAATCTGAGCTATGCCAACAACAGCACCGATGAATGAAGGGGAGATATGGAATATCTGGGTCTGATCATGAAAAAGACCAACATCATGCATTGATAACATTAATACTGTACATTTGACCTGAAAGAATATAAACCAAGGCATTAAGTTTGTTTGACGACAAAAAGACTAGTTCAGATTTATATACTTGGTTGTAAACTACAGTTGCAAAAGCAGGACAAGATCAAAGGAAGACTGGCTCATTTGAAAAGTGGTGCTGGAGAAGAATCCTATGTGAGCCGTGGACAGCAAGAGAGACAAACAAGTCGATTGTAGAGGAAATCAACTGGAAAAGACACTCAAAGCATAAATGATTACATTGCATTTGTCCTACTTTGGTCATACGGTTCGAAGGGAAAGGTCACCAGAAAAGGACGTTATCATTGGAAAGATTAAGGGGATAAGGTGTAGAGCACAAACTCACCAGTACTTGAACCCTGCTGATGTCTAATAACATACCATGTTGTAGCATAAGACTTAATATTATTTAGGCCTTGATAATAACGAATGGTGTACTGAGCACAACGATTGATGGGTAATCTTGCCTGTCCACATTCGGCGAAGTGATGAACTGTTGTTCCCTATCGCTGAACTAAGCATTCTTGCTTCTGTGAATTGGAATCTTACTTAACATTCCTGAACAACCTCTGCAGTCCACTTCGGAATGTATCCACTTTGGAATTTACCCTTTGTGCAGTATTTGTTGTGTTTATTGTGTAATCCTGTCCTGTTTCTAGTTTGTGTCCCTGTTAACCTACAGTATGTTAGCACTTGCATCCTCTCTGACTTTAAAATGGTTGTGTAAGAAAAAAGAAGAAGAAATACAGTTAATTTAGCAGGAAATATATGTAAATGGTAAACATTTTAACTTCCACATTTTCACATTTAAGCAGAATGTAATGGCATCACACACAGATCATATCAGATAGTAATTGGTTAAAATGAATTTTCAACAAAAATAACAATTTGCAATTACGTTCCAACTCTTCATGCTTGTACTTTAGTTAGATGGACACAGAAAGGAAGTGAACAACCTGAACATGGCGCTAAAGTCTACAGTAACAGTGCCTTTATAGCAACAACCTAAGATGGCTATAAATAGAACCATAGATAATCACATTAATTTGAAAGCAGATATTGTGTCTCAGATCAGCTTGAAGTGCCCATGCTACGGAGGTTTGTTGTTTACACTTTTTCTTTTATTTCATATATACAGGGGTTGGACAATGAAACGGAAACACTGGCCAAAAAAGAGCAAAGTGTGAAAGTTTAATTAGAAGAGTAATAGCACAGTTTTGCTTAGAATATTGCAATGCTTACAACATTATGTGTCACATATCAGATCTCAAAAGAGGACAAATTGTTGGTTTCACGTCTCGCTGGGAACATCTTCAGGCTGTGTACAATGTGAAACATGTATTGTTCTCTGATGAGTCCACCTTCACTGTCTTTCCCATATGTGGGAGAGTTATGGTGTGGAGAAGCTCCAAAGAACGGTACCACCCAGTACTGGTTACATGCCCAGAGTGAAGCATGGGGGTGGATCAGTGCTGGTTTGGGCTGCAATATCATGGCATTCCATAGGCCCAATACTTGTGCTAGGGTGGGTCACTGCCAAGGACTACCAAACCAGTGTGGACCATGTGCACCCAGTGGTTCAAACGTTGTATCCTGAAGGCGGTGCCATGTATCAGGATAATAATGCACCGCACAAGACTGGTGACAGAGTAGTTTGATGAACATTAAAGTCAAGTTGAACATCTCCCATGGCCTGCATTGCCTCACTTGCCTCAGTTAAGGTGAGTGTTCATGACTCCACCATAAGAAAGAGACTAGGCAAAAAATGGTTTGCATGCCAAAGTTCCCAGACGGAAACCACTGCTGAGCAAAAAGTACAAAGGCTAGTCTCATTTTACCAGAAAACATCTTGATGATCCCCAAAACTTTTGGGAAAATACTCTGTGAACTGACGAGAACTTTTTGGAAGGTGTGTGTCCAATTATGTGAGTCATAAAAGTAACACTGCATTTCAGAAAAAGAACATCATACCAACAGCAAAATATGGTGGTGGTAGTGTGATGGTGTGGGGCTGTTTTGCTGCCTCGGGACCTGGAAGACTTGCTGTGATAAATGTAACCACGAATTCTGCTGTGTACCAAAATATCCTGGAGGAGAATGTCCGGTTATTGGTTTGTGACCTCAAGCTGAAGCGAACTTGGGTTCTGCAGCAGGACAATGATCCAAAGCACACGAGAAAGTGAACTTCTGAATTACTGAAGAAAAACAAAATGAAGACTTTGGAGTGGCCTAGTCAAGACCTGACCTAAATCCAATTGAAATGCCATGGCATGACCTTAAAAAGGCGGTTCATGCTCGAAAACCCTCCAATGTGGCTGAATTACAACGATTCTGCAAAGGTAAGTGGGCCAAAATTCCTCCACAGCGCTGTAACAGACACACTGCAAGTTATTGAAAATGCTTGATTGCACTTGTTGCTGCTAAGGGTGGCCCAACCAGTTATTAGGTTTAGGTGGCAGACAATTTTTTACATAGGGCTATGTAGTTTGGATTTGTAGTTTGGATGCTGAAGTTTGATGTGTTTACTTGTGTTATCTTTGATTACTATTTACATATGTTTGGTGATCTGAAACATTAAGTTGTGACAAACATGCAAAGAAATAAGAAATCAGTAAGGGCACTTTTTCACACCACTGTATATACGAGGAATAGGGTAATTTAATTAGGAAAAATGGGGAAAAGGAAAGGGTTTAAGGAGGGAGATTTTTTTTTTATATATATATCCACAGAGTCAGCCAAAATAAAATGTTAATACACTTCAACAATTGTTATCTTCAGTATGCCCTTTTGTAAACCTCAAATTGAATGTGTAGTTTCCTCTAAAGATGTCAGTAGTCGCACCATCGTTGATGCTATCATGTGATCATCAAAAGAGAGGTGTATTTTTTTTAATGTTGAAGTGTATATAATTTATTTTTGGCTGACTCTATACAAGACAAATGGGCTACAGCAGCAGAAGATTATTATCATTGCCATATTGCTGTTGTATGAGTGGAATAGAACACTTCAAGATGTGCTTCAGGGTTTTAGCAGTAACTCCAAGTATTACACTACCTGGTTCTGGTTGTATTTTATACTTTACACCAAAGATTAGGCCTGAGTCACACTATAACAAAGACAATGAACTCAGCAGGAATGGGGTCAAAATGGAAAATGTGCATTTCTGTCAGGTTCTTAATGCACCTATCATGCTGTCACTAATATTCTAGCACAAGGAACATGTGTTCACTATTTAGAATGAGTTCAACCTGAGTTATTTCTATTCATTTGTATAGCGCTTTTAACAAGGTCGCAAACCAGCTTTACAGAATAAAAAATAATAATAAATAGGGAATTGAGTAAGAAAATATATGGTTACTATGATGTCACCAGGAGCTTATTGTCCGCTTCCTACATTGTCATTGCGTCTGACGGGACATGCAGTGCTTTTTTTCACAATGTGATGGTGAGAGGAATTGGATTCAGTATTCTCTGACCCCGACACAGGTAATAGCATACTGCATGCTTGCTGTCAACAGTGGAACATACTGTATACAGTTTATGAACTTATACGGTCTTCTACAACCTGGTATGGACCTACCATGGTCATCCTAGTGACATCCCAGTGACACCTCAGTCACAATAGCATGCAATCTTTCCTGTCTGCACCATGCTTGGAGTACATCAATGAAGTTTCTAAGAGGTTAATTATATTGTTAAGTGCTCAATGCCACCATTACTATGAGCTTATTAAGTTCTTTCTGTATCTTGCTTCAATCCTAACTAATGCGCAAGCTCAACATCAAGGGAGACAAATGTCCTTACTGGTTTTTACTGCATTACTGCCAAGTTGTACAAGTTGTTACCTCGTTCACCCAAATTTTTGTGACAAGGGGTTATTACTAAGTCTATGCATTTGGCGCCCAAATATTAAGGATCCCTTAAGACTATGACAGTCTGATTTTGTGAACAGTTTATCATCATAACAATGCTGTTTTAACACCAAGTGCAGCATTTCTTGGCTTGAGTGACTGCCTCAAATTGTACATGCCATCCCAAAAAGCTTCAGGGACATTTTAAGTAAACCAAAACAACATTTAGACAAGCCAGATAAGTCTCACTGGCTTTGATTAAAAACAACTAACAATGACATTTCTGTTTCTAGAATACAATGACTGTAGATATCTCTAATTTGAAACTTCTTCAATAAAGCTATAAAGTAGAAGTTTTCCTAAAACTTGTATCTTGACCAAATCTGCAAATCTTAATCGGTTTTGAGATTAATCTGGCCATGGTAATTTTTTTTTCATCCTTTCACCTTTTGACCAACTCCAAGAGGAGTTTTATATGAAAACAAGTCGATGTCCTCTACTTAGCCTTTTTATAATTACTCACATAAGATTTTTTTTTTTACATTTTGTACTTATATGCCCAAAATATGGACTAAAATATAGGGTTTTTTCATAGGTCTTAATAAAAATAAAAATAAGTATATGAAATAAAATATTCTTCTGTAGAAGAATATTTTATGTCATTATAAACAATATTTTAATTGGTTGGGGTTGGAAGATTTGCCGCAACAAGTAACAATAATAGTTATGCTAAAGGAGCTTCATAAAACTCTCAAAAAGAAGATTATTAAGTAACACTTAAATTGCAAACAGAAAAGTGCCCCAGGAAAGACCTCAAACATTCATGTCAGCTGGACCAATAACATGCAGGTAAAAAAAATGTATGGAACCATAGCTAATATCCTCTTATTGCTGTACCACACAAGATGTCCTCAACACATTCTTAGAATAATTGTAAGGAAAGTAAGACACCCACTTAAAAGAATCAGCAAACATGTGGAAGAAGGTCAGATGAGTCTAAAATTGAACTTTTTGTTCTAAAATCAAATTTACTTGCACATCACCCTGAACACACTGTGAAACGTGGTGGTGGTAGCATCATATTGTGGGGATCCTTTTCTCCAGCAGGGACAGGAAAGCTGGTCAGAGTTGATAGGAAGATGGATGAAGGTGCAAATTATGCTGGATCTGTGTAAGCATCTGGAAGATTAGATTAGATTAGATTCAAGTTTATTGTACAAAGCCAATAAAATGTAAGTAATCACCTAAGCAGAAATGGATATATATTGTTATGGCAGGCTCCTCAGTGCGATCACAGTGTGTGTCACACACACACACACACACACACACACACACACTGTGCACACCATGTAGGATGCGCCAATGGTGGAGTGCACCTAACAAGGGGACGGGCCAACAGAACTCACCTGGGCTCAAGCGGCCACGCAGACTTTTAAAAGGGCTACTCAGCTCTTTTCGTTAAGTAAGATCGTACAAAATGCTGTGTGCTTTTGACCTGCTTAGCACCCGGTCTCACCTCTTTTGCACCTCTGTGCACCTCTGATGACACCCAGCCTGCTGAGGATGGACCCATAGAACCGCGGCATTCACAGAGACACTATAAAGCCGGTGCTTTTGTTGCATGCAGCATATTCACCAAGAACTGCATACTTTTATACTTTAAATATTTTTTTATTAAAGAACTGCTGCTGAGACGTGACACCTGCTGCTCGTGTGTTCTGTCCATGTTCCAATTTTTAAATACATTTAAACTTAATAAACAAGCGAGGTGTTGATATATTAGTACACATGTGCCCTGTCTGCCGAGCGTCACGTGATCACAACTGAGCCAATGGTTCTTTTCTTGTGCGTGCTGCGGGAATATGAGTAATCTTCTCCCATGCTTAGTCTCAGTGCACGTGCATCACTTGTATAATCAACATCCGTGCATGTGTGCTGTTTTTAGACCATTGTGACCACATGTGTGTGTGCGTGTGCATAAAGCAAGTGTCATTAGAGAGGTTTTCTCGACAGAGCGGTTTTTCCGTTAGTGTGTGTGTGTGTGTGTGTGTGTGTGTGTGTGTGTGTGTGTGTGTATGAGAAAGTCATCCTACACAGGCCCCCTTCCCTCAAATAAGAGAGGAGCTACTGTGTAAGACGAGAGGAGGGAGGGAGAGAGTCATCCTACACAAAAGCACCCCCCACCTCGTCTTACTTCAGCTTCACACACACATATAATGTATGTATGTATATACATTAACGTAAACACTGCTTTGTCGGGATTCTTTTAAAGTGCAGGTTAAGGTTTTATTTTTATTTTATATTTTGTATTAATTATTTTTATAAAAATATTTTGGGTTGTGGAACAAATCATCAGAGTTTCTATTATTTCTTATGGGAGCATTCACTTTGATATACAAGCATGCTTGCATATCTGATTTAAGATGGCGGCACGGCAGTAGCACGCAGCGGCCACTCCGGTGGCCAAAATGGTGCTACATTTGTTTACTTTTTGTGTGTAGCGCATTTATTTTACTCTGTGTATGGACATCGGCGCAACTGGTGTCCGTGCATATCACCACCAGAGACTTTTGTACCTAAATAACCCAGTAAACAACATCCACAATGAGCTGCGGGAAAAGCTACGCGACCTCTGCTTGTTGCGTGATCCGGGCCTCGAGGCCTCTGCGTTGCCTGATCCCGGCGGCTGCGAGGAAGCGGAAGCACGGCAAGCGGGCGGGAGTCTGTGTTAGACTAAAAACAAACCCTAGCCGGCCAGCTCTTACGTCCATCATCTTATCCAACGTCTGCTCCCTGGACAATAAACTGGACTACATCCCACTCCAGCAGGCTACACATCCTGAGGTGAGAGACTGCTGTGTCTTTGTTTTCATGGATACATGACTCAGCGACAGAGTACCGGACACCTCTATTCAGCTAGACGGGCTAGCCTCGTTTCGAGCCGACAGAAATACAGCTCTGTGCGGTGAGACTCGCGGCGGTGGTTTGTGTTTACATTAACACAAAATGGTGAAAGACATCTGTGTTAGTTTCTAGTTATTGTTCATCGCTGGTGGAGTTTGTGTTAGATGTAGACCTTTTTATTTACCGCGATAATTCACCACTGTTTTCATTATCAGAGTGTATATTCCACCTAGCGCTAATGCTAAGGAAGTGCTACGGGGACTGTACGCAAAGATCAGTGAACTGCAAAATTCATACCCGCAAATCTCAAGTCAGTGCTTCCTAGATTCCATCAGTATGTGGATTTTGCAACGAGAGGGGAAAACACGCTGGATCTTGTTTACACAAACATTCCCAGCACATATCGGGCAGAGCCCCGTCCCCACCTCAGCTACTCAGACCACATCTCTGTTATGCAGCATACAGACCACTCGTCAGGCGTTCAAAACCGGTTCTGAAGCAGATGAAAACCTCCCCAGCAGGAGCCATCTCTGCTCTTCAGGACTGTTCCGAGAACACTGACTGGAACATTTTTAGGCGGGCTGCAACTTACGGTGACTACACCGACTTGGAGGGTTACACGTCATCAGTGACCAGCTACATCAACAAGTGCACCAATGACGTCACTGTCTCCAAGAGCATCATCTCGTGAACCAACCAGAAGGAGGTGTGTGCACATCTGAGAACCTGAGACTCTGCCTTCAAAGTGGGAGACAAGATGGCCCTTAGAAGAGCAAAGACCAAACTTTCTCAGGTCATCAGAGAGGCAAAGCGTGCACACGCCCAGAGAATCCACAATCACTTCAGAGACAGCGGTGACATCACCTACCTGTGACGGTGACGGCTCCCTTCCAGATGCTCTGAACAACTTCTACACTCAGTTCGACAGGCAGAAAGATGTGGCAGCGAGTTAGATCACCCCTCCTCCGAACAACCAGGTGCTGTGTCTCACTACAGCTGATGTGAGGAAAACTCTACACAGAGTCAAACCACGTAAAGCTGCTGGACCAGACAACATCCCAGGCAGAGTGCTCAGAGAATGTGCAGAACAGCTGGCAGATGTTCTCACCGACATCTTCAATATCTCCCTGAGCAGCGCCGTCGTTCCCACGTGCTTCAAGGCCACCACCATCCTCCCCCTGCCGAAGAAGTCTTCTGTGTCCTGTCTCAATGACTACCGCCCTATTGCACTCACACCCATCATCATGAAGTGCTTCGAGCGGCTTGTCATGAGACACATCAAGACCCTGCTGCTCCCCTCACTGGACCCACTGCAATGTGCGTACCATCCTAACCGCTCAACAGACGACGCCATCTCCACCACACTCCATCTTGTCCTCACACACTTGGACAATAAGGAAACATAAGTTCGAATGCTGTACATAGATTTCAGCTCAGCATTCAACACTATCATCCCCCAACAACTGATCGGGAAGCTGAGCCTGTTGGGCCTGAACACTTCCCTCTGTAACTGGATCCTGGACTTTCTGACCGGAAGGCCTCAGTCAGTACGGATCAGGCACTGCACCTCCAGTA
The DNA here is from genome assembly GCA_011419295.1 of Clarias macrocephalus. Lineage (NCBI taxonomy): Eukaryota > Metazoa > Chordata > Actinopteri > Siluriformes > Clariidae > Clarias > Clarias macrocephalus. Next base: position 153,882 of record JAAGKR010000310.1, on the reverse strand, counting down.
CCACCACATTGAGTACTAGGGCCCCACTAGGCTGTGTGCTCAGTCCCCTGCTGTTCACTTTGCTGACTCACGACTGTGTAGCGACACACAGTTTAAATCACATTATCAAGTTTACTTATGACACGACCGTGGTCTGTCTCATTAGCAAGAACGATGAGTCAGCGTACAGAGAGGAAGAAGAGGAAGACAAAAGAGATGGTTGTTGACTTTAGGAGGACACTAAGCAACCATTCTCCGCTGAGCATCAACGCCTCCTCTGTGGAGATCGTCGAAAGCACCAAATTCCTGGGTGTCCACCTGGAGAAGGACCTCACCTGGTCGCTCAACACCAGCTCACTGCACAAGAAAGCCCAACAGCGTCTCTTCTTCCTGAGAAGACTGAGGAAGGCCCAGCTTCCACCACCGATCCTGACCACCTTCTACAGAGGAACTATCGAGAGCATCCTGAGCAGCTGCATCACTGTCTGGTTTGGGAACTGTGCCATATTGGACCGCAAGACCCTACAGCAGATAGTGAGGACAACAGAGGAGATCATCTGGGTCTCTCTTCCCTCTATTGAGGACATCTACACCACACGCTGCATCTGCAAAGCCATCAGCATTGTGGCTGATCGAACACACCCCTCTCATACATTCCTCACCCTACTGCCATCTGACAAAAGGTACCAAAGCATTCGGGCACACACATCCAGACTGTGCAACAGCTTTTTTCCACAAGCCATCCGTCTCCTCAACAAAAAGGGACTAGACTGATAATACACACACACACACACACACACACACACACACACACACACACACAAAAAAAAAAACATTATCACTCAGCTTAAATCAACTACCTCAAAACATTGAGACTGGACTGACTAATCAACATAAGCGCAAACACACTGATCTACACTACCAAACTATTGTACACACCAACCTGTAAATGCTATTTTGCACCATATTCCATACTGGATTACTTTTTGCACTAACTTTTTAATTCTTGCTGCTATGTTAAGGAACATATACTGTTTCTCCACTACCTCAACTCACCACCTCAACACCACAAAGTACAGTGGAACCTTGGATTGCGAGGAATGTGGTTTATGAGTGTTCCACAAGACGAACAAAGATTTTTAATAAACTTTTATGAAAAAAAACGAGCAAGTGTTGGTTTACGAGTGCCGAGTATCATGTATCAAGCATGGGCTTCTTATTGTGACACCGAGTGTCATGTGATCACAACTGAGCCAATGATTTTTCTCTGTCTTCCCCTGCTCGGTCTTAGTGCTCGTCTCTTATTGGTATAATCAACATCTCCCTCCCTGTTTCAGCGTCTCCTATGTGTGTGTGCGCGCGTAATTTGGCACCGACACACACACACACACACACACACTCTTCTCACCCCCCTCCCCAGCTTCACTCACGCACACAGAAACTCCGCTCTGTCGTGATTCTTTTCATGGGTAAGGTGCTGGTTCATTTGATTTATTAAATTTTTTTTTTACTTTACAGCAGTGATTCCGTTAGTATGCGCTCACGCGAGTGTCATTAGAGAGATTTCTTTTTTTTCTGTTAAAATAGTGCTTCCATTGTGTGTGTGTGTGTGTGTGTGTGTGTGTGTTTGTTGTGAAACTTAAAAAGCGAGGTGGGGAGAGAGAGGACGAGTGTTAATGTGTAAAATGAGGTGAGGGAAGGGGCTAATTCCACACACACGGCGCCTGCACGCACAAATGGAAACACATCTGTCGGTATTTATTTTTTACTTTTTTTTAAAGGTAAAGTGCAGGTTAATCTGTTTTATTTGTTTTATCTGTTAATCTGTTTAATTCGTTCCACTTCCGGAACGAATTATGCTCGTAATCCAAGGTTCCACTGTATTATGTTATGTTATATTGTGTTTGTCGCACTGGCACTTTGTTGCTCTTGTTTGCACATTTGCACAGGCACTTTATGTTGTCTGTTGTCTGTATTTAAAAAAATTTAGCCTTCCTCTCTGAGTTGGCTAGTTAGTTTTTGTTAATTTATATTGTAAATTTATTGTGTCAGCCAGCTAACTTGATCTCTTAGTTAGCTAGTTTAGTTTTTCTGTTAATTTATGTTGTAAATTTATGTTGCATGTAGCACCTTGGTCCTGGAGGAATGTTGTTTCGTTTCACTGTGTACTAACTGTATATGGTTGAAGTGACAATAAAGCCTACTTGAACTTGAATGCTTCCAAAATGTATTGTGCTTGTAACCCAAGGTTTAACTGTATACATAGACATACACTCCTTGTGGCATGAATCCACAAGACCTCTGGGGGTGTGATGTGGTGTCTGGTACCACAACATCGGCAGCAGATTCTTTGTATGCCGTGGGTTGCAGGGTGAGGCCTTGCACATCAAATGGGTGTTCAATCAGACATGAGCTCTTTGCCTGATGGGCTCCATGTATAGCAAACTATAATGCATTGGGAGTTCTGTTGCCTTTCTATCATTGACTTTATATTAGTGATGTGCTCTTCATTCACTTTTTTTTTGGGTCAGGCTGACCCTATGGTCTCTGAGGGCATGGGTGAGCAGTGTTGTGGTAGTGTTGATGCTATGGTCGATAGGTGGATGTGCTAATATCCTGTATGTCTGTGTACAAACATTGATTGTGCAGTGGCAAAGACAGAATGTTGATATAGGGATCTCTATATGTTATCATATATGGATGAAATATACATAAGTGCATTGACTGCATTATAAATGATGGGAGGTGCAACGATACATAGGTGTAAAGCATGTCCAGTATAGTAATTACTAAGCCATGATTAGCTGTTCAGACTGGCAAAAAATATACACAAAGAACCAAAAGAAGGACTTGCATGGAAGCAAAAGAAGCCCTCTCCTGATTTAAATCTCACTGAAAAATAATGGAGGATTTTAAAATTTGTAAGTCCATCAGAAGTACACTTGTAACTTTGGGGAATTGAAGATGGTTTGCCAAAAAATTCTGTAAGCGCTGTAAGTCACTCTGGATAAGGACGTCTGGCAAGTGCTGAACATTACATTCTACCCTAGACATCTCAAAGCTGTAATTGCCAACAATGGTAATGTTCTTCAGCTATGGTGTCAAAACACTTTTTTTTTTCAATCAAATTCTCTATTGATATTAATTTTTGGAATTTCTATGTACAAAAAAAAAAACATTACTACATTACGTGTATAAATGTGTATTTATTAGACAAGATAAAGAAATAGTTTTTTTTTTTTAACCCTCACTGTAGTATAATAACTGTGCTAAAGTTATTGTTTGGCCCTCAAGATAGTGATGCAAGTTAAAGTCAAAGATAATTTTTCCTATGAAATAAATGCTCCATATACAGTACAGTATGGATCTTTTTCCGGTACTATCTACAAAGCCTAAAAAAGTAGAAGGTATCAATAACTGGAAGTATTATAGCACCCCCTCCAGTAGTTCTGTTATAGTAAAATTTCTGAAGTAGACATTCATCCTTGAGCCTCCATCACTTTTCAGTTTGGGATCAAACATGGGCATTGTGCCATTACTGCAGATTCTCTGGTGGTAAATGATGTTGTTCACTCTTCTAAGAGAAATCAATATTTTTCCATTCTTTTCAGTGACCTGCTCAAAGTATTCGACAGTTATTCAGAGCCTTCTTTACAAAAACTGACTTCTACTTGGTTTCTGCAGTAAAAATGGACCTGGCTTAAATGTTATCTCTGATAACACGATATATGTGGATGTATGTGACGTCCATTTTCTGATTTTGTCAGACTCAGAAATGCAGTTCCACAAAGGTCTATTCTCTGACTATTCTCAGGTGATTTGAATGCTGTGGCTTATGCTTTTATGCTGATGATACAGTTATGTATTCGTTAAATATTTTTAAATAGTTAATATAAATAAATATTAATAAGGTATAGTCAGTTTCAAATGTAAACTTTATCTGTATAGATTTTTTTAAAAAAAAGGATTTTTGCATACATTGGTTAGAACTCACTCTTACAATGATATCTTTATGTTTCATATATTGGAGGACGCGAAACCAGTCTCGAAAAATTTCTGTTTGTATGTCTTGGTGTAGGACTGTCTGTATGTTTGTTTAGCCAGATTTTGTCACAGTATCAGACAAAACTGGCTTGTCAGAATTTAACGAAAATTTGCCTGAAGTCAAACCTGTGCCATAAAAAAAAAAAAAAAAATGTTGAATAGAAGGAAAGTTACGAGCTGTTATGTCCCAGATTAGCATACTGCACACATGTCAAACTGTGGACAGAATTCATTGAAACATCTGCAGATATCTGCTTGAAGTTTAACCTGCACCATAAGTGAAATTGAAATGTTGAATAAAAGCGATGTTATGTGCTGAATTTAATAATCTACTTTATAAATAAGCTACTTGCTCAATGTAGACAAACACATGCATCACTCATTCACTCACTCACTCACTCATCATCTATACTGCTTAATCACGGGGGTCCTGGAGCCTATCCCAGGAGACCTAGGGCACAAAGTGGGACAGGGTGCCAAGCAATCACTGGGCACCAATAGATATTAATTAGAAAATCTTAACTGAATATATTACTGGGATTAGGTAATATATTCACAGCTGAAATAACAGTGCTGAAGTGTGATAAGTGAATATTAACACACTGGGGTCGTTTTAAGACAAAACTTAATCTTTATCTGATCTAATTTAGTGTAAACAAGGTGTAAGATACTCAACCTTAAAAATATATATATTTCTTAGGTAGACAGAGAGTTCTACCATACAGAAAGACAGGGAGACGTGTACGTGGGCTTCAACCTGAAATAATATCATTACTGATTACATTAAAGCGGATCAGCTTATTTCTACTTTAACCTTTTAACTATTTCTACAAACCTTTCCCATCAGCTAGTGACTGGCATACTGTCAGGGATCACCCCTAGAGGGCGCCAAAGCGCCCACAGACTCCATTTTGTGTCTTGTTTTCATTTGTAGTTTTGGTGGACTCCATGTCCCAGAATGCACCTCAGTCAGGTGATGTGGCGCTCACCTGAACTGAGGTTGCAAATTAGTGTTGGTTATAAATGTTCCTGAGTTCTGTGTAGTCCTGGTCTTGCATCTGTTCGGTTTGGGTTACTGTTTGTTGTGGTATGTGGTTTGACTCTGTGTTCTCCCTGGCCTCTATGTTCTCCCTGGCCTCTATGTTCTCCCTGGCCTCTATGTCCTTCCTAGCTCCGTGTCCTTCCTAGCTCCGTGTCCTCCTGACCTTTGTCTGTCTCCTAGCCTGTCTCTGTTTGTTGTTAATGTCTAGTCTGGTTAGTCTGTCATGTTTAGTTTAGCCTGGTTTAAGTTCATGTTCTGTTCTTTTGGTTCCCTGTCTGTGTTCTCAATAAATCCTTTAAATCACCTTCACCTCTGCTATCATGCCTATCTTTCATCCCGCAAGCAGTACCCGTTACACATACTGTATGTTTGTTTCAATTTTGGTATTTGTTTCTCTTAAAATTCACATCTCCTAGATGTGTCAAATAGATGAGTAAAAAGATGAATTCAGTTATGACAAATTATCTATAGTTAAAGTAGGAGTAGCTCTATTCATTGCAAATACTTTTAAACTCAAATCAACAGGCTCTTCTATAAAGAAACTGTAATTTTTTTTTTTTTTCCCACTTAAAATGCAGTTCTAAGCTTGCAGTTCAGTCCATATGCAGAATACCCAGGTGTCCATCTTCCAAGTCAACCATCTGCCAAGCTTCTGACTATTCACTGGGGAAATCTCAACATTAAACACTAAGCACTAAGCATGAGCATGATAAGAGCAGAGACTTTCACAAAATGCTCAGATTTGTCTGCAGCTTTCTGAGTTTGACTGCAGTACATGATTAAAACATGGAGTCAGTCAGGCCTAATGAGCTTATTGAAAAAAAAAAAACACCTTTCATAGTGCACACATGCAGAATTTAAGCTCAGCTTCACAGGCTGCCCAGCTACATGCTTGTTAATGATGTCAAAAATACTGAAAACACATAGCTTTAAAGACAATTACTGCTTTAGCCACATATGTACTTTAAAAAATGACTAAATATATGACACAATTCCTGCTTTTACAGTAAGGGTATTTGGAATTTTGTTCATAAAGCACTTAGCAGCAATTCTCTGCTATATTGTATCAGTGATAACATAAAGTAGATTCAACCAATATTGATATAATAGAATATAAAGGTGGTTGTGAACAAGCTCAGGATAGTGGTTGTGTTTCATAAAAGAGCCCACAGAATGTCTTGCAAAACTCAAGCCAGTGAAAATTTATGAAAATATTTAATTGGATTTAGCTAAATTAATTCATGAGAAAAGCTATTGATAACCCTGCCACTCAGCAAAATCTGGAAAATAATCATACCATAAGTAAGTAAATAAGTAAATAAATAAATAAATAAATGGTCAATCTGTCTCAATAGAAGTCTCAGAAAAATTATTTTAACCTAATTTTCTCCCAGTTTGGTTCCAATACTCTCCCACTATCTAATTAGTGTGTGCCACCTCCAAGACATATAAAGTCATCCAACGTATCAGTGCTTCATAACATGAGCATATGTACATATTCCAGTGATTGCCTGCTCTTGCTATGATTGATGTAGGAGGAGGTAGAACTATTCCTTCCACCTACAGAATTCTAGAGTCTCTGGTGTCCTAGGGGCTAGGGATTTCAACTGTTTAGGGAAAATTATAGTTCAAAGTATTAGGGCTCTGCGTTAATGATTGGAAGGTTGGCAGGTCAAGTCTCAGCTTCACCAAGTTGCCATTGTTCAACCCTTGAGCAAGGTCCTTAACCCTGTCAGCTATAGGAATGCAGGACACTGGCTGACCCTGCGCTCTGGGACATGCAAATGAAGAATTTCACAAGGCAGTAATGTATATGTGATAAATAATTGCCTGGTTTGGCTTAATTAGAAGGTGGCCAATTTTGCTTCCTTGGACTCCCTGCCATAGATAGCTGCGGCATCAGAGGGAAACAAACTCAATCTCCCAAAAAAAGTAGTAAATCCTTTCTGTTTGTTATAAAATGGCTGAAATCAATTTCTGTGTTTAAATTTAGGTCAACCTCATGAATCCACCACACAAATATGATGCAAAAGTACCATAAGTTAAATTCTTCCAGCATAAAGTATTCTATTGTTTGTGAAGCTCTCTCAAATATGTGTCAGATGAAGTTCAGTCTAGTGCCCTAAAAATCCATACAGAACAGTCTTTAGAGTAAACAAACTATTTTTTCTGCATGTTGTTTACAGCTGTGGGAAATTAATGCAACAGTAGTTAAGGTTTTTTTCATTACTGATTGGAACATTGCTAGTTTACGTCCCAGCACTGCCAAGCTGCCAAGGTTGGTTGCTTGAACAAATCCCTTAGTCCTCAAGAGCTCACTGTCAATCAGAATGACCCAAAATGCACTTATGTAAATCCCTTTCTCAGATTTGCCTAGTACAGTACGGTAGGTCTGTTCAAGGTATGTCATTGTTGAGTACAACTTAAGAATGCCATTAGACATTCTACTGATCTCTGGAAAATTGCCTACACCTTTAAGTAATATCCCATACACAGGGGCACTCAAACGTCTGGATCACACAAAAAGTGTGTTCAAAAATATCAGTTACAGCCAAGGCTCAAATCATCTACCTCTGACTTTGGGGCACTTGTGTAATGGTTATTTTACCTTGCTTTCAGAAGTCTGGGTGATACTCTGCCACATACTGCATGTGTTATATGGCCATGGTAGCATTTTCAAGTTTCAATTTGGGTGAAATTTAAATCAAGGTCAATTAAGCTGTTCTGGTACACTTCAGTAGTGCAACATGGGCCTGATAGAACTGATCATTTGTAGACTTAAGATGGGGAATGTAACTTCTTGTTATGTTTGACAGCTGGGTTAAGGCTCGGCCTCTATTTAGGAAAAATGAATCAATAGTTTTAAGATAAACACCACTGGAGGAAGACCAGATAATATAAAAGCTGACATTCCCTGCATAATCTGAAAGTCTCTGGATTGTACGAAACCAGAGAACCTGGAGGGAACTCACCAAGCAAAAGCCCCTGCTAACCACTATGCCACCCTAAAAAAGTAGCATTGAAGTAAAATGTTGTAAATCATGTTATGCCACTATTAAATACTGACTATACAGGGCATGAGTGTGTTCTGCATATACCAGAATAAAATATTTGTATCTACCAAGCTAAAACAATTATTTAAGACAAACCATACTGTTCAGGAAATTTTGTCAGGAAAGACAAATTATATGATTATGGTCAATGTTTGAAATCTGGTATTATCCTGATTTCAACAGATTTTATACAAAAACGCTAAAGTGGAACACTTTGGAGACTCACTTTGGAGGGTGAGTCTTACACATATGCACTAATAGCTCTCTTGGGCCCATATACACTTTAACTAGGCTAATCAAACAATGCATTTAATTAACTTAACTAAGGAATTTGCAAGTGGATCTCCCAAGCCACTTTAATAAGGGAAATACGAATCTTCCCATCACATGGGTTGTTTGGTAACAGCTATTTTTGTTAGACTCTAACGGGAACGAAAACCGTTTCATAACAGCTCAATACTGATTTTATCTGCTGTCCCCACTTTAGATCAAACAAGACTTGATTATGTGTCATGAAGACAGGGAGGTGGGGGTGTTTTAGCTCTTCCATGCCTGTCTATTTCTGCATGGATGTTTTGCTTAATGGCTGAAAGGATTGAAAATGTTCCACCATGATTCAAGTGAAACGAGGACACTTGTGTATCTTAATTACAGTATGTAATGATGCTTGTCTGTTCACATGACACACATATTTAAAATCCAGTTAAGTTTCCTCACAAGAATCTGAGGAAAATTGTGTCTTATTCATATCAGGTAATTAACACACAGATACCGTACATAGCACCGAGTATTAGAATATTGTTCCTTTTAACTTGAGTGTATTGCATTTTATCCAAGCAAATGGACTGGAGGTCCTCTCCAAATTCACTAATACATTACAACTGCATGTACATTACAATTCCAATTTAGAAGTTCTAAAAGTATGCACTAGTTTTTTTAGTGTCATTTAGCCCTGTTGTATTGGTTGAGTACAGCTTTGCTCTTTAGATTTTGCTCTTTTCCTTGTTCTTGTCCTTGGGGTCAGTGTGATTCAACAGCACTGAAACGTAAAATTTTTTACAGTATAAAAAAGTTTCAATCTCCAACTAGAAAAATCAAAGAAAATTCAAATTCCAACTCAGAAACGTAAAGAGTCCACAACCCCAAATTTCAACATCCCTGCTGAAAGGATAATTATTTTTACATTAGTTGTGTATACTAATATTAGGTTTTGATGAATCCTCATTGTGTCATAGTGGTCAGCACTGTGGCCTTGCACCTCCACGCCGAGGGTTTGATTCCTACCTCAGGTCTGTATGTTGGTACTAAAGATTTTGAATGTTGATGTATATGACTTACAATTCTCTCAGAAAACCTGTCAGGTTGGGTTATCCTACCTAGGTAGAGTAGGGTATGGTTCCATCCATGTGCCATTGGGGATATTGGGTACTGAATGCTCTCAACTGCTGGAGAGATATCTATCGTTTTCCAATAGCAGTTTCTTAAAGAGTCAGGTCGCAAAATCAATGCCTGGTTGTATCTGAGCAGTTGAGGTCTAAGGGCCTTGCTTAAGAGCACTGGGCTTCTGTGGCACTGGGACTCGAACTGGCGAACTTTGGATCAGCAGTAACCACTAAGCTACCCCTGCTCCTTGCAGCAAAGCAGCAAAACCAATGAGAATGTTAGCAGGAGCAAAATGAGAGAAAGAGATGTATCGATTGGAAAGTGAAACAGAAGGCTGTGCTACAAACTAACTTTACCTCAGATGAGTGTTCTTACACTATTATGCTATTATATTACACTATTATACTTTTATATTTAACACTAGTATTCCACATAACTTTTTTAAGTATATGAAATGGTGTTTGCACAGCACTCAAATTGCCTAATTTCCTATTTGACAGTGTCATGGTCAACGGGTCATGGATTTTAAGGGATACATACCTGACATTTATTAATACTGGGGGACTGCAATAACAGTAACAGCATGTAAATATCCTTTTTCTAGGGCCTCAGCGTTCCCCAAAAATGTACTTAACACATTCAGTTTACTTGCTGCAAGCTGGCAGTTCCGTTACACTGATCATGTGACAGAACAAATTGGCCTGCCATGATGCATAAACTTTTGCCTTAAAAAATGGCCAATACATGCTTGGGTTGCTTAAAACATGGAAATTTAAAGATTATAAAATTAGGTTATATAGTGGTTTAAAATGTATTTGTTATTATTATTGTTATTGTTCAATTTATTGTCTTGTTATTGGCAGCCTTATATCAAGGAATAATAATTTTCTCAAAAAACTAAAAGTCTGGAAATGGTGTTAATCACATTTTTAAATTTGCTAATGCTATGATTTTCCATCATAACATAACATTGTAAAGATGAGTGTAATTTAATTAAACAATATTTAATGGCTGTAGAACTTGTAGTATCACTGGAGTAATGATAAAAAAAACATAGGACTTCATATTTTCAGCATCGATAACACAGGCATCGGCCTTGAGATGCAGCACATGCAATGTAAACAAAGATGACTGTTCGGGAGCCAGCTAAGATCGCAGCACTCTATGAAGTGTGGAATTCCATTGTTCTTGTGCAAAGATGGTGGTGTACAGTGAAAGGGAGGAATGCAACACTAATGTCCCAAGACAATAAAAACATTTCATGCAAAGCTTTTGACCACAGTCTCGGTGAACGATGCAAGAAGAATTGGCTGGTGCCTTCATTGAAATGTAAAGATTTGCTTTAATTTTGTGTAATACAGCACATGTACAATTTATTTCAAGAAATTTGTATTAGAAATATGACCATTAGGAAAATTGTATATACATTTTTAATGCCTAGTTACTTTTTACCCATCCTGTAGATTTTATTGCATGATACATGATACAAACATTTCCTTCTTCTTACGCCTTATTAATTTAAAACCTTTGTATGGAAAAACAGCTTGACAACAAAATAAATTCTGGTTGTATAAAGAAGTCAAAGCATACAAAACAAAAATACCTAACCCTGAATATATATATATAGCATCAGTCACTATGAATACCCAAATGACTTTTATATTGCATGTTTTCGCCATCGCTGTATGACAAAATGGATGCAAGAATAGGCATACAGTGAGCATGTGAGAGAAGCAGGATCACAAGCTGTGGGAGTGAAATTTGTGACTCCATCAAAGTTCACCCTTTGACAGGTTTATGGGTAGTCCGGCGCTCTTATAACGGACTATAAATTTCCTCTCACAGTAGCGAGAGCAGGCAGCTAAATAAAAGATGAGTGCCGGAACATGAGACTTGTCAATCTGTCAGTATACATCCCTCCCAATGCGCTGACCATAGGAGGGTGCAGGAGTGAGATTGGAACGAGTAAGTTTTGCATGCTAACAAAGCTAAATGTGAAGGGTGGAGCATGATGGCATACTTTATGTTATGGTATACTTCAATTTAATGCTACACTGATCAATTACAAAAAAAAGCTATGTAATTAACAAATGTTCATGCCACTATTAAGCTGATTTGAAGTAATCTGCATTTAACAAACCACAAACTGCCCTCATAAACCGGATCTTTTTACATACACTCAAATTTATAATATCTATGTCACGTGGTAGCTCATAATATGTGCTAGGTTTGTCTAGGGCCAAACCTCCTGAGCCGTTCTAAGGTCAGTTGGGAACTAGTCATCATGGCTAATTTGAATGTTTAGAAGGTCTTGGAATATATTTCCATATAGAAGACTACATTTCACGACCACATTACCAGGATGTTATGGTTTCCATATTGCTTATAAAAAATGAGATGTTACATCAGGGACAGAAAAGAAATAAACCTTCCAAAACTGTGCTTAAAATTATTTAAAGCTGTTAATAGCCATGCAAATATATTTTGCAACATTGGTGGCGGCAATAATCTAGCACAAACTGAATTCAGTGGTTATACATTGTGCAGATGGTGATACCAATGAACTCAGTTTCTCAAAATGGCATTTTTGCATTAATGTATTAAAAATGGTGTGTATTTGTTTTGTAATAATAAGTGTTGATGTAATGCTATAATGTAAAGACTTTTTTTATTTATAGATGTCTTAGTTATAGAAATATTTTTTGATCAAGTGTTTATTGACCAAATGATGTAACAGGATTCATTCACTACTTTACAACAGTTAACTCTAAACTGTTAACTTTGAAGAGGAAAGGTAGACTCTGCTAAGTGAGAGGAAATCTGCTGTTTATTAATTATCATGGAGCTAACAACCCTCCTGCCATCTCACATGATGGTTTTTTGCTGTAAAGTTCTGTCATCTGTTTGTTTGGAATTTCATTTTAGCACAATTGCCAACTCTATGTAGGGCAAACCCAATTTTGGCACTAGCGGATTGAGGATTCATTTGATTTTAAATGGCACCCCCCAGATGTGTCTTCACCCATGCCAGTCTGAGAAGATTTATTAAAATAATGACATGGAGATATATCTAATCAAGTGTTACTGTCGTACTATTAAACTATTCTCAAACCTGTATAATGACAGACTTTGTTTATATATAAATAATGACATTTTAAAATAACACTAAGGTTTTCACATTATATTGATTAGTATGTATTCATGTTTTGGGTGGAACATTCTAGAACAGTCTGCTGTAACATTCCATTTGTTTTGGTGTGTGTTTTCATATATCAATTGTTAACCTGCTCATAACCCTCCTCATACAATATTACTCAGAACATGTTAGGAATAGATAATCAACCTTTTAAAGAAAAAATAGAAAAGAAGATAATAAAAAGAAAAAGAGAATTCTGTGATCACCAGCTTCATGCACAAAGCTCAAAGAATGACTCACCCTGGCTGGTGTGGGAGGAATAAGCGTGGGGTGTGGATTTCACACACACAACAAATGAAAATGCACTCTGTGATTTTTTGAATTAGCAGTGGCATTCTTAGGGATGTTATGATCCATGTGCAAAAGGGTAGTGCAGGTTCAGCTGAGCTCAAAAGAGATGAAAGGTTTTTGTGCATGAAGCTGACTTATTTTGTCCTAAAATAAATCGTACACAGAGAGTGAAGAGGAGTATCTCATAGTTCTGATGATTATTAATTAAACAAAAATAAAAATGTAATTTTTATAATTAACTATAAATTGGATTAGCACAGAAAAATAAGTAATGAGTTTTTCACATATTATCTAATGCACTTTATGTACTGTATTTAATTAAATTACATTTTATTCGTATAGCAGTTTTAATAATATAATTGGGTAGTCTCTAATCAGCTTTACAGAACTATCTGTTCAGGAAATAATGTTTAAATTATTATTATTATTATTATTATTATTATTATTATTATTATTATTATTATTATTTATTGAAAAATAGATTTATCAATTCATACCTGATTAGGAAGCCAGAGGCAGAAGCCTTGAGAGAAACCAGACTCAGAAGGGAAGTCATCCTGATGTGGCTATCAACATACTGGATAGTATGGCAATAAATTAATATTTACTGTACAGTCATTGTGTGGCATATAGTCTAAATGTATAACTGTTAAAAGGAAATTCATTTTAACTCCATCCAGTCTGTATCAAGTTAACTCTATATTTTATATATACTGTAGATATTGAAATATATGAAATTACATAACATTTTAAAAAGTGATTAAAAAGAAAATAAGTTTACAAATAAAATGTTTTATGACCCAGACAAGGTCAATGAACAAACCACAGCAGATTTAAAAGGCAGACGATCAGATCAGGTAAAAGGCAGACAATGTTAGCACTATCAATATTCTCAAGGTCAATATTTAGGCAGGCAGGGAAAAAAACACAATTTAGAATAACTTAGTAGACAAATAACTCAATTAGAAAGCGAAGAAAAAGAATGCACGGCCTGTATAGGGGAAGGAACTTGAACTATTTATGACTGATGCTTGCTTAATTACAATGAGGGTAAATAAGTTTACACAAATTAATACGCATGATGCTGAATTTACACCTCACATTGTTTATATATTGTATGTCCCACTGGGCATAAATACACTCTAAAAGTATTAAACACAAAATGTTAGTTTAACACTGGGAAATTTTCCAGTTCTAAATTTTCCAGTTTTAAAATGCCATTTAAACTACTGTACACCATGTGTCTTTATCCCTATCCGTACAGGATTAATATTACCTCGTGACCTCTAGTCATTTGTAATAATTGCAGAGGTTGTCTGTGAGCTTGGCTCAGCCATGTCTGTAATTTGTAAAGTAAAAATTTCCCTGCAAATGACATACAATATTTTGCCAAACACAGAGGTCGTGTTGTAATATTAGTCCCAGAGCAAATCAGAATGTCTGTGATTTGGCCAAGATTTGGCGAGGTCATATATCATTTGTTTCCTGTGCGCATTTTTAAAAAATATTAACAAAGAACTATGAAAAATTCAATTGACAGGGAATATTTATATTTATTAGACTTCAGAGAAAATTACTGTAGAATTCTGTAACATTTTAATTCATTGGGTTAACTTTAATGTCGTAATCAATAATTAATAAAATTAAGAAAAAAGAAGCACATACACACACACACACACACACACACACACACACACACACACACACACACACACACACACACCCATTCAAGGGCAGGTTTAAAATAGCCATAAAACTACACCATGTGTCTTTGGGTTATGAGAGGAAACCCAGAGGAAACTTACTCTGGCATGATAAGACAACACCTCAAGTGCTAGATTACTGGTATATTGATTATTCTTATTGTTTACATTTTATTAGACTTTAGAGAAAATTACTGTAAAGTTCTGTAGAATTTAAAGTTGGGTTAACTGTAATGTATTTATCAAAACAGTGTAAAATAAAAAAACATTTTCAGTGTAAAATGGAAGCGAGCAAGAACAACGGTATACAGAGAATAAAAAGCAATAAAGTGTGTCACAAAAATCTTTATTCCTACATCCTACATTTTCAGTCACAAAAATCCTTTACTTAATAAAAAGAAAGACAAACAACAGGGCAATCAAACAAAAATAAAACTATTTTCTGATTGTGTTTTTTCCATTTGTTTGTCTGAGGCTGTATTAGTAAATCATACTTGTGTATGATATACCAAATGTCAGTTTAGCGTTATAAAGAGCACATTGTCGTGAGGTGAGCATTGCAGATGAAGTACACTGACTTGACCTGTTCACCCTTGGAACAATCAGTCTGGCAGACCACCTATGAGATTTAGATCTTTCTTTCACAGCCAAGAAAATGGCTTCCTTCATATTTGAAGGCTGTGTAAATTTAATACACTGTGCTGCATTCAATCCACAAAGACCAAAAACATAGAATTGTTGTGGATAATGCATTGTAATGCAGGAATATAATGGATGTGAACAAAAATAAAAAGCATAAAATATGTAGCTGCTCAGTGGAGTAGTATATTAATATTTATTACTTCATGTTAAGATTAAAAAATGGGTTGTTAATCATTGATGGTAGTAAATGCATTCAGTTTTCAGAATAAAAAATATCATCAGGTCACAGAAAAACAACAACAAAAAAGACAATAACCCTTTCTATGACTTTTAGCCCAAGGTAAATGGGTCACTGTAAAAAGAAAACTGAACTGTCCTTCACTTTCGTGAAAAATAGTTTGCCATTATACATTGCAGTATAGAAGAATATGTATATCAAAGAAAAG
The DNA here is from genome assembly GCA_011419295.1 of Clarias macrocephalus. Lineage (NCBI taxonomy): Eukaryota > Metazoa > Chordata > Actinopteri > Siluriformes > Clariidae > Clarias > Clarias macrocephalus. Next base: position 138,103 of record JAAGKR010000310.1, on the reverse strand, counting down.
CAAAGGCATGGAAAAGGAAAGGAAAAGAAAAGCCGGGGAGTAAACATCCCATTGTTGGGACCAACATGGGACCACTTTTAATTCAGTAAAAGAGCAGGTTAAAAAAATAATAATAATACAAAGCGAAATGAAACAAAACGTTTATTTCAAGAAATAAACCATTTTTTCTAAGTGACACTCTTAATCCAATACTAGGACAGCATTTGTTAAAGCAGCATATAAATTTCCTGAGTATTTACTGGAGTTGATATAAAAAGAAGAACATGCAAACACATACAAGACTTAAACAGCTCATACTGTATGTGTATGTGAGGTAGCACAAAAGAGCAGTGCTACTGGAAATAGCAATCACTAATAGTCATATCAATTAGATGCACATTTTGGCCATTTTTTTTGTTGTCATGTATCAGTAGCTATGTAGTAAGTTGTTGATGAACAATATGCAAACATTTAAACAAATATGTTTTCTTAAATTTGTTAAATGTTTTGTTAAATTTCATATTAAGCACCTAGAAAAGCTTTCATCAATGTCCCTCATTAAATGAGTCATTTGTCCAAAAAAAAGAAAACAGCTTCCAAAAGTCGTACATCGTTGGACTAGCTGATTACTAGCTAGCCAGTAAATGTTTGGCATTCAGGATTCTCAAAAGGTTTTTACTGAGAAAGCAGATCATAAAACATGAATGAAGGCAAGATTGGTAAGTATGTGTTTAGCATGATCTTTTTTTAATGCTAGCTTCTTGGAAGTGGTCATAATGAACACTCTTTCTGAAGCTAAAATGGGTTTTTCCCCCTCAGGCATTTTGTTTAAAAAGGCTAGACTATAAGACCAGTAAATTCAATTTAAATTGTGATGTCGAGGCTAATTGAAAGGTTTAGCCATGGGGTACAAAAGGACAGCAAGGGTAGTGGTGAAATCTGGATGAATTTAAATGTCATGTTAAGAGCATTTATTCACAGAGAGTACATCATACAATTACAAGGAGCTCTATGCAGAGAAAGTTTTCTTATAACAGCATGCCATGAATTGTGCATCAACAATATGAACAACATGTAGATCATAAATTCACAAAATGACATAGCTAGAATGACCTGAAGCTGATTCCATTATTAGACCTTATGAGCCTTGCCAACATAATAACAGCCCGAAAACATAATACAATTACACTACTTTAATGTTATAATCCCACAAATGTAATAAATTTCCCATAAGCGTATTCCATTTGTGGGGAGTTATTACAATTTTGAAAGCTGGAGATTTTTGCCTTAAAAAAGCATAAATACCTGCACATGTAACAGCAACTTCTATTACATTTGTGAGAATTTAATTGAAATTCTGGGATCATTCCATTAAAATGCAGGTTTTTATTCAATTTATTGTTTAACATATTTGTGATCTCTTATTACTTTGCCAGGTGTTACAGAGCTGCAGATGTGGAAAGTGAGTACATTTCTTGTTCTTAAATACAGTTTTCATGAACGTGAACGTTTCTTTATTAGTTTTATAATAATAAAGGATACTTTTTACTTTTACTTCACTACTTCCTACAACAAAGATCTTTTTTACCTTACAAAATTTCTGCACGGTGGTGCGTAGTATTTGAATCAGAAAGACATTTGGACCACCTGCTGACTATGTGGAATTGTGTGATTTTCCTTTCCTCCATGAAACCCTTAATAATGTAGCAGGTATTTGAAATTGCTGACAGTGATGAAACATCACATTCACAGAAAACTTTAGAGGAAGAAATGAGGGAGAATGGGTGGGGGGGGGGGGAGTGATGACAAAAGCTATGAACTAATACAACCTCATTACTTTTGATCCTTAAATAAATTCAAAGGTGAGTACATTTTCTACATTTACTCAAGTATATTTCTAAATGGACGACTTCTACTTTGGCCTGAGTGATATTTTATCTATTTTTACTCAAGTACAGCATTTCTGTATTTTGCCCACCACTGCAGACCTCTTAAATCTTGGGCTGTTCATTTTTAATGCAGCTTTATTAATCTACTTATGAACGTATAATTCATCAAAGGTTTCCATAAGAACTTGTGAGAGAGATCAAACTCCATCTGGATACATTTGAAATTCATACAAGTGCCTAAAAATATTTTTAACTGCGTCATATGGAGCTCTCTCAAGGTTAAGCATCAGTCATACTGTTAGCCTAAAAACCTGATAGCGGAGCATCCGTCAGTCTTTAAATCATCTCTCTCTCTTCCCATCTGTGTGTGTCTGGGAATCTATCATTCATTCCTCATTTTTCTTTTAATGAGCTCCATCAGTCTGACTATTATCACAGCCTTCACCCTGTAAGGCTTAAGCACTTATGATGTTTTTACAGGCCGGAATTCAGATCTTTTGGTAAAAAAAGAAAATAATAATAATAATAATAATAATAATAATAATAGGTATGTCATTCAAAATTAATAAAGTTATATATATAAAATAAAAAAATATTTTGGATTAACATTTAGGTACAGGCAAACAGTCGGATAGAGTCAGACTGCACTATATTAGCAATGTAAAGTTGCTAATATAAATTATGCTAAGCCCACCTCCTTCTTGTCTCAAAGAACATGGGAACATTTACAATTTCAGTAAGAGAATAAAGGGGAAGGATGGACAGATGGACAGACACAGTGAACTGTGGGACCATCAATCGGGTCAGCTTTTGTTCTTACCTTTCCTGGTTTGATGGCCATAATAACAGTAAGATTAAGTTAATGTGCTACATCTTAATGTGCTACCTTTCTCTAGTCTGCCTGTTCTGCTACTATAACTTTAACCACGCGAGTCTCATGAGGGGCAGAGCCGCATTATTACAGCCTCCTATTTTGTTGACCCCCTCAGAAGCCCTGCGTAAGGGCTCTTAAAAATACTATTACATCTCGTGGTGTGGGTTGGAGAGCCACAATAACTAATTTGTACCTCTTTGTCTTTGGCTTGCCAGCTACTTTCAGCGCTGTCTTCTATGACTTAGTACTTAAGAAAACTGAAGAGGGTTTATAAAGTTTATAACATTCATAACATTTGTGAACATGCACAAAATAAAACTTGCGCTTTCCAGCAGTGACAAGCTCTCACTAGCTCCAACAATATATGGATGTGGTGGTACCCATAATATGGGCACTTAATTTAAAAACAAGACACTGATGATCAAATCTCTTTCTCTTTCTCTCGTGGTTTAGTTATAATTCTGTATTAATGCAAGATGAAAAGCAATAACCTGCCAAAGACTGTGGATTAAATATTGAATTTAAGATTTTGATTAACTACACAGCAATTACCAGTGTTGAATTAACACCCAAATTAAATTAACCCCATGCAGTATTTAAATAGGTCCAGTTGAACTCAAATAAACTGAAAGTTAATGAAGGTTTTAACATGTAGGCATACAAGGCAATGTGGATGCACATCTCACAGTAAATAATCACCAAGTACTGTATTCAGTGTGTTATTTTATGTTTGAAAATGTATAAAAAAAAGAAACCAGGGGGAGCTGATCAGAGGTGGGTAGAGAAATTATGTAAGCAATCAGACAAAATGATAAAATCATGTACAAATTGCGACATTTCCAAATAATAAAATAAGTGAAATAAATGTAATAAAATAAATGAATAAAACTAAATATCTTTACAAAATAGAAAATTAACAAATAAGAAACAAAATTTCCTAATCTCCCTTTTCCACAATATAAAGCTTTTGAAATAAATAACTATTGTGGGTAAAATATGTGTGTTTGAACAGTGTAGACCATTTCCTGTGAAAGAGATGCTGTATATTCAGTTGCCCTGCAAATGACTCAGCAGAAAATAACATTAGAACATGTGTACAAGAGGTCTCACTTAACCAATAACTGTGTCCAGCAGAACAAATGTAAGAAAATTATATATTTTTAGCTTCTAGTTTGTTTGCTAATTATATATGTTAAGATAGCAACATTAAATAAAACACCTAAACTAACCGCGACATGTTTGCTTCACTGTCTACCACTGATGTAAACAACCATCCCCCCTTCTTTGTGGACATTTGACTCTATGCGGTTTCATATGGAAAAACAAAACCCATTATGTTAAAAAATCTCAAATGATTAAAGAATATAAAAATGGAGGTCTGAAAGCCTATGAATTTGAATCATCGGTTGGAATACTTAAACTGAAATGGATTATTTAACACAGCCTAATTCAATGTGGTTTCATATACCAAAATGTGTATTCAAGACAGTCGGAGGGTTAGATTTTTTGCTGAAATGTGACTTTGAGGTTTCTAAATTGCCGATTAAGCTTTCAAAATTCCACAAACAAATTTTGTATTATTGGAATATTATATTCACTCAAAATTTTACACCACACAACTCTACCTTGTGGAACAACAGGACCATTACAATAAATAGGAAGACAGTATTCAAACAAGAGTGGTATGAAAAGAAGGTGTTATATGTTGTAGATTTATTAGATGAAGATGGTCAATTTATTCAACATAATTCATCCATGGAGAAATTAGAGATAAAATGTTATTTTAGAGAATCCTCCTTTAAAACAATTAATACAAAATACCCTTACTTATTCAAATGTATCAGTTCAATTGCCTGAATTGAAGATTGGAGAAATACATATTGAGGATAGAAAGTGTAAGAACAAAGTAATAGGGAATGTATTAAAAAGCAAGTTATTTTCAGATTTTAATATACCTTCAAAAATAAAACATTTGGATACTGAAGTATTTTTAAATAAATTTTGTAATTATCTTAAATGGCCAATTCTACCTAAAATGAGGGATATGCAATTTAGAATTATTAACAATGTTTACCCGGATGCCGAAATCTTACGGAAAAGATTCCGTTTTGAGGTAGGTCTCTGTGTTTTTTGTTGTAAGGGTAAGACTATGTTCTATGGTGTATCTTGGACGAATAGGGAAATGGCAAGATCTAGGTCTCCAATCCCTAGTACATTTAATCCCTGTACTGAAATTACTTATGTAAGTCTTTATCTGCCTTGTTGCTTTTACCTTGTGTAAACACGGCTGATGAGGTTCGAAACTCTGGACTTAAATTCGTACTCGGTAGCTCACAGAGTAAGAAGTCATGTCAACCCTTCTTCCCCTCTATCGGGCCACAAGACAGGAGGAATGCCCCTACTCCAAGATAACAGGATTTACAATTTATTATATGAAACCACAACAGTTTAGGTGAATGCAAAAGAAAACTTTGAAATGAAACAAAAAAAAAACTTACTTTCGAGCAATAAACTATAAATTAAAAAAAGAAAAAAATACATTTCACTTAATGAAACTTGCATTTTGAGTCATTTTTGTTTACAGCTGAGATTTCCACAACAGTATAAAGTAACAATTCTTAAAATCTCAAATGATATACAGTCAATCCAACAGTTCGTAGCAATTGTTCACAACTCACTTCACAGATCTTTTTTACATAACCACCAACATACCTGGGTAAGAGTCAAAACTCTAAGTAGATTTTTTTTACCAGAACAGGGCTGATGCTGGAACGTCCATATATGGCAGGGTAACTAATAGAAAGCTCCTTTCAAAAAAACAAAAAAATACAGTCCCAGAAAATAATCCATATTAGCATGCAAAATCACTTTCAACCTTTTCGCCCTAGCTATTATATCCAAGGCAGTTAGAGTACACGTATTCGGTGCATTTGTTCCCTGGTGACTAGACGTCATCAATTTTCATACAAACCCAACACATTTCTTCAACTCTGCCTTAATCTATACAGCATTTCAGCTCCTTTTCTTCAAATTCAATTATGTCTCTTCAAATTCAATATTTTAGTTTATGGATATCTGCATTTTGGGTGTTTCATTATTAATATTAGCTTATATGGGCATAATATTTTCCTAACACATTTCCAAAATCCCTCACTGATTATGATGTTCATCAAGGAGGACATGGTCAGGTTTAAACAATGATATATCACAGGGTTTGTTTTTGATCAGTTTAAACATATTTGCCTTTAAACTAAGTTTCTTTTGTAGATTTCTAATGTAACCACATGTCTTTAGCAAAGGAAAAAGTGTTCTTTAGAGTACAATTTGAAAGTGAAAGTTTCGATAACAATTGTAGTGTTTGGGGGATAAACGTTCAACATAATCTAATTTTTTCAAACTAGCAGCCCTTATTCTGTCTCACAGAAAAAAAAACATGGGTATAGTTAAAATAAGAGGATTTTGATTGGCTAGCTGCACAAACAGTAATTAAACTTAATTATCGAGTATAATTAATAATTAATCAAGCATTTGATGACCTACCTAATAAGCTATAATAAGCCAAATAAGCTATTGTCAGGTGTATACCAGAATCAACATTAGACAGCGATTAGACAATTTTCTATAATACAGTGCAGCATACAAACATGGCCGCAATGGACACCAACTTTAATTTCAGAATTCCTTTCATCAAGATTAAAGTTCTGTCTACTTCTAATTGCACCCTCTGGCCTCATCTCTGACAGGTACAAAAATCTGAGGATTAAAATAATTTCTTTGATAAACTGCTGTTGGAATTTTAAATTTTTTAAACTGAAATTTAAAACGTAAATTTTTTTTAAAAATAATTTTGAAGAACAAGTCACAGAACTAGAAATGTTATAATTAACACTTAATAGTGAGGGGTGTTCAAGTCAAACCAAGACAAACATTTTAAAGAAAGCTGTATATCTGTGAATGACTATAGATCTGTAGACCTGTAGCCCTCACATCAGTGGTGATGAAGTGCCTTGAACGGCTGGTCAGAGACTTCATCATTTCTTCACTACCAGACACACTAGATCCACTACAGTTTGCCTACCGTCAAAACCGCTCTACAGATGACGCTATCTCTCATCTAGTCCATACTGCTCTCACTCATCTGGACACTAGAAGGGGGAATTATGTTAAAATGCTTTTCATCAAATACAGCACAGCATTTAACACCATAATTCCCTCTACACTGACTGCCAAGCTGGAGCACCTGGGACTCAGCTCAGCCTCCATCACTCTCAGCACTGGAGCACCCCAGGGTTGTGTTCTGAGCCCTCTACTGTACTCACTGTACACGCACGAGTCCACCACCATCATCAAGTTTGCTGACGACACCGTCGTGGTGGGCCTGATCTCTGACAACCTTCAAGGAACAACCTTCTTCTAAACGTCAGCAAGACAAAGGAGTTGATAGTTGACTTTAGTGCAAAGCAGAAGAGGAACTCCCAGACCCCCGTCATCAACAAGAGCCCAGTGGAGAGAGTGGACAGATTCCGTTACCTTGGTGTACACATCACGCAGGACCTATCGTGGTCCTGTCACATCAACACCGTGGTGAAAAAGGCCCGACAGCGTCTCTACCACCTCAGACGCCTGAGAGACTTTAGACTTCTCTCTAAGGTGCTTTGAAACTTCTACTCTTGCACCATAGAGAGCATCCTGACGGGAAACATATTGACCTGGTTCGGGAACAGCACCATGCAGGACAGACGAACTCTTCAGAGGGTGGTGCGATCAGCTGAGCACATCATCCACACCAAGTTCCCTGACCTGCACTCAATCTACAGCAAGCGGTGCTGGACCAAGGCCAGGAAGATCATGAAGGATCTCAGTCACCTCAGCAATGGACTGTTCTCTCTGTTGAGGTCAGGAAAGCGATTCCGCTCCCCGAAGGCCAACACAGAGAGACTGAGGAGGAGCTTCTTCCCGCAGGCGATACGGTCTCTTAATCAGTACACCACACAGTACTGATCCATTTTGCACATCTACACAAGTTTCTGCACTCACTCTGGAGATTCTGGACATTTGCCACACTAGTGGTCACTGCTCACTCATGGACATAATGCACACAAGACACTTTAAATATGCACACAAGCCACTTTAAATACGTCACTTTACTGCATATTTGCACACACCTGGACATTCTGTTCTCTTATGTTTACTCCACTCCCACAATTCTATATTTTCTATTTGTACAGCTAGATTTTTATTATATCTTTCTTATATCTTTCTATAGTGTATATTTTGTATTTTGTATTATACAGATATTTTATATTTTATTTTATTCTTTCTTAGTTAAATTTGTTCTTCTTAGTTAAATTTACTTATATATATTTCTCAAATGTACTTTTGTTTTGATATTTATTTCCTATAGATATTCTCTCTTGGATAAGTAACTTTTAATATTATTCCTATTAATAGTCTTTTTTTAAGGTCAGGGCAGTTGTCTAAGCATTTCACTGCATATCGTACTGTGTATGACTGTGTATGTGACAAATAAAATTTGAATTTGATTTGAATTTGAATTTGACAAGGTTGCACAGAGCCCACTGCAGTTGTTCCTGTGAAGATTCAGTGAGTGGAACACCTGATCGTTGAAGATCAATTGATAACTTGTCACCATCATGTGGAGGAAAAGCATCTGTCTGTGGGAACTGTATACACAATCATAATGAACACCACCTGCACATTGCAGGAACTCGACTGGGAGTTATTGCCACATCCACTGTACAGTCCTGACCGCTCTCCAAGCCATTTCCACATGTTTGTAGTTCCTGGGAGGCCAGCGTTTCAGACATGGAGTAGGCAGTCCGATCATGTCTTCAGTGTATTGAGAAAACTTTCTACCTTGATGATGTCCAAATACTAGCGAAACACTGGGAAAAGTGCATTGATGTAGCAGGCATTTTATACAGAAATAGTAGTTTATACTTTTAAAAATGTTTTCTGTTACAGTATTCTGCATAATTCCTGAGCCTACTCCGGAACACCCCTCATAATAAGAAATACATGGTAATAATAGGAAATTGTTTGCCATTTTTTTCTACACATATATATCCTGAGGTCACATGTCAGTCAGGGAAAAGTCCAGTTTGTACTTTGATAAAGACTGTCACAGAGTCATGTCATATCAACTGTAATGACTGTGAACTGGATGTACATGTGGGGACTGAACACAGCAGGATTCTAGTTGTCTCAAACTGGATCCATAAACTGAATGGTGTGGCGTGTTATTGCAATTTGTTGCAGATTTCAATCCCTGAATCATGACATAGCCTTAAAGCCAAAAGAAAAAGGGTGAGAGAGCGTGTTAATGCATGTGCCGTGGCTGTGAGACGAAGCAAGCAAGTGGCAATCTCTTAGCACAAACATGGCCCTCAAGCAAATTGGGTCCAGTAATGGCCAGTGTTCCCAGTCCAAAAATCTTAGTTCCATAGGAATTGGCAGCTGGGCAAAGAAATAAAGATTTGATGTAGGAAGCAATTGAGACAGTGGTCCATGAGGATCCGCTGTCATCACCATGCCATTTACCCTGCAGCACTGTGGACAGCCGATCAATGATTGAGTAGATGTCATTTATCAAGCACAGCACTATCAAGCTTCTCATTAGCCAAATTATTGAACTGTGTTCCACTTTGAGTTTGTCAAGCATTTGTGGGATTTGAATAATGCCCCTGCCATGCAGTGTTTGATCCATGCATTCATTTCTCTACCTGACAAAGACTGACAGAGTCTCTAGTATAATAATAGGTTTAAATATTAATGTTGAATTACCCGAACTGGACTTAAATAATTTTTCTATTTAAGAATAAATTACTGCAATCCTGGTGTGTAAATCAAAGACGCATTGACCTTTCCTTGTGTAATATTTAGTAAAATCACTGTTTAACAGCGCATGTCAGACCTCTCATACAGGGCTCATCAATTTCTGTCTTACAAATCTGGAGTCCAACACTTTGTAGTTTCCCTTGCTTAAAGCAATTTTTCAGTTCAGTTTAGCACAATGGGTAGAGGCTGGATTACAAATCCTTAGGGCAAATCTAGAAAACAAGAGTGGGGGGTCACAACACAAAGTAGACAGTCTTAGCACAGGACAGGCTATTATCAAAACCAGGAATACATGAAAATAGCAGCTTAGGTTCAGATTTTGAAAGTCTCCGTGATAAGACAAGGAAACACCAGAAACACCATGCAGGGAAGAGATTAGAAGTAACTAAGTACATTTACTCTAATACCGTAGTTTTTACTTGAGTAGTTTTAGTAGTGGATATATTTTACATTTACTTCACTAGATCATACAATAAATATCTGTACTTTATACTTCACTACATTTGTGCATGGTATGTAGCACTTGTTGTGGTAATATCCCTACTTACTGATCTGACATGGTAACATGCTGTATATACAGTACATATGCTCGTTTACTACCATAGGTCTTAAATTCTACAATGAGCTAATACAAGCTGTTATTTGTCATACTTGGGTAGGTTTTACATTTCTCATATATATGGATGACATCTACTTGTGTAATATTTTACCAGGGATATCTGATACTAGGATAGTTTACTCAAGTACAGGATTTGTGTACTTTGTCGACCACTGCAAATGGTGAACGAACCAGTGGCAGAACAGGCAGGGGAAACAAGACCAAAACACGATTTAAACATGAGAACATGGACTTTATTTGGCAAATGTAACCATATGAGAATACTCTAATTAATGCCAGGGTGAATATTACAATACAGAGAGAACATGTGTCATGGATCCCTGGGCACTCTGCAAACTGTTGGTATGAAAACTTTTGAGAGGATACTTTTGGATGGCAGGTTGCTAAAAATGTTTTCAGGTGATGTAAATGGAAATGGAAGTGACTCATCCTCTGTAGAAAATGGAGGTTGGGTGAAGGTGTCCTCTGTGACTTATCTATTAATGACATCAATCAGAAGGGGCCTCAGATGGAGTAAAAACATTCACAAATCAGACTGGCAGGTCCATGGTGTAGACAGGCGGAGCCCAGGAGACAGTGAGTGTTGATGCTTTCACCAAGGCCCTGCTTCATTTAGTTTGGATCCCTTTGTGAGACTTTGAGCCAATCTCTTTGTAGGAAGCTCAGAGCCTGGATGCACCCATGGAATTTGTTTCCAAGGTTGGCCAAGTCCATTGTGGTTTCTACACCTGTACCCTTATATCTGCAGGGCCAATTTCTGAGTTCTTCCAGTTGGCTGTGCTAACATGAACCACAGTGTTTCTCTCTTGTAGGCTTAGCATCTGCCAGATCTGTTTTTGTCAATTTAGAGAAAACCTAAACTGATCAGTAATATTCAGAGAGAATGACATGGAAGTAGAAATTTTCAGAGGGAATGACATGAAAAATATCTTTCAAATTAGATTAACACTGAATTCGGGGGTTTATCTGTCTTTGACTCAAGAAAAGCCAGCCAATCATTGAAGAATAGGCACAATGCTTCCTTCAGGGTCTTGTACTTCACAATGTGCCATCACAAATCAAACCAAAGATTGGACATGGTGGAAATAGGACCAAAAATAATAATTACCAATTATTTACCAGGCTTAGCAAGTATATTTAAGCAAATGTATCACCAAACAATACTGTATGGTGATACTGCAAGACTGCAATTCTTTAACATTTCTGTATAATGTTCAGTCTTTGTACTTGTAGCTGCAGCTCCTCTTTTCACCTCCTCTTTGCACACTTCCAATCTGCACACTTTTACACATCATAGCTCACAACCCACAGTTGTTTCCCTCACTTTACGGGAACCATCTGTCTCCTGGAATGTGGTAAAAGAGTAAAACTACATCTAAATCCTTAATGGCACCCTGGTGACTTTTCCATCTCCCTTCTCAAATGGCCTTTAAACCGTTTCAATCAATTATAAGTGCAATACCAATGTGACCACATACACAAACCTCATTCCAGGTAAAGAAGACTGTACATCTGAAATGAAATCTCAAAGGTTTGGCCACTGGGGTTCAAGCAATCTTAGATGAAGGTTATGGGCTGAACTGATTATATATGGCAAACTACAATCAAAACTGAGACGGAAACAGTCATTGAACGTGGCCGTTCCAGAAAGAATGGCCTGATAATAGACCACCCAAGGAGCAGCAAATGGTCCAAAGAAAATTTATCTGGGATGAGAGCAACAGTCAATGGAAATGGCCACCTACAGAAAGGGGAAAATTGCTTAACTAGTGCACATTTAATACAAAGCATCAAAACAATGCATTGCAACATCGGTGCAATATAAAAATTTAACAGTTGTTGCATGATTTAAACAGGGTTTATGGCATATGGTCTATGACCTTTATATTGATAGATAATACTACTACTACTACTACTAATAATAATAATAATAATAATAATAATAATAATAGTGTTTTTGTTTAAAAATGCTCTAGCAGTAATGGTAATGTATAATGGTTTATGGTACAAAAAGATTTTTTCCATATCATTTGTGTGGTGCATTTTCAGCAACAGTAGAAGAGAGTTTGCCAAGTTATTACATTTACTAATTTCTTAATTTACTATTAAAAATTTTAGTTAAGTAAAAATTGTTAGCAGTTAAATTAGAAAAAAAAATGTTCCTTATTAAATTTAAACAATTTGTTCTGTTTTTACACATCCCAATCCAGGTATACACAGGCATTAAAGTTTAACAACACAAAATACTTCTGAAAAAACTACTAAATATTTCCTTTTAGCCAAACACATCTTCTGCTCCATTTTGTGGCAAGCAAACAATACACCAGGTGAGACTTGAAGGACAAAGTGTTTTCTTCTGTTTCAAAGCAGTTTTAAAAGTGATATCTTTTTGTCTTTTTCTATCATGCTTTACATGCTAAGTTCTGTCATAGTTATTTCCCCCTTGTTAAACTGTTGTTTTGTGGTGGCATGGTATAATGGTTAGCACTGTGGCCAGTCTAAAGATGGAGATTAGGCTAATTGGCCATTCCAAATTGCCTGTTTTTTGTGTGTGTTTAATATGATTTTATTTCATTTTTTATTTGCAAATTCATATTATTTATGTCATACAAAAGGTTCTGATTACGATGAGGTTTCTCCAATTCTCCAGCTGTGTAAATTGTAAGTCTTATTCATCTGTCCTTGGCAATAAAGACTTATGGGATATGTAAGTGTTACAGCAACTTTTCATGTATAATTCAGTACCTACTTTATTCTGGCCAGGATTATAGTGGATCCAAGAGAACCCGAGGAAAAAAAGGAAAAGGAAAAAATAACTCCACACATACAGTAATCTGAGCTCAGGAATGAACTGGGAGCCTTGAACCTGTGAGCTAGCAGTGTTTCCACCATAGCATGGTAAATTAAGCCATGCTATATGAGGTGTTAAAAATTCCCAAAGATAAATTACAGTCAGCCCCTTGAAAACCTAAATATACTGGACCTTGACAAAGCCAACTTTTTTTTTCACTTGGCATAACATTTTTAAGGGCCCCCTGTCACTCAGAGGCCCCTGGAATTGTTGATACTTATCCTCCTTTATGGCACCCTTGTTTAAAATTTAAAAAACTATTGCTACTAACAACTAACAATTTGTTTGAATTGGCTTTTGAAAAATTCTACAAATTTACAGTGAGATCATGCTGTATACTTCCCCTCTCATGGCAGCACTAACGGCCAAACCATAAGTGACGTTAATGAGGAATTGAGGACGTTGCACTTTGTTTCGATATAAAACACCACTTTACATTAATGAGCATCTTCCCACTCAGTAGATCGCATCCAAAATTGTACCATCATGCATGGCTGAGTCTTGAAAAAACCATAAATGTTGCCTTTCTGCAAAACGTTCTTTGTTTGTGAACCTTTTTTTCACATCTAATGTATTGGCATTTCCCCTATTATTAACACAGGTCAGTACTTCAAAGAGGTGATGCTCCATTACTGGCTGGATTGGATGAGATCATTTAAAATAAATAAGTGAGAGGATGTCAGCCTGCTGGCCTTCGAAGAGATAAAAGGCACTTATAACCCTTTGCATGCTTTCAAGCCTATAGCCCAAAGCCTCCTGAGGGCCATTCAAAGCCCACTACAGTAAAATCCTTCCAAGCACAGCGCTAATCACGTGAGGCTCAGGAAAGAGTTTAAATTTGCAAAATAGGAGCTTGGTAAGGACATTTTCTGATCAATTTTGCTAGACTTTTAAACCTAAGATCATTTTAAATGCTCCAAGCAGAACAGAATAACTAAAAAAACCACACACACAATGTTCTTCTTCTAGTGTCCAGAGATAGCTGGTCACGATCTTGATTGGGAAGAAAAATATATAATAAATGATATTTAAAAAATTATGTGAGTAGTGCGAATGAGTGTGTGTGTGCCCTCTGATGGACTGGCACCCCTTCCAACATGTATCCTGCCTTGTGTACCCTCTGATATGCTCACGAGCTCCTGTGACCTGTACAGCATAAGACGTACTGGATGGTGGGTGGGTGGGTGGGTGGGTGGGTGGGTGGGTGAGTGAGTGAGTGAGTGAGTGAGTGAGTGAGTGAGTGAGTGAGTGAGTGAGTGAGTGAGTGAGTGAGTGAGTGAGTGAGTGAGTGAGTGAGTGAGTGAGTGAGTGAGTGAGTGAGTGAGTGAGTGAGTGAGTGAGTGAGTGAGTGAGTGAGTGAGTGAGTGAGTGAGTGAGTGAGTGAGCGAGCAGTGGCTTAAACCAAAATACCATCTCATGGAATCTGAAATGGTGCAGGATCATAGTACGGGACCTTAAAAAAGTTACTCCTAAATATAAGGGGTGTTTCATGCCATCTAAACACCTGACAAGAATTTGACACTTGAAAATGTGTAAATTTACACCCCGAGTTAAAAGCATACAAACACCAGTGTGTTCTAGTACAAAATGTTTTGTTACAGTAAATATTGGTTTCACTGAAGTTTTTACTCACTCTCACTCACTCATCTTCTATACCGCATTATCCTGTATTCAGAGTCGAGGGGGGCCTGGAGCCTATCCCAGGAGACATAGGGCACAAGGTGGGGTACATCCTGGACAGGGTGCCAATCCATCGCATGGCACACACACATACACAAACTCACACACTCATTCACAAACTAAGGACAATTTGGGAACATCAATTAACCTAATCTACATGTCTTTGGAATGTGGGAGGAAACCGGTGTACCCGGAGGAAACCCACCAAGCACAGGGAGAACATGCAAACTCCATGAGATGGAAATCAAGCCTGGCCGGGAATCAAACCTGGAAACTGGAGGTGCAAGGCGACAGTGCAAACCACTACACCACCGTGCCGCCCAGAAGTTTTTAATGCAAATTAAATCTGTTAAGCAGGTTATTAACAGCAAATAAGACAATGCTAATCATTTTTAAGCCTTTTTATTTTTTTAAAGATCTGAAAAGTGCTTAGTCAATGTATACTGGCCACTGGCCAGCTCTGTTCTTGTCATTCTAGTCATAATTGTACACTTTTAGGGATTAACATGTAGTCAATGAGACCTGTTTCTTTCTTCAAGAGCTTTGCAGCAATTATGTAGTCAAGGCAGCATACACTCCTTCAACAGATGTTGTTTTGTGCTTTTTTGTTCAACATGTTACCAGTGAGCAGTATTTTTGTCCTTTGTAAAGTGGGATCAAATTGCAAGCCCATCAGTCAGAAGCTTTGTTTTTTCAGCCTTTTCAAAAAATTATCTATAACCAGAGTAAATAGAAAATGGGTTTGCTCTTGGCAGTGAATTTCATTATACTGTATGACTTTCATAGCACTCCAGCTGCTTTGGACCAATGTATGCATCTCTTTGGAAAAGCCTTTGAAATCAAACAGGTTTAAAATGTTCTTTCCAACAAAAATGATAAATAAAAATTTTAAGGAAAGTAAACACTATTTTAGTTCTAGGCAAAACATGGTGATCATTAATTTGTACAAGTGAACGCAGTATAAACATGTGATTTTTGTCTTCACCCAGGGAATACTGGAGTTGACGGATGGCGTGAAAACCACTAAAGGGAATCTTTACTAAAACTCTGTGCAATTTTAGACTTCATAGCACATCACTGCATCCATTCTAAAGGCAGAGGTGTTTCCTTTAGAAGATGTCAAGATTGAGGGGGAAAAATGAAATGTTTATTGGCTGAGCGTTGCAGTATATTACTTTGATTGTAATTAATAACCCCTTGTGACAGTTAATTAATATAATATGCAATAATCATTTTTCAAACCAATTTAATACTTCCAATATTACTGCTACAAATAATAATAATTATGGTGAGTGTTGCAATGGATCCATAGCATCTCAGAAACAAGGAATGTCGTGGGAATACATCCTTGACAGGATGCAAGTCATTTGAAGGCATTATTTATGGGGGTGCTGGAGAGCTATAAACTCTTCCAGTGATCAAAACTGGCCTTTACAACCCCCCTAAAATATCCTAATTATCATTATTGCTATACAAAATTACTGACAGTTATAAAACATGATGAACTGATTGGCTTTCTTGATTCAATGTAATTGGGAATGACACAATAACAGTAGCAATTGACCCCCCCAACCACCACCCCCCCCCCACCCCCACACATAACCATTGTGAGACAAGGTTGTGTCCACCATACCTCCAAGTCTTATCAATCATGCAGCAGTACCTGAAGGTGTGAGAAATAGCAAGTGGATACACAACTGAAAGAGGAAGAGTAAAAGACCAACCAAGAATTTCAAGTCATTGGTTGGTGAACGAATACGCTGTACATGGGTGGAGATCTCAATCTCTTCAGTGCTGAACCCAAAGTTATGCCCTTGACCACAGCGCACCATGCACATACTGTACACACAAACACCCACACCCAGGTGAAATTGTTTACATTTACATCTACTGTATGTGAAACCAACCTATCCATGTACTGTATGTTTTTGGGAAGTGGGAGAAAACCCAAGCACTCAGTTAAAACTCACAGTGACAAGGAAAGAACATGATCAGATACTACACACAGACAGCACCAAGGATTCAAGATTGAAGTAGAAATGTCCAGTTTCTCAACACACGTTCAAATACCAATAATTACAATGGGCAAGAAATACAAGAACAAATTGGAGAAGTGATGAGATATTGAACAATCAATCAACCTTGTTCCTATACCAATTACTCTCACTTGCAGTAACTTCTGGTTATTTTATCTTTAAGCACTTGCCCCTTATACCTAATAAATTTATATGAATTATTTACAGTAAGCAATATCACGTGAGAGGGAGTGCCATTGTGCTGCACAAATGTGCTGCAGTCATAGGCACAAACACCATTTATTATCAACAGATTATGATTTTGTTTATTTAACCAGTAATTATTGTTTTCTCTGCCAACAAATATCCTTCCAAACTTGGTGGAACTAACCGCATCTGGCAGTGCTGATGACCCAAACATGAAAGTAGTTTTCAATTGTCATTAGTACTAAATAGCCAAAAAGTCAAAGTAATTAAAACATGGAGGTGGACGTAGAGGCCAGGCCTGAGAAATTTACAAGCTTTACTTTATATTTTCACTTATTTTGCTTTAGAATATCATCCACATAAATGTCCAGGTTCTGTGGTTGAATCCCAAATAGCATTAAATTGAAAGCTAGTGTGCTAAGGTGTACAATCACTTGTTCAACACAGAGTAGTGCACTTCATCGGGGGATAGACAATGATTTTGGATTTAGCCTTGTGTTAGAAGCTATTTAGCTGTATAGCTTGACTTATGCAGGAACAAAGCAACATGGAGGCAATTTGAAATGACTTAGAAGCAATTTCTATGGAGACAGAGTGCTGTTGAAGTAGGTTAAACGTTATCAGGTGTGTTGCTGAAACTGCTTCCATGGGTGGCTTTAAATGTGGATTTTGGCAGGCAGCTGCTCTCTCCTCAGTACTGCAGAATGTACTGACCTTATTTCACCCTTGCTGTTAATTTAATTAACAGTTATTAGAACACCTGTGATGTGGATTGTCGCATATAGTTAAGCTATGCTGTTACATCTATTATGACCACCCGTGAAGGGCTTCTCGTCCAATCAGATTACTCGGTTGAAACTAACTAAGAAAATACAGTTTATGCTTAATCCTTAATTAATCTGTGGTTAACATGTAGTTACCTGAGTGGTTATAAACATGCAAGTGTGAAACATTTTCCATGGAAAACTTGGTCAAACAAAAACGACGTATGTATGAAGATTCTGACAAGTCTCCTGATTTACCCCTGTCAGTTATTCTGACATACTATGGTCGGAAGCAAAATTTGTTTTATGCCATTCATTGAAAGATCCAATTGATGGTATCAATTGAAACAATTGATGGTAGAAATAATGCTCATGTGTGACTGCTTGCCCTTTTCACAACACTAAGTCTGTGTACCTATATATTAATATATACAGTTTCTGGTTTTATGACAGGAAAAAAAGAAAAAAAAATCTTCCTTCGTGCTTTGCAGGTAATCAGAATGCATGTCACAACTTCATGCTATAGTGTTTTATCCCCTCGGGTGGTCTTCTAGGTGTGTTGAATTATGAGTAACAGGGAGCCTGCTTTGTAAATTCCTTGAAACACATGAAAAAGATAAAATACAGGGTTCCTGCTGATCCTTTTTTATTTATTTATTTTTACGTGCAAGTCATGAAGCTGAGGTTACCTGTGAATCATCACTGGTGCTGCCCACAAGTCACGACCAGACGTGACTACTACTCTTGTCGGTCACGCAAGAATCTTCAGGGAAAATAGGTACAGTGGAACTTTATTTAGGGCTGAGATAGAGCCAAGCAGTTCTAACTCACATACTTTCTTTTTTCATATACAGTGGTTTTATAAGATTTTTTTGTTATTAAATTATTAATCATCATTATTGGTGAAAAATACAATGTAAAAATATTCTCTAATATTTTTATAAAATTTTAAGAGATTGTATAAAGCAATCAGAAGTTACCCCAGACATAGATTCACTGAAACTTTGTGGGTTAGGGGATAAAATACTGTAGTCTTTTTTCCAATTTTCAACTATCCACTTTCAATAAGTCTGTGCCCAATATCTAATCAGAATATTCCTGTTCTTGGTTTAACAGGAGTAGAAGATGATATTGTCTTCTCTTATAGTCCATCTGCTGTAAGGTTTGATATATTACAGTGCTTTTCTGCTCATCAAAGTTGTAAAGAGTTGTTTGTGTTACCATCTCAGCTCAAACCAATCAGGGCATTTTCTTCTGATCGCTCTCATCTACATGGTGTTTCTGCCCTCTTATTGGATTATTTTGGTGTTTTTGCACCATTCTATGTAAACTATACGTAAGCGGGGCTGCGCACGTGTCAGGAGTGCACACCCAGCCACCCAGCCTGTAAGTGTAGGTGTGTGAATGTACTCAAGTGTGTGTGTGTGTGTGTGTGTGTGTGTGTGTGTGTGTGTGTGTGTGTGTGTGTGCGTGTGCGTGTGTGTATGTGTGTATGTGCGTGTGTGTGTGCACGTGTCTGATTGTGAGAGGGGTGCGATGGTTACTAACTCTTGCTACATTCACACTGCCTTTCTAACCCTGAGCTCAGGGGCAGCCTGCTTTAATTTCCCAGACAGGACACTTACCCACAACAGGAATAGCAACGGACCCCAATTAAAACTAAATACTAAATATTTATTAATACAAAAACATATGATGCATGCAAGGGTGCAAGGGTCAATTAGCAGTGCCCATTCACTCACTCATCCACTCGCACTGATCCTGTTCCAAAAAGTAAACAAATAAAATGTTTGTTTGTTTTTAAATACCCATCAATTGACACTTTTATCCACATGAAACCTTCTGAGTGTCTTAAGAGAATGTCTCCCATTAACAAACACGGTATGTTAGAACGTGTGCACCATCACAATGTTACACAGAGCCCAAATACTGTTTCCATTTGCTTTTGATAAGAATAATTTCACAAGAGATTCTGTTCCATGTGTGATTACAGCTTAGTTCAAAGTCCTCAAGTAAGTCTTGAAACTACCGCAATTAAGCTTTGAATGCAAGTCACTTGCTGAAATTATGCACCATATAAACACATGTATATGGGCTCAAAAAGTGTGTTCAATGCTCTTCTCGTGTCTCCTTGAGCATGCTACAAACAATAAAACAAACTCAGTACCTTAATCTCCAGAGGGTTGGTTGAGAGGAGTCACCCAGCAATGAAGAGACAAATATTCGCGTCCCAGCTTGTCTGAAGGACCACAAGGTTTCTCGTATCTTCTATGAAGTCATAACTGTTTAGCCTCTCCACTCTTAAATCGTAAACTTCTCCACATGATGCACGCAGGCCCTTTTGGCACACTCTGGCGTCTACATTAGAAGTTCAACTGCACGCCGGATTCACTGCGACACCTATGTGCTACGTTACACTTCAGTGGCAGTCTCGCTACCTAATAAGTACTTGCCGTTAATCTAAACATGTGTCATGAATGTGCAACAGGAGCTAACATGGTAAACTTGTTACCTGTGTTGCTTTTAAGTAACCACCTAAATTAAACAAACTCTCAACTCACTTGCTTTTACAGTTTCCACTTACTTCGACTTAACTAACGCCTTTTTTCTCCCGTTTTCTTTTGTGTCTGCACTTTTTTCAGCCCGTTTTGACCGGACCTCTTTCTCTTAACTTTCCAACCAATCTCAGCCACCCAAATAACAAGCAGCCTACATACTTGTCAAAATAAAAGCCTTTAACTGGAGCCCCCATTACATTCCCCCCTGATAAACCCTGCCATTACATCCGACTTCTCCAGGTGACTACATCTCTGCAAACAAACAAAAGATAAAGAGAACAAAGTTACACATTAATAAATTAACATTCATCAATCCGTCATCCAAACTTAAACAGAATATGTAACATTATTATTCTTAACACATTTCAAGATAATAAGAACTATATTTCTTTACATGACAAATCAGTCTGAAACCTTTTAGCAAGCGTACCCCGGGTATGTCGTCTGGAATACCTTGGCTCACGCTCCTGATTTCTGTCGAATATAACCATGTCATCACAGTCCTGCCCTGTTTCTGACATCTCTGCCTCTACCCTGTTCATCTCATTCTCCTGCCTGCTCTCCTTCTGACTCCGTTTCCTCCACTATGTCCTGAACTTCACATTGAACCAAGTCAGATATGTCTGATGGAGTGATAACGGGAATGTACACAAGATCTTCTTGATCTGTGTTAGATAACTGTGTCTCAGCTCGGTGTCAAAGTTTCATCTGGTCCCACAACAACTAATTATTACTACCCCTATGGCCATGGTTGCACAACAACACCCTGTCACCAGGCCTAATGAGAGCTCCCTGGAATGGCGATCATAGATTCTCCTTCACCTCCTAGACGCATCTTGGGCTACTGCATTATAGACCTCTACAGCTGTCTTCAGATGTTCATGGTGACCCCTCATCCAGTCATACAGGGTCTCAGCTTGGTCGTCTTCCATATCCTTGCCTCCCAGTAGATCCACTGGTAGCCTTGCATCTCACCCAAAAGTCAAATAGAACGGGAAATCAAGTAGACAAGTGAACACAGCTGTTGTAAGTGAGAACCAACTGAGGTAAGTATTCTTTCTAATTTTTCTTTTTTAGGGGGTAGAGTTGGTAGCATGTCATGCAAAGTCCTGTTAAATCGTTTGCACTGCGCATTGCCTTGCGGGTGGTAAACCTTGCACAGCTCTTTAATCACATTGGTCTCAAAACAGCGTCCCTGATCAGAATGCAGTCGAGCAGGGTATCGACATAATAGACAATCCAGTGTTTTAAAAGGAGTTGGGAGCTGGACTGGTTGTTTGATCTTTAGTGGGAACAGCAACAGTGAGTCTAGTGAACATATCTGTGGGCACTAACACATTTTCCTATCCCTCTGAGGACCTTTCTAAAACTGTATAGTCCATAGCAAGGACTTTGAGTTGGGCTGTGATATTAGTACATGTCATAGAAGACTGATTGCGAGGGAAAATATCCTTGGCTAGGGCACATCGGCTACACTGCTGAATCCAGTTTTGCACATCTTCCTCCATCGCTAGCCAGTAATACTCTCGCCTGAGGAGCTCCATTGTGCTTCTCTCCCCAAAATGGCCCCTATGGTCATGCTTACTCTCAAACACACTGCGTCGTAGAGACTCTGGGACTACAAGCTAGTGAATCTTCTCCCCATCTCTAGGGTGATAGATGGCTCTAAATAAAACGCCCTGTCTCAGTTTCATACGTTCAAACTGTCGAGTGAGCTGTTTTGCTTGTGGGCCAAGGGAACGCTGTTTGCTCACAGTTGGCTTGGTTCTTCTCGCCACTGAGTCATAAGTGAACTTATGTTTGGATCGTCTTTCTGCTGTTTTTCCATGTCACCCCAGCTTTGACTACTGACAGCCTTTCTCGCTGTCATCTGTACTTTCACCTTTACCTTGTGTTCACTCAGTACAGTCTAAATTACTAATGCGTTATCAGTGCACATCTCTTTCAGCTTAGCCTGAATAAAGTCCTTGCCAGTATCTTCCCCCTCTGGCTCTTCACTGTGTGGGATTATGGAGAGAACATCTGCATTTGCATTTTGACGACCTGGCTTATAACAGACCTCAAAGTTATATTCCACCAACTGCGCAGCCCATCACTGTTCAACAGCCCACAGATTTGCTGTCTCCAGGTAGCGCAGTGGGTTATGGTTAGTGAGTACAGTAAACTTGGAGAACATAAGGTACTCTTTAAACTTTTCGGTGATAGCCCATTTCAATGCCAGCAGCCTGTGTTGGTGTACCTGACTTCTCTACCGTTCATCTTAACGACTTTAAACTTTTCGGTGATAGCCCATTTCAATGCCAGCAGCTCTAGCTTGAAAGCACTATAGTAATTGTCGTTCTTCTCTGACCCTCTCAGCCCAGGACTCGCATGAGCTATCACACGCTCAATTCCTCCCTGCTTTTGACTAAGCACAGCACCTAAACCATAGCTATGAACATCTGTTGTTAAGATGAACGGTAGAGTGAAGTCAGGGTACACCAACACAGGCGGAGACATCAGACAAATTTTGAGTTTCTCAAATGCCAATTGGCATTCTTCTGTCCAGGAACCACAAAACAGCGGTAATAACTGATGGACCCTAACACCTGCCTCATCTCTCTAATGCTAATAGGGACGGGCTAGGTCTTTAAGGCATGCACTTTGTCTTCACCCATCCTAACACCTTCAGCCGAGATTACGTGACCCAGAAACTTTATCTCAGGCTGAAAAAGAGAACACTTTAGCTTTAAGCCACGTTGCCTTAAACGTGAGATCTATAACCTTCCGCAGTGGGAATCAAAGTCAGGTAAGAACACAATAATGTCAATCTAGGCAAACTAGAAGCAAATCAAATGCGAGATCACCTAAAGCCACCCGCATGAGACACTGAAAGGTAGTGGGCCAATTGCACAGGCCAAAAGGCATCTGGGTCCACTCAAACAGGCCAAATGGGGTTGTAACAGCCATCTTTTCTTGGTCCTGCTTGCTCATTGTGACTTGAAAGTACCCAGCTGTCACATCTAGTGTGGAGAACAGCTTTGCCTTCAATCACCTTCTCACTATGAGGCGGAATGGCCAGAACTCGCTGAAGGCTAGCCACCAGGGAAGCACCATGTCTCTCCATTCTCTTTGCATCTATCCCTGGTAGTGAGGTTACTAGGTCTTTGATGATATTTATCCGCTCAATGTTTGAGTGAGTGTCTTGGATAAAGACACATTTATTTTTAAGAATTGTCCCAAAGCACTCAACATCCACCTATAAACACAGCAGGACAGGAATGTCTAGACCATTAGCTGCTGTCAGTTCCACCCAATGAGCTGACCTCACTGCTCTTCTCCAAAGTGTTCCCTAAAATGTGACTCACTGATGGTGGTCACCTCTGATCCAGTATCCTTCAGACATTTTGTCTCAACCCCAGAGATCTTCAGGCTTACCATCCAGTCATCTCCAAATGCACTTTCTCCAAGAGCTTTACCCACTTTATTAGCAGAGTAAGCCATTCCACTACTGGTCGCCGATCTCGAGCTAGAAATTCCTGATAGAGCTCTTCTTGTCGAGAAGCTATCTTTTTGATCTCCTCTCTAAAAGACTCCTGAGAAAGTACAGATGTGTCTTCGTGGCTTTGACCACACCTCGAGCACGCTGGCACCTTGACCCATGAGCATCTTCCTCTTCCTCTGACCAATCAATTGCCGTCTGCATTACATCACTAAAGTTTTGACACTGCTCTTCCTTCAGCCTTCGCTTTCACGCCTCAAGAAATCATCTCTGAGGCCTAACACAAGCTGTTCAACCAGTATGATTTCTGCATTTGGAACTCGGTTAGGATCTTGTCTTTTGATTTGATTTAGTTTCTCTTGTAGATCATATGCATAGTAACGTGTTGTTTCCCCAGGTGCCTGTTTCCGATCATAAAACTCTTTCAACCACCAGTCACCATATGTCTCTATGAGAATGTCAAATATGGCATTAACAGATTTTTGCTTGTGACAATCTAGCATGTACTTCACTGTAGATGGGGCTTCAACTGTTGCAGTCTCGGCTACCTAATAAGTCACTTCCATTTGCCGTTAGCAAAGCACGTGCTAAACACGTGTCATGAATGTGCACCACGCTAAAACAGGAGCTAACAGGGTAAACTTTTTACCTCTATTGCTTATAAGTAAACACCTAAATTAAACAACTCTCAACTCACTTGTTTTTACAGTTTCCACTTACTTACACTTACTAATGCCTTTTTTCTCCTGTTTCTTTTGTGGCACCTTTTGCCTCTCTCTCTCTCTTACGTGACACGCTGTCTTTTTTCTAAAAAAAAACTGCTTCAGCCAGGACTCATTCTGACCAGCCCTCTGTTAACTCTCCAACCAATCGCAGCCAAATCACGAGCAGCCTGCATACTTGTCAAAATAAAAGCCTCTAACTGGAGCTGGAACTGGAGCTATCATGTCGTTATGAAACAAAACCTCTAACGTTTCCAGCACTTGGTGAATGTATGCAACAAAGAATTAAGGCAGTTCTTAAGGCACAAGTGTGAAACCCAGTAGTAGCCAGGTGTACAGTACCTAATGTAGTCAGTGTAGGGACTGGCAGGCTACCTCAAAGAGGGCCTCTGGAAGAGTTAAAGTATGCCACTATGGCAGGTATAAAATTATATATGTGTACATGTAGAATGTATGATGTTTTTGTGTTGTGTTCAACATGTTTACTATAAACTTAAGAAGCTTAATCGACCTGTACAGCCCTTGCTATAGATAAAGGTATGAATGGGTGTGCAAGACATGGGATGAAAGCTCTGTATATTCAATGAATGTTGATGTGCATGAAATCTTAGTCATATGAACCAGACTCATGTTAATACACTTTACCTAAATTACTAAAACTCCACTGAGATGGCCTCCCACGTGACAGAGCAAACCACAGGTTAAATGTATGCAGGAAGAGGAACCATGCGGGGCGTGACTATGCCCACGACCATCTCTGATTGGAACAAACGGCTGTGGGACAGACCTTCACCGTGAGATTAAAAACCTGAGAAAACCTAAAAAAGGTCTGAGCAGCCACGGCACGTTTTTTAACGTCACGCCGTCTGAAGGAAGCAAGCGGACACCTCTCTTGCTCCGCTCTCAACCAACGCCTGAACTTTGACTTCTGACCTGCGCCACCCAGCAATCAAAGACTCCGCTCTCCTCAACACACAAAGAAACTTTGTGCAACGAAGGGGCCCGCAGAAGAAGTCTCAGAGCATCATCATCGGTAACCAGGCAACCAACACGCCGCCAAGGGCTTTCCCAAAAGACGTCACCTCAACCCAGTGCACCGACCAATCAGCAACGCCGTGATTCCCTTTGCTGAAGGCGAACCAACGAGAACAACTGTCACGTAACGCAAGTAAAACAAACAAAGCTTCATACCTTGCTGATCGCGATTCATAACTACACCTTAAGATTAAACCCAAGGCACTGTTCTTGTGACTTTCTCAGTTCTAGTAAACCTAAACAGAACTCCATTAACTTTCAACCTCTAAACTGTTCGTGTGTGTGTGTGTGTGTGTGTGTGTGTGTGTGTGTGTGTGTGTGTGTGTGTGTGTGTGTGTGTGTGTGATTGAATGATTAAATAGCGTAGTTTCATGTAACGTATATCAGTTCAATAAATTCTTGCTTCTTTATAAAGAACTGTTGTCTTGGTCATGTATTTTAAAGTTTAAACATTTGCCCACATCTTACGTTACCTTGCTCATAATTGTTAAATAGTAGGTTTTGTGTTATCATCGGTGACCATGTGATAAGCATAACTGGTAAGATGCACTAAATTGTGCTTAACGCTGAACGGGTAGTCGATAAAGTGTACTCTATGAATTTTAATTCAATTCAATAACATTAACCCAAATCCTTAAAGATTTGATTCACCTCTGAGCCAGAGTTTAAACCCTACACCAGTGAGTGCATATAATGCTAGTACAGACCAAAAGTTTGGACACACCTTCTCATTCAAAGAGGTTGAATTTGTATTATGGCAAGAAAAAAACAGCTAAGTGAAGAAAAACGAGTGGCCATCATTACTTTAAGAAATGAAGGTCAGTCAGTCCGAAAAATTGGGAAAACTTTGAAAGTGTTCCCAATTGCAGTCACAAAAACCATCAAGCGCTACAAAGAAACTGGCTCACATGCGGCCCGCCCCAGGAAAGGAAGACCAAGAGTCACCTCTGCTGCGGAGGATAAGTTCATCCGAGTCACAAGCCTCAGAAATCGCAGGTTAACAGCAGCTCAGATCAGAGAGCAGGTCAATGCCACACAGAGTTCTAGCAGCAGACACGTCTCTAGAACAACTGTTAAGAGGAGACTGTGTGAATCAGGCCTTCATGGTAGAATATCTGCTAG
>JAAGKR010000310.1:0-111429 GCA_011419295.1 Clarias macrocephalus | reverse complement strand
TGGAACTTTTCCTCAAGAGCCAAAAGAAAGGTTTTTTCAAACATGGCCTCCACCAGCTCATCCATCATTTGGTGAAGTGTGTCGCCTTAAGTGGAGGATATGTAGAGCAGGACTAAGCTCATGACCAATGTTTGCTTTCATTACATAGTTTTTTCTTAACAATAATAATTTTATGACCTCACAATTACAATGAGTCACAAGTCAGGAAACAACAAGTCAAAGAGTCAAACAACTGTGATGGCGACCACGATCCTTAAATTTAAAAAGTAAAACATTCTTTTGCATTATCACACATATTTTCCAAATAGAGGGAGATGTTGAACAATTTCTTTCAGGGTATGCAAACCTTTGAGCACAACTGTACGTACTCTGTCTGTGGGAAGCTGTTGTGTCCGTCCCCAATATCAAAATTGTGCAAACTGATGCATCAGCATAAATGCTCCAAATAAAAATTTACAATTCTATTATTTTCCGGGTGTATTTGCATCATTGTGTTTAGGTCATTCATTCAATGTTCTCATTTTATCATTCCAAGTATCAGACATTGTTGTCTTGATGGTGGTCATCTCAACTTTGTTACAACTACTGTATATTACACCCATCATCCCATGTCAAGTTCCCTGCTGGGAAAGGGAATTATCAGGCTTAGATTAAGTAAAGTGTCCGGTATACACATCCATTTCCATGTTGCTAATATGGAAATGACAATGTTTACAATGTTTAAGAATGAGAGAATTTAACTACAGTTAATAAAGCTGCTGTTAGAAATATTTAGACAATATGATACACCAGTGATTTAGTAATACAAAACATAATACACATTGAAATGTAAAAATTTGAATCCATAATCTTTAAATGGTTAAAACATAGATGGTAATTAGATGATACTAGTATTTCTCAAACGGAAGACAAAAACACAATGGTCTTTGTTGTGACCTTACTTGTGAATTTTAAGTGATTAATTGTTAATAATCCTAATTATTCCTACTTAAAAAATTTTTTTAAAAAAGGATTACTTTGAAATAGATCTCAAAGAAAAGTTACACAAGTTGTAAATAAATTGTGGTGGTTTCATTATCTTTCTTTCAGAACTGTAATACACCAAACCAGACTCTTATTACTTTCTCACCTCACACACACATTCCGTGCTCTTATCTCTAGATCCCATTATTCACTAGTCTGCTAATCTTGTAATTACACAGGCACCTACTGATATTTCTGCTGACGACAAATTGCTGTTAATCCTCAGTGAGTGACTCGGTTGAGGGGTTTGTACAACACGGGACGAGAAACACTAGCAAGTGCGGTTTGTCTGTGTGCTTTTATAAAAGATTTGAAGCACACACACACACACACACACACACACACACACACACACACACACACACACACACACATATATATATATAAAACTTGTTAAGACTTTGCACAGAAGATTTCTTGCTTAATGAAAAGTTTATTTAGAGATTTTCATAACAATTATAACGCTTGCCTCAGGTGACGCTGCTTGCTAAGAAATCTAGCTACTGGTTTTAATTGACTAACATGTCAGCTAAACTAAAGTTGGGTTGTTTGGTAAATATCGACCCTGGTGTCAAGGTTTACCACAGAATATTTGTACAAGTGGCTCAGTGAGTTAGATTTATTTGGTTGAAGTTAGTTAGCATTAAGTCGCTAGTCACACACACACAGTACACATGATACAGGGTGTCGCAAAAATTTACATCAGTTGAAATATGAATATACTAGGCAAAGGAAATTAAATAGGCTTTATGTTAAAAATAAAAATAATATTTATATACAAAATTTCCAACAAAGTATTTAAACGGATATAGATTTTATAACCAATTTCACAAAGCTTCACAAATGCAAAAAAGACACCGCCTGTGACACGACACACGTCAAGTCGGTAGTCCAGCCCCTACCAAACACAGTGCCTCAATGATTCTCTGCTAGAGTTCCCCTAGGCTTATAGGAAAAGAGGGGATAAAGACCAGTCCTTCCACATAGCCCCACAGAAAAAGCAAGTAGAAGGGGCGAATAGCTCTTTTCCCTGAAAGGGTTACGCTGCTCCATAACGCCATCTTAGTGACATTTCACTAAATGCTCCTGCAACTTCATGTTCCATTCAAAGAAAACATGTGTTAGCCTGCTCGCTCCGTGATTAATAGCCATCATTGATGTGGGAGTGCCCTAAGATGACGAGAGAGAACTGGACACGACTAAATTAGGGGGAAAATCGGGGAGGAAAATGTGACCAAAAATAAAGTGAAACACTAACAGAAACATTTCAGTCTGTAAATGGCTCAAATTTAAAAGCTTGCTGACCTTCAGACCTCCGTTACCGTCACTTGTCAAAATCCTGTCTGAAGGCAACATCTCAGTAGGCTGAGAGCTGATGATGATGACTTTATTGCAGCACTTTACATAACATGTCACCACACACACGGTTAACATACTCTCATCATTTTTACTTCCTACACATGCCCGGAGGGTGCATTCGACGCACCGCACAAACTTACAATAAGCCTTTCATGCTTTCTCCCTTGAGATCACCACTAGGCACAATGACTGCCACACACATACCTATATACACACACACACACACACAAATACACGTGTGTCAATCTGGCCCTTTGTTTGCAAGGCTTTTCCTGAGGGCCATGCAGTCACAACGTGAGAGTGAGGGCCTGCTGACAGGCGGTGTGTCAGAGAGCAGCTCGCTGTCAAAGCACACAGCGACACCTGCATTCAGCTTCACAGTAACAAAAGACAGTGGTGGTGTGGCGCAGGGGCTGCCCGAGCCACGTGCCGAGAGAGCAGGAAGTCACGGTCAGGTGGGAGCCTTGCATGTATGAGGCTCTGTGAGTCTGCCGTCACGTTTCCAGTCAGGTGCTAGTCTTATAAATGGCTCTTAATGAAGCAGGATGTTATCCCCTCTTTGCTAACACTTAAATCTTTCTGTGGAGACATGTACCTTTGTCCTGTTCTGACGAAGCTGGCCTTGTTAAGCTATATTAATAAATAAAATTATAATAATGGTGGCACGGTGGCGTAGTGTTTAGCACTGTGGCCTTGCAATTTCAGGGTTGAGGGTCCGATTCCAAGCTCGGGTCGGTCTGCGTGGAGTTTGCATGTTCTCCCAGTACATGGTGGGTTTTCTCTGGGTACTCTAGTTTCCTCCCGCAGTCCAAAGATAAAAATTAGAAAATGAGCTTAACTGGTGTTCATAAATCGCTGGTAGTGTGTGCATGTGTGATTGTGAGCACGCACTGCGATAGATTGGGACCCTGTCCCTGGCCAAGTCTCCTGGAATAGGCCATAAACCTGTTTGTGAGTGTGTGTCAAATTGTCCCAAATTAAATTATTGACATTTCTTGGTGGATCAACTGGTCACATGCCTTAATTTCTTAGAAATTGGCTCCACATTAGTCTCGAAATGTAATCATACACTCAGAAATCATTTATGATGGACTTCTGACTCTAGCAAAGCTGAAGCCTAATTGTTACAATCTGGCGATAAACTTTCATAATTTACCTTCAGATTAAAATTTAGAATTGTCAAGAACTGCTGCCATTTCTCTCTAATGCCCCTACATACACATGTCAAAAGTAAGAACATCATTCTTATTAACATTTAAATCCAGATGGTGCACGATATCATGTTATCTATCTCAACAGACTGAGGAATCATCCATCCATCCATCTAGCAGCCTTTGTAGTCCAACTAGGAACCCGTGGAGGCCAACGGTGACCACAGTATTTATTAATGAAGAAATAATCTGATCCTAAACCATGGCTATGACCATAACCCCCATGACCTAGGGTGATGGGAGCTGGACCACTGTGTAAGGCCCTTACACAGCCCTTGTACAATGAAGCCAAATGTAAGCTGCTCTGGATCATTTTAAAATCAAGTCCACTGCACACCCTGGACTTTCTGTTCCTCAGGGAAAACTACTTGCCGATTTCAGCATCACACACCTAGACGTTGCAAAAAACTGGATGACTGATATGCTAATCCTCCTGCACTGCAAACCACTAGCTAAAAGCTAGCTTGGTTCCCTGGAGAGAAGAAGCAGGTGGTGTTTCACATTCAGCTGATGCTCATCTTCCTGTTGATCACTTGCTCAAACCTCTGTACAGTCAGCTGCTGGAGAAAGGATCTCACGCTGCTTTACAGGTGGAGGAAAAATGGTGGTGATCCAGGAATATTAACAAGACCACAAATGGATGCATAGTAAACTCTATATCTAGGAGGGAAAAACTCTAAACATAATCACTTTAACAGATTAATATGGACATCGCAAAGCACAAAAAGAGCTTCTTGCAAATCAATTCCAGGTCACTTTGCACAGTGGCATTATGGGATAATGAATGAATGCAAGGCAAGAGGCTGCAGGTTTACTAAAACATGCATTAGTATTCAAGTTCTTTTTTTTTTTTTTTCTTCTTTTTTTACTTTGTGAGTTCCAGCAGTCACATGTAATCAGTGCTGCTCACACTGACTCGCCGGGTGCCTAATCCTCCGCATATCCATGCATTATTAATGCTTACATGTTTGATTGGCTGAGAGAGTGAGAGACGCAGAGCACAGGGAAAGAGAGAATAAAAGTAGAAAGAAAAGATCAAGTATGCTAGATTGAGGGTAAACTTTAGAGTTGAATGAAAAAAAAATCCAAAGAAAAAAAAATTAAAGCATACAAAACTAGCTTCTGAAATCGACTCTGAAATAATATGAATTAACACTAAAATGGAAAAATAAAATAGAACTGATCTGCAACATGCCATAGAGATCACTTTTATGAAAAATAATACGACCCTAAGCCATAAGGTGAAGTTAAAAGAATTTAGACATGAGTGTACACAGAAGAGTGACGGTCCGATTTGGACATGCAGAGCCACTGGGCCGTGGGTAAGGCGTCGACGTTAATGTGAGTTATGATTATGAAAACTGCAGAGCTATTTATCCTTGGGGAGAAAGACGTGCTGACATGGCAACGTTTCTCCGCTTCGCCTGAGGCTCAGATCTGCAGGCACTCTAGGGGTGCGTGTACATCTATGTGTGTCTGTGTGTGTGTGTGCGTGCGCATGTGCGTGTGCGCGTATTCATTCAAATGGAAGACTTGTCATGTTGGACGACAAAAGAAGCAAAGGAAGGTTTGTGCATGCAGCAAATATGCATATGAAAATGGGAACGTTACAAAAGGAATGCAGCATAGGCACTGAGGAAAGAAGCAGATGTAGCGGGAAGACAAACAAAAGCAGAAAAGAAAATGTGGACGTGTTTGCGTGTGTATGGGTGTATATGATTTTTAATATCTTTGTAGGGACCCAAGTGTCTCTATGTTGATAGGAAAACAGGTGATACTGTGTTCCTGAGTTATAAACTTTCGGGGAAAGTTAAATACAGAAACAGCGTGCGTGCGTGCGTGCGTGCGTGCGTGCGTGCGTGCGTGCGTGCGTGCGTGCGTGCGTTTGACCTCTGGGTAATGTCAGAAGTCAGGTTGTAGTCTTTTGTGTGTCGGATCATGTGAATTAGACAGAATGAAGACATACTAAGCATTGAATTAAGAGTTCCAGAGTGGATATGCACGTCTCCCTTATTAAGACTGACAAACAGAGGCCACGCCTCCTTTCTGAAGGTCATACCCACATCATGTTCTTGGTTGTTCTGAAGCTGAAGTGAAGAGCATTTATTTCAAGGTTTCACATGGATGGTGTTTTCTTCACATTCTTTGTGCTGAATGAAAACCAGTGGCCAGGCTTAGCCTAAGTGCAGGTCAAGTCCAATAAGTAATGGAACATTGCAAAGCTAAAAATAAGTGAAATGGTGGAGCTGAAGTCATTCAGCTCCCACAGGGTCGACTGAGGTTAAGCAGGTCACCAATCACTTTGAATGATTGTTGTGCAACCTACAAAGCTGTCAGACACAAGAATTAAAAGTGATTGCAGAGTTGATCCTCATGTCCCCTGTAGTTGGCTATGGCTCTTTTCGAGTTTGAAGCAGAAACTGATGTGAAAATTCCCAGATAACTCGACAAACATATTTAGTAGTATATTTAGTAGTATTAAATTGTTATTGAAATATCAGTAGTGTTGCACAAAATCAGCTCTTTCATGTAGGGTTGTTGTTTTTGCTCCGTCATGCTTTGTATTTTGTAGTGGTCAAAGGATTTTTGCAAAGGATTTTTTCTTGCTCTTCTATATTAGGGCTGCGCGATTTGATGATAATTTAATAATTTAATAATTAAATGATTTAATAATAATAATAATAATAATAATAATAGAAAAAATCACATTGCAATTATTTTTGACATTGTAACTACAATATCTAAACATTGCATGTAACATTTAGTGTTCAATCATATACAGTACAACTAGGCTACCAGCAAATAACACAAATGATACCATTAAGGGGATGTTTACCAATATCCATCACCTCAAAAATGATATTAAAGTTACAAATATTTAAATTATTGAAAAGCTTTATAATACACCTCAGACCTATATAACTTACTGACTATACGTACTGTATAGTACCCGTCATAAATTGGTCCATATAACGACTTAGCTTTTTTGTGATTATCATTATTTCGTTTTTTATACTTCTTACTACATTGTACAACAACAACAACAAAAATCCGATTTATAAATAATGTTTAAGTGCATTTCAGATAGCTGTTCAGTTTGAGGGGAGCTCTTGCTGTGAAGCCTTTACGATAACTTCAGAATGGACCGCAGTCATTTTTCCCACTAATTATCAAAACACACTTCACTCCCAAAATTTGTCAAACACTAAAACACTTCATGTCATTATTAAAAAGCCCTCACTGTGTAATCCACAATTGTTGCCCTATAATATACTATAGTATTACCGTGCTAAGCACTATAGGACTTTTGAGAGTACTAGGGTAGCTACTGCGGCCCTTCAGTGAGTACCATGGGAGTACTATAGTATGCATCACCATACACTGGTGAATACCATGGTACTAACTTTGTATCACTGTGGTATATTTGTACATACCGCACCATATTAGATATGTCAGTACATACTACTGGAATGGTATAGATATCTGCTGGTAGCCATGGTGTAATCAAAATGTACCATATTATTCACCAAAGTTACCTAATCTGCATGTTGCATGTCTTTAGCCTGTGGGAGGAAACCCACCAAGCACAGGGAGAACATGCAAACTCCACACACACACACGAAGCAGGAATTGAACCCTCGACCCTGAGGGTGCAAGGTGACAGTGCTAACCATTACACCACCATGCTATATGCACTTCTAGTTCATTCTTTGTGATTTTATCATATACAACAGCCACAGAACACCACAGCAATACAGTCCATAACTAAATGAAACAAAGATCTACTTTTGGCTAGGCATTGCTCAACACTTCTGCTTAGACATAAAAAATACTGAAAATGGAGGAGAATTTACGGAAATCTTTGTACCTTTCTAAGAAGAAAGAAAGGTTGATTCTTGTGCTTCCGTTTGACATTTATCATACAGACAGGTCCACTTTTGTAATTAAAATACACACACGCACACTATTTTCATTACCTGCCTGGCTGGATATTTTAAGACTTACACTGTAGTTACCATACCATGACAATTCTAAACCTAATCAAGTCCAAACTATTGCTTTTCAAGAACAGTATTAACATCCGGCATAGCTATGTCTCCTTTTTAAAATCTCATCTAATGCATATTATCGGATTAAAATAGGTTAAAGAAGGTCGTTTTAAAGTCTCTATCATAGTGCCTAATTGAATCGATGAAGCAGACAGTGTTCATTCTTCCACTGACATAAAAACTCAAAGAAACCCAAAAGCCATTAAATGAAATGAGGCAAACAAGCCTAATTGTGCATGAAGGGACCGTCGATTGTCCTTAATGCAACTCGAAGTGTGGCACGAGGCCAAATTACTTCAGGTTGTCATGTTCCTCTAAATCACTAAGCAGGTCCCAGTTTGTGGATGTTACTCTCCAACACATCTCAATGGAACAGATCCGGTCAATTAAACAAGAGAGCTGGGCCAAATCAAATCAAATGGGTACTCGGAATGCTGGGGCTTGGTGCAAGGGTTCTTGTTAGAAAGCACCGTAACAAGGAAAATGAATATGTTGGTAAGGATATGAAACTATACAATAGAAAATCACAATGAAAAGTCAACAGATAAAAGAACGATACAGCATGCCCCACATAATCAGCAAAGAAATTGAATTTTAAAAATGAACTTGAACCTGAAGCAGGTTTTCCTCAATGAGGCTTCAAGACAAAGGACTTTTTTGTTCCTTCCTGTTTCACTGGAACCTAAAGACTATTTATAGCTTAACATGTCCCAGATGTTCCATAACATTAAATATAACCATGAATGGTTTTTCAAAATGTGACATTGTTCATTAATACACTTGTTGAGCTATGCTGTCACAGGAATATGATCTACCTGGGCATGGTAGCAGTTACACACCTAAATCTCACAACCCTGACACTGACAGACCAGCTATACAATTGCCATCAACTCTAGCTAGAACTGTGATAAAGCTGAATCAGTTGTACGAGAGTTTTTCAAATCAGCATTGTCTAGAGAACAATGAGACAGTCATCCGAGTACAGAAATCCTCCTAAGATCAGGGCTGCTCTGTGATGTCTCATGCATACGGCGTTAAAACAAAGAGGCGTCTGAATTCCTCTTTTGATTCTGTCCAATTATCAAGGACACGCAGCTTCCTTTGGTGCCCACTCACACTCGCAGCTCCCTGACCACAGCTGTAATCTGAGACACCTGGAACACACACACACACACACACACACACACACACACACACACACACACACACACACACACACACACACACACACACACACAGAGAGAAAGAGAGAGACGCACACATCTGGCTTTCATCTCGGTGCCAGATTTGGGGGTGTGTTTCAGGTGCCAGCATCTCTCCTGCTGCAGAGCTCATGCTGCCATCTTGAATTGCGTGCCGAGACGAAGAACGTACTCCTTTAGGGTGCCTGCTTGGGCGACTGCCAGAGGTCTGTACCCAGCAGCAAACTGGAAAATCACATTCACAGACACCGGCCAATCAGCAACTGCAATTCTGCCGTTAGTGCCTAGCAGTCATTTTCTCTTCACGCTCACATTGTTAACGGTCCAAACGACAGACTAAAGGCCTATTCACGCTCGACACAATATGAATAAATATCATGAAAGTGGAATATTTGAAGACGATTTTTCAGCAATCCAGTGTTCAAATACAAATATTACTATTAATTAATGATAATTTTAAAACCTATATGTGCAAAAAAACAAGCATATACACAGTATATATAGTACAGTATAGCATCATAGAACGACAGCCTGTGTTCACAGAAATGCAGCATTTAAAAGCAAAGCAAAAAAATTTAAAAAGCAAATGAAAGATCTGCTGTGCACAGGTCTGAATACCTCTGTCTGTGCTGTATTTCTGTATTTAAAGATGCTGTAAAGTCCCTGATACACACACACACACACACACACATTAAACTATGTTCTGTCAAGCTTTAAACTAATCAAATGATTACACTTAACCCGCTCTCCTACCCAAACCCCAATCACTGTCTGTGATGTGACTGTCTGCAACTGAACTCTCTCTTCACTCTCCATGCTGTGTAAGATTTGTCTAGAGCGAATAATGACTCGAGGGCACGCGCTGTAGAATCCTTACCTGCGCTAAAGTCACTCCTTCCCATGACCTCTCGTTGCTTGTTGTTGTAATGAACTCTTTGTTTTAATCAGCGTGACTGAGAGTGTTTAGTGACACATGAACACTGATCGCTTTCAGGAAAAAGGAAGCCATAATGAAATGTGTATTAATAAATGCAACATGCAAACAACCAGCGACACACAGCTTTATCTTTTCAAGCCACAGGAAACTTCTAATGATGTTTCCAATCTTTTTCCTCCCTCCTCCATCACCAACACACACACAAATACAGGCACATGCTCATATAGATGAGCTGCATAGATTTATATCTGTGTTTCTGTGCTTGTATATGTGGGTTGCCAGCTTGTCTATAAATCCACACCTCTTGTTTTTTTCAAACCAGAGACTAATATACTGCTAATCAGTTACTGTCAGTTACTACTAAACACTACTAAATACACACATATACATTCTCACACACACACACACCTGCTGGCTATGAAACAGTGAATACTCATGCATTAGGGAGACGACAAACACCACATCCACTTTCTTTCTTTTTTGCAAGGCTCTCCATTCTTTGTTTGTTTACTGAGGCAGAGGGATGATCTATGGAGGATTGCTGGGCTGCAGATGGGCCACAGAGCTAGAGAGATTTCGATGATGAATAACACACACACACACACACACACACACACACACACACACACACACACACACACACACACACACACACACACACACACACAACTCCTACAGTATGCTGCGAGAGAAAGGGAGCACATGTGAGGAAAAGAAGAAGGAGGATACAGACTGAAGGAAAGCTAAGACAGGTTTGTGTGTGTGCGTGTGTATGTGTGCGCGTGTATGCGTGCGTGCGTGCGTGCGTTTTGTGCTCTGGGGACAGAACGCTCCTGTCTTGGCCTTAATGTTCCTGGAATTAGCTTTAAATGCACCATGCTGAAGTGGAATAAATGAATGAATGAGTGATCAGTTATGTTGACATGACATCACAAACTTCTAAATTTGGAATTACTTCCTTGCTTTCCATGTAGGAATTCCAAGTTAAGAAGGCATTTCCTTGGTTTATCCTAGTTGAAGGCTGGAATTAAACTATGAGCTTTAGTCAAACAAAACCTAACTGCCCTAATCTGTGCACGAGCTAACAGTGGCTGTAGCATCACTTTAATGTCATAAAGGAAAATTTTTTTAAAAATTACAACATATAAAGAATAGAACAAAATATAATAGATGAATGACCACACAGAAAAACAGGAATATGTGGATGGATTTAAAATCAATCAATTTGAAAACAAACAAATAAATAAATAGATATAAATGAACATCTAATATGCTAGGTGACCGATCAATTCACGTAATCATATAACATGATGTAATTACATTACAAAATCTTGCAAGGACGTTGATTTTCAGGAAATAATTATACAGTCAAATTAACATATTAAATCATGTGCCTCATGATAGTGCAGCGAGTCTCATCCTGAGCCAAGACAAATGTTCAGAGCTCTCATACTGTATATCCCAGAAATCTGGATCTTAGCCCAGGGAACGTGGGCACAAGGCAGGATACATCTTGGATGAGGTGTCAACCCATCACAGGGCACAAAACACACACACACACACACACTACAGGTAGTTTGTAAACACCAATCAGCTTTCACTGCATGTACTTCTACAGTGGGGGGGGGGGGCACTAAGCATGGAGACTTTGCACACATCATGATTCGGGTCACCTCAAAAACTTCCAGCGAGATTAAAATGTTTTCCAATAAAAAGTGCATTAAAAACGGAGACGCATTGTCACATCTGCAAAGCTGATCCGCAGAGAGACGCTTCGACAGGCTCCAACATAAGCTCATGTCTCCTGGAAGAAACTTGTGGAGCTGGTATCTGCCATTGCATTGGGGAATACTCTGAGACAGTCTGACCTCTTGTTTCTGTTCAGGAAGGACACGTTACAGTCAAGCTTGGTTTAATTCCAGACCTGTTCAGACACATCAGTACTTGGCAATAGAGTGACATCAAGATATGGCCTCCACCCAAGAGTGCCAGACACTGAGAAGAGATGAGATTGTCAGTCTGGGCACACTCAAACAGCTGAGAGTGTTTTAAAGGGCAAACAAAGACGGGCAGATCACCCCACTCTGATGTGATAAAACCTGAAATTGATTCTATGCAAAGCATTGATTCCTCTGGAAACTGGAATTACATTTTTAGAGTCTGGAGCTGCATCAGCAAAAATATTAGAATTATGCAAACCTCAGATGGGTAATTGGAAATTTGAGGGTCCCCCTTATTTGGACACCTGGCAACCTGATCGATTTAGCTAGGCTGTTCAGGAAAGTTATACTGCTGTAATTATTCCTGACACACAATTACACTGCCACTCACTACTATTGACAGGCGAATGTGAAGCAGTGGGGAGGGAATTCCATTAGCATAGCAGTGCTACGCATCTGTTTAGCATACGTACCAGCTTTTGCAACACTGCCTGTCACCCTAAGCCAGAGCTGGGTCACGTCAAAAACAGTTCGCATCCATAAAATGAAAGGAGAACAAAAAGACATGGACAAGACTCCCTAGCAGTCAGATGTATGAAAGAGACAGGTGTTGTCTTCAAGTCCATAGCACACTTTACAGTCACTTTTTTACATTTGTGGTTGTATTGATTTAGCAAGAAGAAAAAAAAATTGAGGCAGTGCTAACAGGCTGTTCAATGGAATGCAAAATAAATAAATAAATAAATAAATAAAATTACCAAAAAAAAAAAAAATCACTGCTAGGCCCTTAGACCATAAGATCATTAAGCAAGTCAGAATAAATCTCTCATTTGCAAGTGTGTCTCAGTTTGTTATGTACAGTATATAATAAGGCTCACAGGAACTGGATAGTTGAATATTAGTTGGGAAAAAAAAAGAAAAAGAAAAAAAAAAACAGTCTTCAGCTGTCCAGTTTACGAGAGTCTGTGTATATGATATCCTCGGATTCTTGCTCGTGGTTAATAGAAGTGGAAGCCAGTGTGGTGCTCTGCTGTTAAAGTCTATCCACCTTAATATTTGATATGTTGTGTGTTCTGAGATGCTTTTCTGCTCACCATGGTTGTAAAGACTGATGCCTTGACTTATTGCAGAATTTCTCCCAGCTCAGACCTTTGGGAAGGTGGTCTCGAAAAAAGTATGCTGTTCTCGAGCACAGATTAAATAAGATGTAATAAGAATATAATTGATGGCACAAATCAATGTGTCTAATACTTATTCTAGCCCTTCTGATGCAAACAACCATGTCACAAGAAATGTGCAGAGATCACTTTCCACGTGAACATTAACTGAAACTCTTGACCTGTATCTGCATAAATCTCATGTCTCGTGATGCTGTCACGCGAGTTGATTTTAATAGGAACTCCTGTACACCTGCTTACTTATGCAAGTTATCAAATAAGCCAGTGTGTTTATATATCCGAGAAGGTTCCTGGGAAACCTACGTTTTACTATAAGAATTTAAGCACGTTACAGAAAAGCTTATTTTCTGCACAAGAGAGCTTTTTTGAAAACAAATTACAAGAAATTGCTTTGCCTATTTTATCAACAGCATTTAGGTTATTAGGACATCGTTTCTCCAGTCGTCTCCTGTCTCGCCTGAACCCTACCACAAAACTCACACTAGTGGCAGAATCACTGAACTGAATTAGAATTAAAAATGTAGCCTTTTCTTTTCCTCTCGTTTACTTCCCCGCTGCTGTAATTACACGACAGGGTTGTGGTGAGCGGGTGTGGGAGGCTATAATCACATTCGAGTCGAGAGAGGAGAGAATGCAGAAACTGGCATGTACAAAAAAAAAAAAAAAAAAAAGCGAGCACGGGTTCACGGCTAGGGCACGCAGAAGCACAGAAAGAGTAAGACAAGTGTTGAAGACAGAAAACAGATGGCCAGGTTTGGTTCTAGGACTCATGTTCCTCACCTTTCCTTTGACTCTGCCTAGAAAAACAACTGCCCCCTTTTGGTTCGGTTCTCTTTTCAAAACCATGAGGAAAAAGAAACACTTTACCATGTGCTATGCCTTCTGAGCTCCAAAACGCTGATCTTGTTTTTGCTGACTTTTTCCTGGTCTGCACAAGACATGAATTGTAGTATGGAAGAAGCGCGTCACGGAGGCATCATGACCCTAGTGCTCATGTGTGATAGTGCCAGGGTATTGGCAACACTGGCCACTGGCACTTTCCCCGCTGGACCAAGATCAATTCGCTGTAGGGAAGACTCATGGATTGCGCACTCAATGTAGTATATTCTCTAAAGGCCGAAAACAAGGGGACGAGGGGACAGTGGCTGCGTTTGTGTGCCACTTCTTTGTAAACAACCTCATACACATGAGGCTATTGTTGAAATCTGGGCTGTGTGGGCAGCACATGAGGGCAGAATGTGTTCCCGAGTGCAAACTCAGCCACCACAGCAGTCGGCTGTTTTACCAACTCTCTAAAATACAAAAAATCTTCCAACTACCCTTCTGTATCTGTTTCCCCATAAAACTGCCTCCTGACTGCCTGCACTGGATGACAGATCAGAGTTGAAGGGTCAAGCAGCTGGCAGAGCACCACCTGACTCCTTTTGCTTTACAATACAACATTCCTGCATGGCAAGGTTTTGCAAAAAAAAAAAAAAAAAAAAACCTGCAGCTTATCTCGGAGCTTTTTTAGAAAACAGCCAGGCAGAAATCTCCAAGATCAGACCTTCTGTTTGATGGATTTCATGTGGTCTGTTTACTCAGATATGAACAGAGACACTTTACTGTAAAATCTCCCTTTTGAAGAAAGTTGTCTGTAGTTTTGAGTCTGCAAATGGGAAAGCTCAAATCAATCTGTTATTCTATCGCACACTATTTATGCAGTAGGTGGCATGGTGGTGCAGTGGTTAGCTCTGCTGCCTTGCGTCTCCGCAGTCGCGGATTCGATTCCCACCTCAGCTCCGTGTGCGAGTTTGCAGTTTCTCCATGTGCTTGGTGGGTTTCCTCAGAGTACTCCAGTTTCCTCCCACAGTGCAAAGAAATACAGATCAGGCTAATTGCCGTTCCCAAATTGCCCATAGTGTGTGTGTGTGTGTGTGTGTGTGTGTGTGTGTGTGTGTGTGTGTGTGTGTGTGTGTGTGTGTGTGTGTGTGTGTGTGTGTGTGTGTGTGAGCTCTCTATAAAAGATCACGATCCTGTGCCCAAAGTCTACTGGAATAAGTTTCAGGCCCCCAATGACCGTGTAGAGTATAAGCGGTATAGAAGACGAGTGAATTAATTCCTTGTACACTATATTCCTTCACAAAACAGCCTTATCTATCCTTAATAAACAATTGGGAGGCAACAGTGGTGAGAAAAAACCCTGCTTACATGACATGAGAAAAAAACCTTGAGCCAGACTCAGACAGTGAAACAATCCTTTACTGGGCATCGTTATATACGGAGGTTACAAATCATTACACTTCTAAAGCATATTATGAATAAGAAACAGTCTTTGAGGTTAAAGAGGTCGCTGTTAGCTACAAGAACATCCACTGAAACAACAGTGAGCACAGGTTTTGAGAAATGCAAATCTTTATGGTATTCCTTTTGGGACTTTAGAATGTGAGCTTATATAAGTGAGTACAAAGCAACGAAATGAAACAAATACATATTCTGGATTTTTTTTTTATATATGACAGAATAAGCACCAGTGTTCTTCCTTGGTAAATCATTATTGATATTAAACCCTCTGACCGGTGACACTCGCTCCATGTTGGGCCACTAAGTTTCTGTTGCCCGTATCCATTTAAGACAGCAGCGCTGCTTGTTTTTTTCGAGTCACTCATTCTCTGAAACTAGCCCTCCCACTCGGTATAGGGACTGATGAGGCGAGCAGGCATGAACTGTGAGAACAGACTTCATCTCCGAGTCTCTGAAGTGATCTGACAGCTTCTCACATTAAAGCTCAGCTGAGCAGCCGCTCTCCAACGGCTCCCTCAGGCCAAGCCAGGGTTTTCAGCGGGGTTAAAAAAAGAACAGGTACAAGAAGGGGAGAGTGGTACACTGCGAGATTATTGCTGTACCATCCCTGTCTGCTGGCTACGCTCAATTGACTAGCGTCACTGAAACAATAACCACCAAATAAAGAGAGAAAAGACAAGAAGAGAATATTTCATCCTGCCCTCTGCCAGAAGAAGAGGAGAGAGAGAGAGAGAGAGAGAGAGAGAGAGAGAGAGAGAGAGAGAGAGAGCACGCACATTCAAGCCAATTGGACCGATCAATCATTCCACCAAGAAAAAGAGGATGTGGCTCCCGTTTTTCCCCTCAGGGGCAACATAGCCTGATTACACACTGATCAATTTTTCATTACTGTAACAATCAGCCAAGCAGCGAGAACGGCTGGGAACTGATCCATGCACTACTGTGTGACCTACAATTAGTATCTGTGCTGTTAGCTCAGCTGTTAGCCTATGAGGTCACGCGGCCCACCTCTGAGACTGCACCCTGACCAAACACACACACACACAACAACAATTAACTTTGCCTAATCAAAGTGAGAACATCAGTCTTCCTTCCATCAGTCTTTACTCACTGGATGGTTCTTTATTAGTGAGCCAGCTCTGCCAGACACCACTCTCTGCCTTTTACTTTTCCACTTCGCAATTTCAATGTTGTGTTTCATTTTAAAATTCCTGCTTGAACACTGAGGTGCTTTAATCAGAGGAGTGTGAATACCTTAAATGGGCCCAATTCTTCTTCTTCTTTTTTTTTAAGCACTTGTACCTTTTAGATCACGTCTCTGAGGTCTAACCTCGCACCTGCTTTTTTCATGGAAAAAAAGAAAGGGAAAAATTTAAAGTGAACGACCAGCTGTGTTTAAGAGAAAAAGAAATGAAAAGAAAAGAAAAAAAAAAAACACAACCTTAGGCCTACTTCTATTTCCATTCTTTCTCTCTCGCTCACTTTTTTTTTTTTTTTGGGCAGAGCTCTGAATTCCAGCTCAACGCGCCCCTCACTGAGAAAGGACGAATTCAAAGCGAAGTTTCTGAAGCACGGTCGTTATAATTCTCGTTGTCAACTTCTCAACGAATTAAAAATAAAAGCCCCTTGGTGTGTTTGAAATGTATGCTGGCAGCACTCCAAGTAAAAAAAAAAAAAAAAAAAAAAATATGATATATATACACACATATATAAATAATAAAAAGGCGCTCAGAGATGGTAGCCGAGTGGCGTAACGTAGCGCATTTTGAAAGGACCCAATTGTTAACTTTAGAATGGGGCTGTCAGTGGATAAGTGTATTTGCTTGGTAAACATGTGATGTGAGTGCTGTCTCTTTCCATCTGTTTGACTGTAGAGGAGAAAATTCTTTCTGAAGAGAGAGCAAAAAAGAGAGGCAGTTTTTTTTTTTGAAGGACCAGTGAAGAAATGAAGCCTGCAGCACCGCTAACAGCCTGATCTGTTCAGCTGTCGTCAGCGGCACTCAGTAAGACACCGTCTGCTCCATATGGCCTGATCAGATCCGCTGTCTCAGGGGGATGTGTGCGTGTGCGTGTGTGTGTTTAAGAGAGTTCCCAGGTAGGTTGATAATTATAGTTTGGGGACAACCATATATATTTTATTTGCTTCTTCTAAGTTAAAAGCCATCAGTTTAGCAAGCCATCAGTGGAGCTCTCACATGAGACATGAATGTTACATAGAACTGAAGATTTTCCTTGACAAATGAAAATCAAATGAATTTGGGTTGACAACAGTGATCCAACAGTTCCAGGGTCCATGGTTGTGTTAGGAGTTCTGGTTACTGTCTGTGTGGAATGTCCACTTGGGTCCACTTGGGTTTCCTCGGGAACTCCCAGAAACACCCTGGTAGCAGAATTGGCTACACTAACATGCCCCTAAGTGTGAATG
This sequence comes from Clarias macrocephalus, assembly GCA_011419295.1. Taxonomy (NCBI): domain Eukaryota; kingdom Metazoa; phylum Chordata; class Actinopteri; order Siluriformes; family Clariidae; genus Clarias; species Clarias macrocephalus. Next base: position 93,822 of record JAAGKR010000310.1, on the reverse strand, counting down.
TGTTTCGTGAATGGTGGACTCATGCTCAGACTTATTGGGACAGACTTTAGATCTACTACAACCCTTACCAGAATAAAGCCCTTATTGAAAAGTGAACAAGTGACAGCCATATGAACAGACAGTAGATGCAAATTAGGAACAATAAAAGGATTTAAAACAATGTTTTTTAGCTGTGATATAGTATTGCCTACCTTTTCTCAAAAATCGGACTAGCATCTATACACTTGAACAGAGCTCAGGACACACCCACAAAATCCTCACTGGGTGCTACCTCCACAGCATTCTTGAGAGACAACAGCATCCCTGCCTTAGCAACTCTGAAGACCATCACCCTAGAGCAGAGCGAGGCTTCCCAGGGGGCCACTTTCACCCTCTTTCTTTACAGAGAAAGAAAAATATACATCTCACTAAATTACCAGAGAGAAATCAGAAGCATTAGGAAACACATGGTTAGTGTGTTTCGCAAACTGCGTCTACAACCTACAGCGTGTAAATTACAGTGAGAGCAATTCAGAACCTGTGAAAAGGAGGAATAAAGCCCCTCCTCACACCTCGTTTCACTCTGATTCAGGAGAATCGTGTGTGAGCAAGTGCACGGCCGAGCAAGTGTGGAAAATAACAAGACCCGAGGGGGCGTATGGGAGGCCAGGCAGGCCGGCCTTATGGGGTTCAATCCAGAGCAGCTTGAATGCTAGCATATGCATGGAAAACACAAGAGGACAAAACATCAAAACATAGCTAACCCTGTATGATGAGCGCTGGAGGAAACTTGGTACCAGATCAATACAGATGTCTTTTCGCTCAGGTTCTGATTTGAAAACTGCTGCTACAAGTTGGATCAACATTTCAGACAGGGTTAAATCTCCAGCACAGCGTGGTGACGTTACCTGCAGTGGATCACCGAGTCTGGCCCAACACACAGACAAAGAAGTGCAAACCGACTATCATTTACATTCTATAGTATGCATGTGCTCCCATAAATCAAAACGGTGTGTGTGTGTGTGTGTGTGTGTGTGTGTGTGTGTGTGTGTGTGTGTGTGTGTGTGTGTGTGTGTGTGTGTGTGTGTGTGTTTGCGCTCAGATGAAGATTTTTATGGCTCCTCGTTTGTCTCTGTAATTCGAGGGTCCAGCTCAAAGTTTCTCCTTCTCCACAGATTTTTCAAAATATGGTTTGTGTCCAAGTGAGTGTCTAGGGCAGGTTTAATGTGTATGTGTGTGTATATGTGTGTGCGAGTGTATGTGTCTGTGTGTGTCTCCCCGTGGAAATGTGAACCAGCTGTGGCATTCTGGGGGCTGATCTGCTGGAGCTGATAACACTGGGCCTTTTGTCCATCCGGTCTGAACCCCTGACCCTGTCTCCCACTGCCTCATTCTTCAGCGCTCACACACTCCCCCCCCCTCTCTCTCTCTCTCTCCACTCCTTGCAGTCTTTTTTCCTTTTTCTCCTCTCTGTAAATCTCAAACTCCCGTTCTGTTCTGTCCTTCACCTTTTCTCTGCTATACTCTCTCTGTCTCTCACATATTTGCAGCTCAGTCAGAGTAAATATTTCTGACTTGGTGGGCGGGGCCTGTCACTCTCACACACAAACATGAAACGGAGTCGCACAAACATCACATTGACTCACATAAACACACAGAGACAAGTGAGCTGGTGTGGCAGACTGTTTAAGAAAGAAAGAAAGAGGGCTAGACAGATCAACAAAATAGAAAAAGAAAGAAAGAAAAAACTTGATAGTGTACGTAAAGAAAGAATGAGAAAAAGGGAGAAAATTTCAAGGTGGAAATGCGAAAATGAGAGAAAGGAAAATGAAAGCGATTGTTTTGTTTTATAGATTTAGATCTCCACTCCTCTCACTAGCTCTTTCTCCTTCTCTCAATCTTTCTTTCTTTTGCTCACTCGCCTCGTCCATCTCTCCTGTCTTTCAGTCTCCTTATCTTAATGTCCATCACTCCCTCCATTACTGTTTCTCCCTCACCTCCCTCAGTCGTTCTTTCACTTCAACCACAGTTGAAAGAAAGCAAGAGAGAGAGTGAGAGAGAGATGGCTTTATACAAATGGGTTTGTGCAAATATGACTGTGTGTTGGTTAACTAAGTACAAAGCAATCACAGTGAGCCATTGTCTATGCGCTCTCTCTCTCAAAGCTGATGTTGTAGGGGTTTTTTTTTTTCAATTGCGACCTCTGCTCCACATGAAACTCTTCAGCTAAACCGGAGCTCCAGCACAGCTTCATTCTGTGATACAACAGATAACCGTTTCCTAAGAATTCATCAAGTGTAACTCTTTTTTTTTTTTATATATTTTTTTATATATGTAAAAAGTTAAGTCAAATTCAAAATGCATTACATATGGCTTGGTAAACGTGCTGTACCGATAAATGGAAACAAAAGCAGCGTCGCTGCCATTCATTGCCCGTGTAGTTAACCCCACACATGCTGCTTATATTAACCTTTTAAAGGAAGCTGATTGTATGCGGAGGGCTTCTGGTGCCTGTGGCGGTTTAATCACACAGACAATCTGAGCTATTTCTCCATCTCTGCCTTCAGACCGTACGGCTTGCGAGAGCATTAGAGGCCCGAGTGTTTTCGAGTTAGCAATTCTGCAATTTTAACCCCAATCTCGTGCAGTTCTCAGAGAAGGAGGGTAAAAGCAGAGTGAGCGCAGAAAGAAGTCAAAGTCAAACGCACAGCAGACGTCCATTTAGATTATTTCGTACATTTCATTATTCCACTCTGGTATTTAAAGTTCAGAAATGCAGAGACTCGGACAGGGTTGTGCTGTGGAAGGAATCTGCACATTTGCAATGTCTCTTCCTATTTAGTTAGAAGAATCACTTTTAGAGCAATAATAGTATACGAATGTAGATATAGAGATAAATTCAACATTTTGATAAACATAACCGTTTTTTTTTTTTTTTATGAACATGAAAATTTGTTAAACAAATCACTGAGTAAAACTTCTGGTAATTCAATACGACGGTGATGCAGTCGATCAAACAAGACTCGCTTGGGGTTTGCTAAGTTTTAAGCTAGAAAGAACACTGTAGCTAATAGGGATGGGAATCTCCAGTGGACACTCCATAAGCTATGACCATGATTACTACGATTGTGTATTTCGATTCTGTAAGTATCACGGATCAAGATCTGGATTCTATATTTTTTGCCGCCAGATTTTGTTACACTTCTAAGCAAACTTTGGTCTCCAAGCAAATAAATAATCTGTTCCTACCAGACAGGGTGCTGAGCTTCCTGTGAATAGTTTAGAGAGCACTACCTGTAAGATTACAGTATACAATAATGACACATGCAAACATATACGTTTTTAATGAGCTAAAAATATATATGTATATATTTTGGGGTCTGTGTGGTGAAACATGAATTGCCACACAAAAGAATCATGATACTACTACTGAAAAGACTTCCTCACAGGTCCAGGGTCTGCAGTTTGTTCACATCACTGTCTTTGCACACAGAGTATCACATGTTCCAGCACCTCCCAAGAATATGCAAGTGGGTGGACTGAATGTGCTAAATTGCTCTTGGTTGTGCCCTGAGATGGACTGGCATCACATCCAGAATGTATTCCTCCCACACAGCTAATATTCCTGGGGTAGCCTTGGGATCAACAACAGCTATGAGCCTGAAGATAAATGATTTTTTAAAAATGTACAGTTTAAACAATGTGAGCTCTACCAACATATGTAATGGAGGCAGTATTGCATCAGGTGACACAGTGGGTACCACTGTATAAATTAACCATGCATCTCAAATCTCATAGTTCCTTAAATTTACAGTTCAGACAGTTACTGAGTGCTAACATTAACCAGTTTCCTATTACCATTGTTATTAACGTTTAGACTTTAAAATAATTCAATGCTGCAATCAAACCTCAGAAAGGGCTGTCTTTTATACCAATCATTCAGATTAGTTAGATGTGTAAAAGTTATTAACAGTTATGACTATGGCAGAAAGTTCCAAGCACTCGTCAATGATTCCTTCGCTCTGAGGTGGCATCAACTGGATGTCATTGTACACAAGCTTTGAGTGTAGACCACGCTGTAAGCATGCTTCTTTTGTGAAACAAAGATTATGTCATATACCGTATATACATATAATCAACAAAATGGCCTTGAATATCGTGGTGTCATTTTTTTCCTTTGCCAAACCATCAGCAAGGGCAATTTCTAAATGAATCCCACTTTTGGCAAAACCAATTAAAGCCTCAGCTGAGAGCTGTACAGGACCCTGTGCCGTATGAATGACAAGGCTGTTCCATTAAATTCCATCACATATAAATGCGAGAGCTGCTTTCTGGCTTTACTTGATTACACACACTCTCACACACTCGTATGAATGTGTGTGTGAGACATCTCTCTAGAGAAATGGTGCCCCGATAAATCTAATGCTTGTGTGTGGCATCATTAATCCTGGTCGGTTGGCCATGTGCTATGTGTCACTCACCTCCCTCAGCATTTGCAAGTCAAGTGGCTCACTTCAGATTCAGGGCTGACATGCGGGAGGCAGATAGCATCTTTCCAGGGAACAAAATAGCAACAAAAAAGTAAAAAAAAAAAAACAACAACAACAAAATCACTGCATACCAAACATGAAAAGCCTAGAGGGGACCTGCTGAGGCATGTAGCACCGTCGGAGATGGTGAACATGAAGATCGAGAACACCATACACACCTGGTCTGATATTTACATACTTCCTTAGCTATCTCTCTAAACACTATATACCCTGTGTACAGTTACACAGTAGCAGTGTTGGATTCTCGATTTAGATTTTTTCAAAAGGAATTATTCGCATGATCATTTCCATAGTAACCGCTTATTCTCAGATGCTCAACATAATCCAAGATTAGTACAACAAATACACTCGTTGATATGGTCATGTTTTCTATAGATATTTATGGAAGGAGCCTAATGTTAGTTCTTTTTAATTATATGTTTTAAACCATGGGAATATCTTCAAGATAGAGGAGCATCTTAATACTTCTTATATAATATCCAAAAATAAGTAAGTAACAAAAAGAATAAATTTGCTTAATAGACTTTCCACAACAGTAAAATTATTATTATTTTTTTTGTTAGGCGGCACGGTGGTTTAGTGGTTAACACTGTCGCCTTGCACCTCCAGGGTCCGGGTTCGATACCCATCTCCGTGTGCATGAATTTTTCATGTTCTCCCCATACTTGGTGGGTTTCCTCTGGGTACTCCGGTTTCCTCTCACAGTCCAAAGACATGTAGATTAGGCTGATTGGGATCTCCAAATTGGGGTTTCCAAATTGCCCGCATTGTGTGTGTGTGTGTGTGTGTGTGTGTGTGTGTGTGTGTGTGTGTGTGTGTGTGTGTGTGTGTGTGTGTGTGAGAGAGAGAGATCAGAACAGTCGAACAGATGAGAGGGGAAATGAGGTTGCTGCTGATGTTGGTACATAACCAATTTTTAGGAACTTTGAAGCTTTTCACAGTAAAACATTTATTCCCATTTTTTAAATTTAATCTACATAACTGAATTAAATAAAAACAAATGAGGAGTGCCTCAAGACATTTGCACAGTATTGTAAACAACAAAAGTAAAAACATGTTCATTACTATAAAAATATATTTGCCAACTTGGTTTATAAAAAGAAATAAATTGTTTAAATTATACTTTCCTACAGCAGCAGTTTTCTCATTTACTCATCCACCATAGAATATTTTATATTTCAATTATCCGCATGAGCTGTCCTTGTGCTATTTAAAAGCAAGACCTCAGAAAAGAGTACTGTGTGTATCTACTGCATGTGTGTACATGGGTGACTGTCACTGTGCTAAGAACTGCAGCACAGACGACAGAAAACAGCACATCACACACTCACTCACACACAGTGGTGGAGACATGATGTTATGCTGAACATAGGCGGTGCGCACTCATTATACAGTTTATTATACCTTTGAGAGCTGCCATAATGATGTGGGAATCCCATAACAAGGGGCAGAACAGCAATTTTAGTGATCACAATAGTTAAAACCGTCAGCGGATAAATGTTTCCAGATGAAAAAGATGGAATAAACAAAAAGTAAATGAGGGCTTTTCTGGAAAACCTGAAATTCTTCCAGCTTGCGAGCTCCTATTCGTCTTTCACCCTGGGCAAAGGCTAAAAATAGAGTGACTGAGAAAAAGTTTTTAAAAAATTTGGGGGGGGGGGGGGGTCGGAGGGCTCTGGCTGTAGGGGTGTTGAGAATAAAGATTGAAACTGAGCTGTTGGAAAGAGAAAGAAGGAGAGAAATGGATAAAGAAAGAGAGTAACACTTTAATCTGTGTTTTTGTAAGCCATTAGAGAGAATACCCATTTCATTAGAAAAAGGGAAAACAGCATAACCTAGTGATGTACCTACAAACACCTCCACGACTGACGATGTCTATTCTTTTCCGTTATGCATTAAATACTAGATTTCAGGGGGGAAACGGTTTTCAAATAGTTTGCACTTGAACAAAAGTGCTTCAACATCATGAGGTTGATGTTTGTTAATCTATATGATATTATATAGAGTATTGAAGTGATTTAACTGTGCTTTTTATACGACACAGCTGTTAAACTCTGGATTACAGCATCTCTGAAAACAGCTCTACATGTAATGTAAAACATGGCCACATATCAATAAGTTATCGTTTCTATGGTAACGGCTTATTCATATAGAGAAGTAGGAAGGACAATCAAGCTATCCATCAATCTGTCCGCCCAGCCCTCTTCTTATGGCACAAGGTGGGATACCCGCTGAATGAGGTGCCAACCATCACAGGACACAAGCACACACACACACACACACACACACACACACACACACACACACACACACACACACACACACACACACACACACACACACAGAGAGAGAGAGAGAGAGACATAAAATCATACAACATGGAAACACCAGGCAGCCTAACTGTAGGAAACCAGAGTACCATGAGGAAATCCACCATCCACGGGAAGAGCAACACACACACACCAGAGACGAGATTCAAACCCCCACCCTGAAGACGGTGGTAACCACTAATCCACTGAGCTAAATTATCTAAAATAAATAATAAATGTGATGCTAATTAACAATCTGGTGAAGCTTTGTCAGAAGATGTTTAGTTCACATTTATTATTTATTTAATAAATCATAATTAACCAGTGTCACAGTGTCTTTGTAACAGTCAATTGTCTAACATAGCGAAACCTTTGGGCAGACAACTTTGCCCTTCCCAATTTCTAAGGACATTATAAGCTGCATTTCTTTATTTCTTTTTTTTCTCTCCTTAACAATAGCAAAGAGAAAGAAGAAGAAAGGCTGGTGATGAAACATCTGTTTCTAGCTGCTATACCATAAGCAATAAAAGAAACAAACGTTTCATGAACATTCTACAATATTATGCCTAACTAGAAATAGGTAACCATGATGTCATTCAATAATTAAAAAAATAGCCCTGTTAAAGTACTGTGGTACAGGAGGAATTCCACCACCCTGTTGTTGCTTATTTTCCTGTCACTGCATACCCCAACTGTTTCTTTGTTTTCCCCCTCTCGGTGGTGGTTTTCATAGGGCCATAGATGCCCTACCCTCATGATTTTGTATGAGAATAGGGTTACGGGCCTTGCCTAAAGACCCAGCAGTGGCAACCCGACCCGGTTGTGGCAGGGCTCCAACCACAGATCCTATGATCAGTAACCCAGAGCCTACATGAGACACTACAACTGTTTTATTCTTTATAAATTATGCTTATTTAACTATATTTTTTAGAATAATTATCAATCATATCCACACTTTATTTTAAAAAGGGTCATACTTTTATTTTTCTTTATTTAATTGTATTGTAAATGTGTAAATTTCCTTAACTAACTTATTAATCTTTTTCATTTCATTAAGGCAGTGTTTGTAAACCATGAGACAAAAGGCCCGGCAATTATGGTGACGCAAAAAATGTAATTTCAGTCCACGCCTGGTGTGTGTCCACATGCACACTGCGTTCCTGTTCTCCACACATTCCCGGAAGCAGTGAGGACTGCATGATTTCCTGTCTGCTGCCTGGCGCTCAATGGGGAGGAGGGAGCGAAGGCACAGGAGCTGACTTCAAAGCTCCTTGGTAGAGGTAGGTGTGTGTGTGTGTGTGTGTGTGTGTGTGTGTGTGTGTGTGTGTGTGTGTGTGTGTGTGTGTATTTATAGTGGATGGCAGTGATGGAGCAGGGAGCAGAATACGAGTGGGGCTTTTTGCCCTCACTGTGCTCCTTACAGCCGCACTGGGATGAAAATGAAAATGTTGTCACAAGCAGCCGTTGAGTCGGATGAATCGAGAAGCAACTAAACAGCTTGCCGTTCATTGAAGACAAAAAAAAAAAAAAAAAAAAAAAAAAGGTGGAAATAAAAGAGCAAATATGCGGAGTAGGATTTATAAAGGACATTTACGGGGAATGCATCTCTTGGACTAAATAAAGCGCTTGGCAGTGCACTTTTACAGGAACATAATCCACAATCGGGTAGTTTCATGAAGTGGAGTTACTGTTACAAAACACTGAAATAAATGAAAGATTATTTTTGCTATAGCAGCACATTTTGAAGTGCTTTATTCCTCTTGCACCACAGGAGTTTGACAAGGATTAGAGTTTTTTTTTAATTGTTGATTTTTTTTTTCAACTTCTCTTTATTAACACAGCTTGTCCTGTTAGCAAGAAACTGTGTTTCTGTTCTTTTTTTAAATGACCACAGCCCAAGCATGTGAAAGCATGTGGAGAAATTATTAGTATATCATCATTTATTATTATATTGTGTAGTCGTTCTGCGGTGTTTGTGTGTTTGTATGTTTAAGTGTATTTTGAGTCTATGGTGCATCTCAAACTGTGTCACAATGCTTTCTATGCTTACACACTTTCATTAAAAATGTATGAGGCTGTGAGTAAAACCTTCACATGCTGGCAGAAAAGAACCTGATGACATTGAGGCTAAATCACTAATTCTTACTGAAAGTTACTGAAAAAAAAAAGAAAAAAAAAAAACTTCTGCCAAGATTTTTGACTCTGAATGGTTTGTTTCGTCTCGTCTCGTGTATTTAACACTGCCTGCTAATTTGCTTTACTTTTAATCTGGACTAATCAAGTTTGCTTTGCTCAAGCAGCTGATTCTGCTGATGAACAGAGATTAAGAGTCAGCTGTGCAACTTATTCTGCGCTCGTTCATCCATTGTTAATCACTACATCAACAACGGCAGAATAAGATTATATTAGCCCACCTATTATATTAAATATCTGTCATATCTAAAAAAAAAAGTCCATATGAATTGGCCAGTGATTTGATCCTCTGTGTTAATGTATTTTCGTGACAATTTTTTTCATAATTTTTTAAAACAGCGGATATCCTAGATCACAAGCTGCTGTGTGTTTTACATTTATACATGTTGAAAGTGGCCTCTAAACATCTTCCAGTAACACTGCACACACACACACACTTCCTGAACTACTAGTCTTATTAATTTATGCGTTTGTTTTGGACAGCCCCCCCCCCCCCAAACAATTTAGTTACAGCAATCTAATTCCACAGTAACTGAAATAAATAAAATGCCACAAATTCAACAATTATACTGAAGCTGATCAAATGACTCATATTCACATGAAAAATGTAAAATCTGAAAATAAGCTCTCAGAGAACAAAACTTCTCTTCATAGCAACTTGATTTTCATGAGGAACATTTCTATATATATTTCTAGCTTGTTAAATAAGGCTGTTAGCACCGCTAATGGAATGATAACACCAATGTTCATGGCATGTTAATGCCAATGTTAACTAATGCCATAATTACAAAATTATAAATTACAGTACATCTTTTAAAAAGATGCAGAACCAGTGCAGAAAAATACTTTTTCTACTTACTCACAAGTAACAATAACAAACAATCCACAATAAACAATAACAAATCAACAAGTAACAATAAACAATCCACCAATAGTTTAATGAAAAGTAAGAATTGTAAGTTTTAAGTAACTTAAATTGTTGTTAGCATGAAAATAAGCTCACTAGCAAAGAAAATGACATAGAATAAACATCCGATGGTTTTGTCATATCTATAGTCTACCTGAAATGAGCCATGAGCACATGACCAAACTCAAACTGTGCCACAGCCAGAACTGCTCATGTTGGTGTGTTCTATAATGGAGGAGCCACATGAAGAGCATTAGTGAGAAATTCCCTTCTTCAGGAGCTGAGAGAGAGAGAGAAAGCACTAGGGAGAGGATGTCAGAACTACACATTCCACAGGAAGGAAAAAAAAAATCATTTGTTTGTCATAAATCATGCCATGCGCTCTCTCTGAATGTGTGTGTGTGTGTGTGTGTGTGTGTGTGTGTGTGTGTGTGTGTGTGCGTGCGTGCGTGCGCGTGTGATAAGCAAGGCCGTCGCTTTAACTCCATCAAGGCTTTTCTATACCATGAGGATCTGCATGAGGACGGGAGCTGCTTTCATGTCTTTTAGGTGAGCAGCACTTGAGCAGTAATCGAATTTCTCTCGTGTTACTATTTTCCAACTTGAATGCCGTCCAAGAATGGCCACGCCGGAGGAATTCAAAGGCAAAATAAAGAGCCGCAAAGATAGGAAAACCATGACAGGCAGGGCTGAGGGAAATCGATAGCTCTCCTTGCAAAAAGAAGAAAAAAAATCCACCAAAGGTGCAATTATGCTAAACGACTGTGGGCAAACACACAGCGGGTCTGCGTTTCCTGAGCACAGGAGCAAAACGGTCATCTTAGGATAAAAAGGGATAAATCACTTTGAACAACTCTTTTAACCCGCTTTCATTGCGGCTCAGCTTTTATTTTCGCTCCAAATCATTTAGCCTCAGGTTACCGAAAGTTGTGAAAACATCAACCCGTTCTTCAGCAGTGACTTCAACACACCTCATGGCCTTGCCTTTCGTGCTTAACACCAAGGTCATGCTACGTGACCTTTTGCAGGATGAATGGAGGAGGAATTAAGCATAATTTCCGTTTGCACAATAGTATGTGCTTCACAGATGCTTAATTAGAGAGTACAACAGAAACAAATTTTGTAAATCTTCCTCCATGGAATGGAAAGAATTTTCAGTTTGGGTTGCCAGATCACACAGACAAAATCCCTTCTAGGGAGTACTAAAAACCTACTCATTAAAAAAATAAATAAATAAATAAAAATTCTGTCCACAACCTCAAAATATACCTCAGTTGTCTATGCACATCATAAACTCTACAAAAAAGTTATATTAATGATAATAATAATAACAATTTCAAATGAATGTGCGCTGGTGTAACATAAATCATTATCACCATCTCAGGAGGCAATAGAGATTCGACCAACATGAAAGGATTTGTGCGAGGCAACCTGGCTGTACTAGATGCATTCAAACCTGTAAAATGGTTGTTTTTTTTTCCCAGGCGTCAATCCCAATCTCACAGCTCGACACCATCCTTTGAAAATTGTACAGCACTTCTACTGCCAGCGGGCAGTCAAAGGAAGTTGCCATGCTGATTTCCTGTCCATAACGATTCCCTGGAAATGGGGAACCCAGCGCCGTGCTCTCAGCGAGGTACGTCTCATCATGAGTCTCAGGATGACGGCCAACATCAAAAGCCTGATTCAGAAGTAGAGGTGCAAGAAGCGGCTTGAGGATGGAAATAAACAACAAACAGGTCAAAGTGAAGAGGATGGACAGGGGCGACCTTCAGACTGACCTTGAGGTCTTCTCTAAAAACAAAGCATTGTTTTTGAGGAGCTTTCTTTGTAAAAAGATTTTACTCTTGACAGGATCTTGTTTGGTTTGAATGTTCCATGTGCGTCCAGTCAAGGTTAAATGAAAATTATACACTGTAAATGTAAGATGAGGTATTTAGAGCAGACTAATTACATACATTTGTAGCGGCACTTCACTCTCCGCTGTGTGCTTCCTTTCACTCTGAGGATAATGATGTGCTTTTCGTAGAAGTTTTTTTTTTTTGTACACTTAAGCAGAACTGCGTCCTGCATTGATGCTCATATCGGATGTCAGAATTGTCTAAAAGACAGCAGTGTGAAGCTCATTAGGATGTTTCATGAAGATAAATAATTAGAAAATCAGGTGATTCAACATTCCTGTAATTACAAGAGACAAAGCAAAGAATTTAATAATGTAAATAAATACTGAAGCCACTATAAAACATGGTCCAGTCTTACTGCACTGCTATACTGGCAACCAGAGTCACACATCCTCTCCTTTAATCTCACTGGACAGAAGAGTTTCCCAGTAAGTGGTTCAATCTCACACAATCAAACTCGCACTGGGGTTTAGTGTTTAATAAAAGTGAGCAGGGACTGTCAGGAACAGAGGCCAGGTCTTCACTAGCACTCACGCTGACAGTGGCCACGCTCCTTCTTTAAGAAAGACAGGTGCATAAGTAATACCACTAGCAGTGGGACTGACAGAGGCCACGCCCCCGTTTGTTATCACACATGTACACCGACTCCAGTGTTATCACAGCCAAGCCATACAATAAACAGCAGTGTGTTGGGTGCAATGATCTGACATAGAATTTTTTTACCGCCATAATACACACTGCTATTTTTATGACTGGCAAAGGTTTTGTGGTTGCAAAGCACTTGTGTCGAACAGTCATTAGTGTCTCTCAGTATTTCTTCTCTCTTCCACTTCACTTTGCTAGCCAGAGCATAAAGTGTCTTTTGGTGCTCTGTATCCCCTCTGCATCTGATATGCATGTACACACGCATGTACACACGCACGCACACAGAGTACTTTCGTCATTAGGCACTTCGATACCGTATATTAAGTAAGGGCCTAATGATCCAGTGATTCAACAATAACCATATATTAAGTAAGAATTTTCTAGAATAAGAAATATTAAAATCTATAGTTGTTAATTATTGAACGATGCACTTATAAATCAAACTGTACTATAACAGACTCCGTTGTATTGTCAAACACTGAATCTTTCATGCATGAATCAAATCGAATCGTATCCTAGCAGATGCGATGGCATCATCTTTAAAGATAAAATCTTTCATATAAATGTATGAGTCATATGTGAGAATCAGATCACAGCAGATTCAGTCATATTTTCAAATCTGAAATCCTTCATTCAAGAATCAAAATAGTATCATATTATAAATCGCATTGTATAGAAGACTGACGTTCACACCCTACATAATATTACAACTAACCCTTAAAACTCTAAAAGTTTCATGTCCTTTCTCTTGCAAGAAAGGTACTTTTCATTACCAGAATGAGCCAAATGTCCTTACAAGGTCACAACGGTCATTAAAACAAAAATACTCTTTCTGGTATCCTATTCTAGCCATGGCATTCTCACCATGCTGCTTTCGCATGCACACACACACTCATTCACATAACACTAGACACACCAAACACTCATACCGTCCTGCAATTGGGTCAAGTGCATGCAATCACTTATGCTAATGACGGCACGAACCCAGATGAAGTGAGCTCATTGTCTCCCAACAATGACACTGGCTATTTTAAAAAGCGGGCATGGCAGGATGAGGGGAAACAGGGCTGTGTGTGTGTGCGTGTGTGTGTGTTTTGTGTGTCACTTTGTCGGACACACATTAGGAGGCTGTGTCAGTTTTGACGCTCTGGGCACAAAAACATATTTAAGGTTAGAAGCCACAGTATTATTTTTGTCACTGCAGCACAGAAAGGTGTGGAAATACTCCCACAATGATAGTAATACATGAATCTGTGTGCTCATGATGAAGCACAGCCACACAGGTCCCAAAACACTTCACCATTAAGCATCGTTTGAGCCACTCGACTGAAGGCTCTCCTGGCGTTGTTCTTTATTTAGCGTGCCGAGCCCGGCGCTGCTTTTAGAAGCTCTATAATTAAGGAGAGAGAGGGGAACTGGGCACCGACGGAAAAGCGATAACAGAAAGGACATCTATACGTGTGTGTGTGTGTGTGTGTGTGTGTGTGTGTGTGTGTGTGTGTGTGTGTGTGTGTGTGTGTGTGTGTGTGTGTGTGTGTGTGTGTACTCTTCTCTTCTGCTGCAATTTGTTTGTGAGCTGAGAGCTCTCTCTGTCTCTTTTTACAGGACAAATGAAACACCCTGGAACTTTTAATTCAAACTACAGATTCCTTCCAATTACATAACTAATAACTCTTATCACCTATAAGAGATACATTTTTAAAAACTTTAAGCACTGGCTATGTATATTGCTGTGGTTTAAGTAGAATAAAACACTTCAGCTCATGCCGTTATAGGAAAATAATGACAATTTGTTACTGTTGCCACCTTACATTTACTGTGGTGTAAAACCACAGAGATGATATTCTTACCTTGAAATGCTTTGATTATCGCATAACATTTTACATCTGATTAATAATCCATGGTCCATATATATATATAGAAAATCCTACACTGTGCATGTTGTACAAATCATTAGCCCAGCATTACATCCACACAATGAAAAACCACCCCCCCCAACACACATGTACACACGTGCATGTAAAAACTTTGATCGCTGTTCAGCCCTGAGGGAAACACACAGACCTCCCAAGCTACAAGGCGGTAAGCAAGTAAGCAAGCCGTTCACCCACGTAAGATATAAAAACACACAGAACAAAGAGAACTGAAACGCTGATCTGATGGAGGCCTTGAGTCTACAGCGTCATTGTGGTCGTCCTCCCCCTCTTTCTTCTTACACTCCACTCTACAGTGCAGCCTGGGCTTAATTCAGGCTCAGTGAAGCGAACAGCATCATCCAGTTCCTCTGTGTGTGTGCGTGTGTTCTATCTGTGCCTTCACTTGGACTTTCTCGTTGTTATGCAAGTTTGCGTGCGTGTGTGAGCACTGGAGAAATCAATACCGCGGTGACATCATCTCTCAAAGACAAAACGCAGACCGCCAAACAGTTACTCTGGGTGAGTGTGTTGAGGCTGTGGATTTGATCTTGCTGCATTGTGAAAACGGTTTCGAAGTGCATGTCTGAGGAAATCTCCGTCATCGTTAGGGCTTTGTGAAACCTCCTACGAACGTCGAATCCCCGGAGCTCACTGTGCACTCAACCATGTAGTCCTCTCTGATAGTCAGCATTAATGATTAAAAATCACTGCTCGTGGACACGGAGCCAAGAACGTGAAGAATGGAGCCGTGGTCCTGAGAATTATGTTCTTGCCAAGTTAACTAGAATGAAGTGTGCTCTTGACAGATCCTGAGATGTACCCTGGACTTGTAGTGAGAAAAGTCTTATAATGTAAGCATTTCAAATCATATTACTCTAGAATAAAAACGTTAGCGTTGGGGATCTGAAACAGTTTGATCTGGTGCCAGTCCGAGACACTAGATCTAACATATGGGCTGGTCCAATCTGCTGACACAGGCTAATTATCATGGGCATGGGGCCGGTTGACCGACACGACTAGGCCGGTGTCTACTGACAGTTAATCCAGTTACCGTGGCAACAGTGAATGTAAAGCTTGCTTACTGCCATTACACATTATATTTTGATGTAATAAATAAATAAATTAAATTCACAATATACACAAGAACACAAACTTTTAAACATGTTAGGTGATGTGCTATTCCACAAACGTGTTCTGTCAGATCGTGACACCCATACAAAAGCAATCAAAATGAGTTTAATTAAATCAAATATAAAAAACTATTGTTCTTAAACCAGTCTACACAAGGACGGGCATGAGTGAGCAGATCAGTACTGAGAAGTATGGTCATAAACACAGAATGCATGGTGCTGTGATTTGCCTCCATATGAAGGTAAATTATCAAGCAGTGAAGTGAGTGTGTGTGCACAGAGACACGCAGGCTTTCTTTCCCTGTTGTATTCATCTTAATCATCGCAATATTGGAACCGATTTTTGATAAGAGGAAGATACCAATCAACATAAAAATGTAAAAAAATAAAACCTAAATCGTAGCCTATTCATGTAGATAGTATATCAGTAATGCAGACTATGAGAAGATAATAAAATGAAGGTATTTATTATTGCCTACTGAGAAATAAACACAGCCTTTATCTGTGCACTAGATAAAAAAAATAGTGATATCACAGAACTCATTTTGAAAAGAGGAAACTCACTGCACGTTCTAAGGTCACAGTTTAAAACCATGTAATGCACATAAGATCTAGCTAGAGGTGAAATAACTCCCACTTCAAACACTCTTAACTGAGTCATATGTACCTCATGAACATAGCTCGCTTTTGACCTTAAGCTCCTGGAACATCGCCGCCAAATCCATGAAGTGCCTCGCACTTTCCTTCGCCTCCTACTCAATGCTTTCAGATTTAGATATCGTTAACAGTAAAAGTGAAAGACAACCACCACTGTCATAGTCCTCTATCTGTCTCCTTTGCGTTTACAGTTGCTTTTTGTTGATGGGCACAAAACACACGACTTACATGATTTATAACCGCACTTCTTTTTCACACTCTGATCCAGATCTTTTGCTTAAATAGGACTTATTGCTCTAGGGTGTGTGTTTGTATTCCTTTCAACAGTGATATGTCTTCATATAAGCCTGTGTCAAAATGCTCAAAACCAAAAAGCACACATACACAGCACACCCAGCACACATGCGCAGACATGGCCTTGGGCATTATAGGCCTCAGATTAATCAGGCCATCTTTATATTTATGCTAATGCTATCCATAACCTCCCTGCTGTCTCCTCATGCACAGCTACTACCTCTTTTCTCTCCACCAGACCACCATTAACATTCATTCCTTGCTCCCGTGCCAGATGGATGGCATTTTTCCAAGTTCCTTTCAGGTCCTGAGGAGACCTTGCCCCACCCAAGGAGGCTGTACCAATAGTCGGCTCGACCTCGCCACCTCCCTCAGACCCTGTGATCGTGTTTTAATGGCTCAGCCAGTGTCCTCTGAGCATGACGATCATCCTCATGCTCCGTTGATAACATCCCTGTTAGCTGACACTCACATTCTTTCTATCAAACTCACAATATCATTCAGTTTGAACTGGGCAGCTTCCACTTTTCTGGGCAGTTAATTGATATGTTTATGATTTGTCTATCTGTGAGGAGTGCAAACACAATATCCTACATCAGAAACAACATCTGGAAAGGATAAAGGCTATAAATACATGTCATTCCATTTTAATGAACGTAAATACTCATTTAGGTTTCGTTTTTCTTCTGCTCTGGTCAACAATATTATAATCTTGTCAGACAGCTAGCTCCTTAAAATGGGCCTCTCACACACATAAGGTCCCTCAAAAGCCTGATATATTTCCTAGCTTTGGGGAAAGTAGTAGCTGATCAGGAAAAGCAGAAAGGTGTCGTTAGGATTTGTAAGTGGGGATTTATTGAAGAGGAGCGGTCGGCTCATCCTGTACAAATCCCCAATTTCGTACCAAAAGCCAAAAGTGTCTTCACGCCTCACTTCCCATCTTCCCCCATTACCAAAAAAGCATAAAATAAGGGGGGGAAAATGCTGAAGCAGATGAAAAACAAAACTTGCTCTTTTAGAGGAAATCGAAAAATAAGGTGCGTCTGTCGCCCTTAACGCTGTAATCTCCACCAGGGAGAATCTCACGGGCTGCTGCGTTGCCGCTTTTTTCTTCCCAACACGCCATCACTTTCAAGCAGGATTATCTCCACTGACACCGAGACTTCATTTGTTTATTCAGATGCATTTCACTTTTTCCAATTATACTGAGCTGCACTGAAGATTTTGAGACACCATAAAGGAAAAGGACCTGCGGAAGAGAAGGAGACTGTAGGTGAAGTTGAAAGTGGGAGGAGGGGGTTATGAGTCTGGACATGTTGCTGGCAGACAGGGCTGTTTTTTCTGCGGTTTATCACACACCCACCTGAGCATCAGAGCATGAAGTGAATCAATACAGATGACGTTTTCCGTGAAATTTATCAAGAGAATCCCTTTAATAAGCTTTAAGGGTTTTTGCAATACCAGAACTGTGGCTTTGTAGAGGTTTCCTGGGCTGTATATACTGTAGTTACGTAATAAATGTGCTCTCCGTGTGAGTTCTGAGCAATGCGTGAGATTCGCTACAAAAGACACAGAGGCACAAAACTTAGTAGCGTTCATCTTTCTGAGATTTAGCTTCCTTACTCAGGTGTCAAGAATGTTTCACAGTTTTAGGCTAAGCAATCATTTAATAGTCCATGACCCAGAGTAGTGGATCATCCCAATGACATATAGCTATATAACTGTACCTTAAAGTCCATGGTTGATTTAAAGCATCGCTCTAAATGCTAATTACTGGCACTTGCCTAGATAAAGGAGAATAAAGGTGTAGTGCATGTCCTCTTAAATATTACCACTCTACCAACAAGCAAATGTACAGCGTACTTACAGTATAATCTATATTTCTCAAAGAGAAAGAGAGAAAGTGAGAGCAGTGATTTTCAGCGAAACGCAGGTAGTCGTTTCCAAAACTAAGCCTACAATAATGAGAGATTTCCAGCAGAGCTTAATCACATAGTGACAATCAAGCTAGTTAAAGGCTGCCGAGCTCGCTGCTTCTTCAAACAAAATCTTTGTCATTCTCAATTAAGCAAATACAGTGTTCATTAACAGGCAGATATTTGGTCTAATGTTTAACCCCATCTAGGTTTGACGAATTTCAGCTGGCCTCCCTCCCCTCCAGTCTACACCTGTCTAGATCCCAGAGGCCATGTTTTCATACTTGTGTTACAAACAATTACACACATCTATCTGGTTCCCCATTGGTTCCACAGTTCCATCACCCCCCACACCATCATCTGGAAGGCCACACCCACTCCCAACAGATGTCCTCAAATTTGAGTGAAATGACAACAAAAGCCCTTGAAAAAAAAAAAAAAAAAAAGGCTCCCAGGCGACCCATCATGCCCTACCCCCAAGGCCTCACACAAAAGCCAGAGGATTAGCTGCTTTTAGCACATGAAAAAAAGCCACCCCCCTCACAACCACCACTCCTTCAGATTCACATTTGGCACCGACGGAGAGTGACTGTACCCTCCTTTCTCCTCTTCCATCGCCCCAAACAAAGCCCTGTTGCCCCCAGGCTTGCATCCGAGCCAGGCAAATGCAACGGCAGCTTTAGCAAGCTTAGTCCAGCTCAAATCGACTCTTGGCTAAAAACAGCACTGGTAAAGTCAGTAGAACACAAAAGGAGAGAGCGACAAGCCACGAATATACTATAAAGAAACACGATTATCATTATTATTTTAAAAAATATTGTCAACATTGATATTCTCGCCGTTGCTATTGTTAATAATTCCTTTTGTTTTGTTACTTCATCTTGCAAAGGCAGAACTCACTTTATTAGTCATATTTCCTTAAATCTGACAACAGGCCACTCTGTAGTTGATGTGCCACTCCTACTAGTCATTAAGAACAACTCAATAGCTTTGAGACTCTGACTGCACCTCCACATGGCATATAAACCATCCGCTCACACCCAGAGTGGAAAATAAATGGGCCAATCGCATATGGCCTCCGTGACCTCTAGCTGTGAAGAATGGACTTGCTCTGAGAAACTCCCGAGCTTCATAACTCAGGCTACAGTGGGCTTATGACAGGCCCACATTGTCTGAACACTCCATCAGCTCAGGCTTGCCAGCTGGCCATCATGGTTAAAACGCTAAACGTAGGCCAAGTGATGGGGGGAATAAATAAATAAATCACACGTGCATAGAACAACCTGCTCCCTCGTCCCTGACATGTGTTAATCAAAAGGCACAGTGGAACAGCACGAGCGTAAAAATGCTGTCTTGGGAGGGAGGGGGAATGGGTTTTGCAAAGGTCTGCTAGATCAAGCCGCATTATCGGAACCATCGAGCATGGCCGTGCGAAATCCACAGCGTCTGTTCAAGCTGAGACTCTTTCGCTTTGTGGAGGTGAATGCAACGTCACAGCTTTATCAGCTGGCCTCAGGACTGGACTACATCAGCCAGTCACTCCACATTCGCATCCACACGCAGGCGAGCGGCCAAAGAGGAGGATCAAATTAAACTAGTGGGATCAATCCTTTCGTCTGCGACGACTCCTGTAGCTCTGCTCCTTATCTTTTCAGAGCTGCTAACCTGCCGTTTCTTCTCTATAAGAGGCCAGCGAGTAAATACAATGTCTGTTCGCTTCTTGGAGATTATTTTTTCCTCTTTTTTCTCCCCACACTATGCCTGCTTCTGGAGATACCAGAAATTTAGATCATCTATCGTTTGCAGATGATAATAGAAGCACCGTCAGTAACAACAGTGCACTGACCATTTGCCTGCAGCAATAAGATTAAAGGTTAAATGGCTCTGATCTAGAAAACAGCATGCTTTATTTCTCATTCTTGGAAAAGAACATAACCACAAACAACTCTCAGTCAGCATATTAAATGGATATTTTGTATGCTCCTAAACAGGGGATCCTCATTTTGTGAGATGAAACTGCAGCTAATTAAATATATGTAAACCATCCTGCTGTTGAATTTCACTTTTTATTAAGTTTAAGACATGAAAATATTGTGTTGGTAAGGGAATTATGTTAGACATTCATACTGTAGCTGGAACTAATTCAGTTTGTGGACATTCACCAACGTGCAAGTTTAGGGTGTTTTCACATTAGGACCCCGGGATCGTTTCCGAGAACAATGATTGGTAATTTTGATCAGTGAGAACACAACCGTTCCAGGCTCAAGAACTGTGCCCGAGTTCACCTCTCCATGTGGGCACAGTATGGAATACCTGCATAGATATGGAAATAAATTGTACCCGAGTACAGGAGCGGAGCAGATTAGATGCGGCGTCAGTGCCACCAGTCTCTACCAAATTCTCCTCCACCAATCATCCTCTGGCCTACACAGACATAGCTGATGAAGTAGGAAGGCTGGCAAAAGTGCTGCTCTTGGTATTTTTTACCGAAATGTCAATAATATTCGGCATAGCATTAAAGTTAACTTTCTTGTTCTCTTCTTCTCGTGTTTAATGGTGGCTTACAAAGAATGTAGGTGCATTCTGCCACCTACTGTATCGGAGAGTGCAAATACACAAATGTACCCAAGAACGGAGAAAAATCATCTGAACAATTGTGGGTAGCAATCATTCCTGGGTGTGGTAAACATCAAATGTGTCTAATGTGAAAACGCCCATAGTAACTCTCTTTCTGGTAACGCTGGTTGCTGATAATTAAAGCAGTGTGCGGCTTTAGAAAAATTAACTGGTTAACCTGTGATTGTGGCTCATGAAATTTTTACCATACAGCATCTGTAGGATTCCCTGCAACGAGAAGCATGCACACCTTAAACACTGAAAATGCACTGAAGATTTTAAATACAGGGCATGATTGCAGTATCAACTTAAAGATGGTTGAACTGGGTGTTCACACATGTGAGAAGTAACACCTGAACTGCCTGTTTGAATGCATTTAATACTTGCATTGCAATATAAAGCACCAGGTTTCTGGTATTGGTATGATGAACAGGTATGATGTATGGAGTACATTTTGGAATAATCTCTTGATAAGTATACCCGACTGAACATTCGTCCTCAGAGGTGTAATGCGGTTACCCTGCCTAAATGGACGCGAGCAAATGGAAGCCGTAGATCCATTAGCTCAGCAGGCTGCATGAGGAGGAGGGCTGATTTCAAAGACACGGGGCTTGTTCTTTTATTACCGGCAGACAAATTGCACCCACCCAGCTCTGAAGAGCACAGATTTAGCACTCAGGACAAATTAAGAGGAATAAACACAATTAGCTGGCAGCACAGATGCACTCGCTTGCATGCCTCACTTCTTCTGCCTCTCCGTTTCTCCCTTACGTGTCCTCTTTCCTTCTCTCTGTGACTTGGTGCTACAAGGCGCTCTGGTGCAGCTGCCATTAATGCTTTTGCCACTTAAGACAAACACTGGTAATTGCAGATCTCTCACTGTTACACAAAAAACACTCATTTTATCCATGAATGCAGGCAAGCTGGCACACAGTTCGTAGGATAACCACTCTGAAGGGTTTGAGTCTTTTCAGCCCTAGTAATTGTTTGTTTTGATCATACCACATGTTTTCCTTCATTACAGTTTTCAAGTGCTATGCCTAACCAAAGATCTTATTTGAATTAACTGACTATAGGCTAGAGGGAAGCTTGCTAGCATTCTGACCCACTAGGTTCTGGGAAATGGTTGATGTCCTTCAGTGGATCACTGCAGGTATGGCAGTCACCGAGTTGAGTGGGTCGATCAGGAGCATGATTAAAAATGAAATAAAAAATTTTAAAAAGCTAATTAGAAACATTTTTTTTTACAAGATCATTATTTTCGTATCCATAACGCGCTTAAACCATTTGTGTCAGTTTGACCCTACACTCATGATAGCAGGCAACAAGTCAGTCAATAGGAGGAGCCAAAATGCAAATGAGGCTAAAAGTATGCTAGATAAGAATAAACTAAAATAAATAAGTCAATCAGGGTGAAAATTGGTTGTTTAAATGTACAGGTTATGTGGTAGCCATAAAATGCTTCTCTGTGAGGTAAGCAAAGCAAGCTAACTGAAGCTTAATGTTTAATGAGACCCTATATGGGCCAGGATAAGAATTATAAAAAATAAAAAAATAAAAAACATTTTTTGAAAATGGTCTCCTGTTGCTTTGTTGCTCGCCAGCATGAACATAGGGTTACACAGAATAAAAAAAACATAGTGCCAATAAATCATGGGCAGCAGTGAAAAAACATTCAAAACAATAACTACCATTAAAACCAATTACAAAAATAAAACAAAATAATTTAATTATTTAAATATACAATCTCTTTGTTTTTCAAAAATTTGAATTTCACAAGAAAAATGCATGTTTTGCAAGAATCGTCCCCCCTAGTCCAATTAAAAGTATAACATTTGGGAAATAATTAAATTTTATTTATTTATTTTTTTTTTAACAAAGAAGATTTCAGCTTTAATCCACCCACCATCCTTCAGACGGGGTCATGGATCATCTGTGATTAACTTTTCACTGTTATCAGTTACAGGATAAACACCAGTTTACTTCTAAAACATAGTTTTAGTGTAAAGCAGTAGGGTACTTGCAATTGAAAAGACTTATAATAGCATTGATAAATACACCAAGGGGGTTAACAACAACAAAAAAAAAACTATATATAAAAAAAGGTTTAAAACCTCTTCTTTTGGTTTCTTATTTCTTCATAGGATTAACAATTATCAAATTAACATCCTAAATTATTGTGTATAATCCTTTAGGCAAAAAAATTGCATACATATAAAGCAAAAACAATCTAGAAATAGCTGGCTAGTTGATTCAAAACCCCCCGTGTATACTAGTGCAGTAAACAGTGCGCACTCACAGCGCCGCCCTACTGATACACACTGAGGGAAAACGCATACTGTTTAGGTTGGCAGTGCGCGTGCTCTCAGGTAGCCATGGAGACCGGCACGAGCGCGACCGTTAGCAGCGTTCTATTTAAACCTACTATAGAAATCTAGTGTGGAATTTTTGGACGTTAATACTTTTTACTGTTAATCGTTAGTGTAAACTTTAAGCTATAAATATATAAACATTTATTAATCGTAGCCAGGAAAACACTCAGTTGGGGGCTTTGTAATAAAAAATAGAAAACTCAAAGTGTTCCTATGAACAACTGAAACATGTTTAAAAAGAAAACGGGCGACTCCTGAGCCAACAAACAACACTTCATATAACGATGCCGGGATACATAAAAGCATTTGGAAGTTTATAAAATGCAGAACTGCATGCTAAATATTTATGATACCTGAATTAGCATCACCGCAGGCTAATAAACTCGACTCGCTTTTTTGTTGCAAGCGGTTCGCTTTTGCTCCAGTTTAAAATAATTAAAATGTTTTCTCCTTTTTTTTTCATGAATACGCCTGTATGTATAGGATACACTAGAAAACGTATCCTGGATGTATCCAGCAGCCGACCTTTAGTCAACTTTTTAAATAAAAAAATAAAAAAGCAACAAAAAAAGAATAGATGGATAAACACAACGCCGGACTCACCTAAGCGCAGCTTCTGTCCCAGTACGAAGCTCCCAGTAAATCTGTTTAAAGCGGGGCATGCGGATAAACTGTTCCTTCTGCGTAGCGTGTTTAAGTCGCATCCATGAAAAAGACAAGGGGAAAATCCACACGAAGCCCTGGGTCCTCTAAAACTTTAGATGGAAATGAGTAATCTCCTCTCCGTCTCGGTACCGCATGCCTTTTAGTTCGGTTTGTGTGACAAACTAAACGCTAAAATGCACGTGCAGCAGAAAGTTTACACTACTGATTTAAATAGTTTTCAGCTGTCGTTTGGTCCGCTGTGTTTCCACGTCCGAGCACTTCTGTTCAGGTTGAGTCCCGGCTGGGGGTGGAGAGAGAGAGAGAGAGAGAGAGAGAGAGAGTGGGGGTCTCTGTTTTCCCCCTTTACTGAGTTAAGGAGAAAAAAGCCTCCGTACCTCCGAGTGGAAAGATGACACCTAGCGGAACCAGTAGAGATGTACAGCCACCCAAATACTAAAGGTAGAGTGGAACCTCGGTATACGAATTGAATTCGTTGTGGAGGCAAGTTCTTAGGGCGAAAATTCTTATTGCAATATAAATGCAAATGCAAATAATCCGTTGCAGCCACCAAAAAATATTACTAACACAGTTGACCCTTGCGAAGTCGCAGTTCAGAGTTCATGGCCTCAGTAGTTCATGTAACCTAACTAATAACTGTTCGCGAAAACCACATTTTTTATGGACTTTTTCATGGCAATATATATTTTTTCCAGCGTTTTAACTCTAAACTATTAAGAACAATGTAATTTACTAATTTTGTAACATAAATATTCAAATAAATTCAGCAAAATTTCTATATAAAATGTAATACTGTATAAATGTTTTAGTTCTGTAGTGAGGTTACAAAGAAAACATGGCTTGGGGCAGTGAATTATTAATGCATTTATCCTGAATAACCATACATATAGGTGTAACATCGGTATTTAACATTTTAGAACTGCGAGAAACATAGCAGTATAGTACTGTACAGTATACGGGTTTACCTTTACATTCATCATTTTTTTTAAGGGTACTGTATTACGCTGGGTTTAAAATGAAATAAAAGTGTTTTGGGGGCATATTTAGGATTTAAACTAGGATTTATTTAGGATTTAAACTAGCAACAGGCATTTATAGGCATTTTTGACCACATCCAAAATGAATGTTTTTTCACAATTCAAAACATGTAAAAGAAATAAAGTAAAATATGAAGTAGACAGACATTAACCCTCACTTGACCTAAATTTATAATTGCTCTTGGCGTTGACTGCTATTTATTTCTTAATTACCACAGAAAGTGGTCCCCTTTCTTCCTACTATCGTCTTTGCTAACTTTCTTAGGACACATGGTGCTTTCTCTTCAGATTTTTTTCCAGATTCCATTTGAACCTTTATGAATATTACCTATTTTGTCAGAAACTCCTGGCTCAACACGGCTCACTGACATCTCTGTATTGAAATTATAACCCAAAACATTTATCATGTGTTTTTTTTTAAGCTTCACCAACTTTCAGAAAAAAAAATAACTCACTCACTCACTGTCTACACAGTATATACGTATATGTATATATTGTATATATAACCTTATCTAACCTATTAGTCTAATCTGCATGTCTTTGGACTGGATTACTTGGAGGAAACCCTCCAAGCACAGGGAAAACATGCAAACTCCATGCAAGAACCAATTGCAAATGTATCACGGTTTCACTGTATTGTATTAATTGACTGTCTAAAACACCAAAGCAGGTTTAGTGTGAGAGAGTCAGGGGTTTTTAAAACTTTTAAGCAGACATTATGAGTCACAAAAGGGTCAGGAACAACTGGAGTGATCAACTTCATTGGGGAGGAAAGGAGAAAGTAGACAGAAATGTGCGGAAATGTGTTTTAACCTGTATTTATGTAAAGAGTAAGGTAAGGTGAGTGTCCTGTAAAACACTGTAATTAACCATGACACACCTTTTAATATACATTTGCAATCAAAAAACATTCTGAATCTTGCTATTTAGTATGATAATGTACACTGCTTATTAACCATATTAAGGAGACTTTATATGATCTTTATAGTTTATGAGTAACAAGTTTCACTTTTTTGGTTTTATAACAACAAGGACAAGTGAGTGCTTATAGCTGCTATAACATAAATGATAACTTGTTCCACGGTTGACTCACATCATTACATAGTATAACTATAAATCTTTTAAAACATGATGTTATGTTTCATTAATTTAAACTGATATATTTAGAAAATTAAAAACACATCAAAAAAGACTAATAACAATAAGCAGTAAGTTATTAACATGCACTTGCTATTATTGCGGATGTCTATTGTCATGGTACAGCACTTTTTAAAAAAAGTATTTAAACAATATTTTAATAAAACCCTTCAGTTTTGAATAGAGGTTGGAATGACAAGAATGCATACAGACTGCTTGTGTAAGTTTTTCTAAAAATGGCATTGTCATTGTGAACGCTTTTTCTCACTGATTACACACGTTTTGTACACCTTTTGTTCACTTCAAGCTGGTAGCTACGCCCTGTTGCACGTACAGTAGCTCTGCAGCTACTTTGTTAAAAGCACTATAAAGACTGAGTGAAACAAAACCCCGTGGCTGAACAAAACATTTACAGAACATGGTTTTGTGCAAAAGAATGGCCAGTTACACCAGCTGTGTTTGTTTTTTTACAATGCATAGGATAACTAGTACCATAAATGTAGTGTTTAACCTAAAGATGGCTTTTTTTTTAGCCCTTTAGCAAACACAGACAACAGCACCCTGCATTGCACTGGGATAATGGTATGACTATGATATGAGAGAATGAAATATTGAGGAGCGCGAAGGCAGCGATCAATATTCCTTCAAGCACTGAATCAAAGCAGTGGGAGGCAGAGGGCAGTCAGATCTTCAAAGCTGTGAATGTGTGATGCTTGTAGTTATACCCTAGGGATGATTGCTGGGTCAAGAATAAAAAAAAATGCAACCCTGTGAAACATCAGTGACTTTTTTTTTTGGGGGGGGGGGGGGGGGGGGTGGGTGATATCATCTGCTGTTTGTATTGTCTGAAAGTATCAGACAGGACACAGATAGACACAGTATAGACTGTGGACATTAAAGGGGGATTATTGGCTGCCCTTCAATATGTCAAGCCACAGATTTGTGTGTAGGGATTAAAATTTATTGTACCAGCTGCAATGTTGTGTGTTGTGATATTTAACACACCAGACACTGATATCCTGAATGCTTCAAAATGTCATGGTGATCTACTTAAAACTGGAAATGATTTTTAACATGGGAAGGCAAACATGTGGTTAGTAATGAGAATGCTGTTGCTAAGCAACTGGAAAACAAAATAAGCTAGTCATTGCTAGTATAGGGCTGGGCAATAAGACAATTTTGAATCGGTATCATGATAAAATTTATGTTGATAATGAGGATATGCTTTAGACATTTTCACTTGTAATGGACAGACCTTAAAGCCTATCACACAGAAGGCATAAACGAATTATAACAACTTACAGTATTTTCAGCTTGCATGTCAAAGTACACATCAATAAATTACAAAGTACAGGCCTTGAATCCTGGCACACAGGCAGTTAACACAACCTTGAGTGTGATAGCCATAAATAATTTTATATATTCATGTGAATGAATGAGAAACCCAGGAAATCACAGGAACACAGTTACACTGAGAGTGCTGCTGAAAACTACTGGCAGCTTTTTCTGCATGTTACTCAATGCAAGAGTTAACACTGGAATCAATCAACACATCTTAAATTTTAATATGAGAACACAGACTGTTCCATTTACTTTATTGGTTCTCTTGCATGATGCATGCTTTACTGATCATTCAATGTTCAAAAGCCTATAAAATAGTTTATGAATTTTACCCAGATTATGAGGATATAAAAATGCCCAAAGCTTAGTTCCGGTTGCACTTCACACAGGTTTCTACCTGTTTACTGCCCTGACACAGAAATTTGTAATAGTCGTCACAGCTTTTAATTTTATTTATATGATTTGAATCACGTACAAGGCAAGCTGGCCTGTATTGTTTTGCTATGGCAGGTAAATTATGTTTGCACAGATAAAAGATTTTTTAATAATATTTTTGGTAAGATATTTTATTCTAACCCTATTTCTTTCCAATTTATTCATTATTAGGATATCCTTCATATAGGCGACATGATCAAATTACATCTCATAATAAATAATGATATTGATCAATATGGAATAAAAGATATTGTTACCATATTTTTCGGCATATTGCCCAGTTTACAGGCATAGCTTTTAGCCCTTTAGCAGACAGATTTTTTTTTGGTTTGTTTCTTTGTTTTTTTTGTGTCTGTCTTAAATCAACAGAAGTGTATATAAGCACATTACAATAGATTTTGATTGTTAGGTTTTCCTGTGCTGGACACCAATCATGAAGTTTGTCATCTGGAAGGTGAGTACAATGTGAGTAATCAGAGCCAAATTCCACAACCACGTACAGTGCAAAGATACATTCCAAAGTTCAGCTGAGACTAATATGAAGCTTCTGTAGTCCCATTGGAGCCACACAGAGTTGGTGAATCTTTCAAAGGTATACTGGATACTGTATAAACTTAACTATTTTCTTTCCCTGGAACTAAACGTTTGAGTAAATAATAAATACAAGGTAACGCAGTGGAACTGTAAAAGCTTCATTTAAGTCTCAGCTGAAATATGGAATGCAGTTCTTGCACGGAACAATGATTGTGGAAATTGGCTCGGATTACTTACATTGCACTCATGTTCCAGGTAACAAACTTCACGGTCGTCGTGCAGATCAGGAAAATTTATAATGACCAAGACTTATGGTAACTTTACGGTACTTACGGTAGCTTTAAACAAATAAAAAGTATGAATACAAATTAGAAAAAAAATTAAGGAAAAAAGTCAGTTTGTCCCCGATGAGCAATGCGGTGGTCAGAGTGGCAAGGAAAAACTCCCTGAGATGAGAAAGAAGCCTTGAGAGGAACCAGACACAACAGGGAACCAATCCTCATTGGGGTGATATCTGATAGTATGACCATAAATCATTCCCTGCTGTAGCTGTGTGCTATAAGGCTGAAAGTTTGAATTATAAAGTGAAGTAAAAATAGTTAAAACTAGTTGGTCTTTAATATATATTCTTGAAAACAATGTCAGATGCAAATAAATGACAGAAATATGTGAATTATAGGGAGAGAAACACACATATTATCCTTAGGATAGGCAATCCAAAAAAATGTGAGATTTTCATAAGAAAAAAACATGGCGGAACTGCTAAAACTAGACAATTAAATATTAATTTATTTCAAATGACATTTAAAGTGCTGCACAGTAAAAGAATATAAACAAGAAGAACATTGATAAAAGTAAAAAATAAAATGCAGAGAATTAGACAACTTTATGAGAAAATAATAATTTTATAATAATTATAATAATTCAGATTGTTAAATGCTATGCTGAATTAATGGGGTTAAAATAGTTTTTCAAATATCACAGCCCCCAGAACGATATAATTTGCTGATATGACTGGATAAATCGGAGGATCAGAATGCTGGACCTGGCATCATTTGAACAGAAGTCCTTGTTTAAAACCCCAGGTGATGAGGAGCAGCAGAAAGCTAAAAGAGCTAATCAATATGATCGTCCTGTAAAAGTGCCACTGTGGTTTTCATGTTTGATTTTCCCAGTGCCTCTTATTCACACCTGCCTGCTTTAATCAGGCGTATAAATCTACAGCTTTCCTCGACAGCGCTGTCCCCAGGTGTTGAGCTGGGCTTAGCGTGGTAAATTTCACCAGTGTGTTGGGAATGATAAAGGAGCACTTACTGCACGACAAGGGCAATCCATAAGGGTGTAATGAGCCTTGTATACTGAGAGTCTTTATACACACACACACACACACACACACACTGCTTGTTTGGGTGCTGCAAATCTGTTTATGTCTGCAAACAGGGGTTAGGATGCTTTTAAATGCAGACAGAGCCACACAAACAGTGGCAGTTATTTCCATATTACACGTACACGCAGCCGCCGTCCTCTATCCTGCTCTTGGTTATAAGTAGTTGAAGTTGATGGGGTTTTCAGTTGTTGTAGGCTGGCTTAAAGGAGGGGACCTCTTATGCAAAAATCCCTTTTGAGTCATGTTTAGTCAAGGCTTAAACAAGCCAATTAGAATTTCTCCTTATGTGACCTAATATAAGAAGATACCCTCCTTGTACAAGCTTGTTGCTCAGCTCTGCTGTTCTCTGGTGCGGGCGTGGCTCAGCAGTCTAGACATTCTCCTCTACTCTAAAACTCTAAAAAATGTTATTCAGAAATATCCAAGGATTTTAGCAATTTCTGTAATACTCTAAAACTCAAATACTCAAATACTGATTCGACATGAACATCACCTGAAGCTTTTGACCGGTTTCTGCATGGTTTGATGAACTGCACTGCTGCCACATGATTGCCTGATTAGTAACTCCATGGAAATTCACACATACAATTGATGAATTTATGCTGTTATTCATTAATACATTCAAAATTGAAATCATCCGAAGTAAAATGTGTAAGGGTGTGTTGTAATTAGAAAATAATAACCTATGGGCTGATATGATTTATACAGTATTTACACTAAGATTTAAGTTTAATAATACCATTGACAGACTCTTTTGGGATAATTCCGGCACATCACGGCACTTTAGAGGTTTAATTAGACGTTTAATTGAGCTCAAATCTAAAACCTGCCTATGAGTCACCTCCTACTGTTCGGTCACCATATCAATATGCTGTGCTTAGCTTGGATTCTGCCTGACTTAAGCTGCTTCAGATGAAAAAACTGAACAAATATATATACCCCTCCACTTCCTTGCTTTTTTTTTTTTTTTTTTTTAACAGACTTGCTTACCACCCACAGAAACAAGTCGATGATTATGATCTGTGAGCTACAGGCTCACATCGCACCTCACCTCCTCATGAGCATCCCCTGCATTCCTATTTTCAGCTGTTAGTGTTTGGCTTTTTGCTAAGTTCACAGCTAATTCTTGCTTGTATAACAGATTCAGGCATTTTAGAAAAAGAAAGAAAGTTGTGCACTTTCGAAAGTTATTCAGTCAGGGGTGAACTCGGCGTGGGAACAGGACATAAGCAATTATAAAATATAAAGCTGCTGATAGACAAAGCCTTCTGGCTAAGTGTTTTGTTTTTTTGTAAGACTGCATAAGACTGCTTCACACAAGTGTTTATGGATTTATGTCTCGCTAACCAGCCTTTATGCTTTTTCAGCCTTTAAGATGTTGGAATTTACTAGTACATTTTATGATGAATGACCTATTAAAAGTTCTAGAGCTGAGTGCCACATAAAGTTCAAACATGAGTCTTGTAGCTTCAAAGTAAAACAAAAATAATTAATTAAAAATTGTTATAATTATAGAAAAAAATATATAAAGAGTGCAAAATGTATGTAAAATTAGTTATGTGATTGAACAAATACAAAGAGACTTACAGACGTATGACAAGTGAAAATATTACATTTTTTAATCAATTCAATAGCTCGAATGCAAAGGACTTTTTCCTTTTAAAACTACAACCAAGGTCAAATCTCGTCCTCATTGTAACTTTCGGAAATATACTAGATATTATTTCTTCTGCATTGCTGATAATAACAATTATAATCTAGAGACAAATCAGGGTATTTAGTTAGCTGATACCACCTAATAGCGATATGTTGTTATCGATACGAAAAAAAAAAAAACACTTTGATCAGGTATTCGTTTTTTTAAATAGTGTGATGTTAGGTGGCTTAGTGGTTAGCATTTGCCCTGCACCTCTAGAACTGGGGGTTCAAATCTCGACTTCAGTCTGTGTGTGGAAAGTGTGCATGATCTCTTTGCACGCCTTGTGGTTTGCTTCATGTACTCTGGTTTACTCCTACAATCCAAAGGCATGTGTTGTAGGCTGACTGACTTTTCCAAAGTACCACATCCAGGGTGTTCTCTGGGATCGGCTCCAAGCCCCCTGCAACCCCACACACGACAAACTGTATGGATAATGAATGGATACGACCTTGCAACTACAATGGAAAAAAGAAAATTAGATTTTTTTTGATAAATTTTCTATAAGCAGATCAATGAAAAGGTGAATAAGTAAAGAAATGTAATCCTTTTTTTCTCATTTCCTTGTCTTTCACAGCAGTCGTTGTCCTGTTTACTATTTTGTCTCTGTATTCACATTCACATGCTTTTATATTCAAGGCTGAAAGCAGCGAGTTTGGCTTTTTGAGTCGATGAATTGTAGGGCCTCACATACAGCCCTGAGGGACCTCTATTCAACACTGTGCTCTCAAAAACATTATCTCCTGTGACAGAAATTTCACTGGCTTTCATCTCCCAGGTCCACGGTGCAGATAAGATGCATATGAATACAGTGAGCTCCTGTGTTAGGTTCACTCGAGTCACAATGCAGGAAGAAAAGCAGACCATCCATTAGAGCACAAGCACTCACACTGATAAACATCGATGAAGGCCTTTGCTAAGATTATGAATTCATTACACTGATGGACATGCACACAAAATGACAAAGAAGCACAATGGAGCAGGATTCACATGTGTATTATATTCTTTACCATTATGCTAATTGTGACCAGGCAATAATCTATGATGGTAAATGTGCATGAGCTGATCCTAAGGTCATGCTCGGAGTGGATAATTGCAAATTTGTATATTATTTTATGGGATAAACAGAGAAATGTTTTTCAATGAATAAGAAAAAATGTACTGGGTAAGTTGAATTTATACAAAAATTTATTTAGTTTTCTTATTATTTAATATGGCCCCATACATATTTTAAACAGTAGTATTTTTACACACATTGTATCTAGTATACAGCTATACCACCAAAACATCTCCAGTTTGAGGAAGATTTTCCAACACTGGTAAAAAAATAAATAAATAAAAAATAAAAAACTGCTCACTACAAACTTGTAAACTAATTCCTAGGAAAAAATAGTACTTTCCCAAATTTTGCTTGTAATTTTTAAAAACATTTTTGCTTTTTCCAAATATAGCATGTATCCCTTACCCAAAATGATAAGTATATGCTGCATTTGACCAGATTTTGCATCCCTGAACATGACAAAACAAAGAAAACATCCCACGACTTCAACTGGAATTCTTACAAGGAAAGTTGGAAAGTTGTCTTTATGATGTCAGGTCAATTTGGCTGCTCTACAGTGAAAAATATCAACTTCAACTACTTTAAGTGAATTTAAAATAGGATCATCATATGTTAACTGCCTAGCTTGTTTCTAACATAACCAACATTTATGATTTTTTTTTCACTTTGTTGCTCAAATGCTTTGAGCTTGAAAATTGTGTAAACCTGAGTTAAGTCAAGTGTCTGAGGGTTGTTTTTTAAAAAAAAAAAAAGCTTTTCTCTGGGAAAAAATACCCACAAAAGGTTTCAAAACAGTAACCCATATTATAGTTTTATACCCTCAATTCTGATAGTATGAGTGTGCAGGAAGGCTCAGTCCATGCTAAGGAAATCTGACACCATGGGAGGTCACAGCAAGCTGTTTCTAATCTACAGGTCCTTAGACAGGAAGCTCCAGCTGGACTAAACCAAACAATGCACCAACTCAGGCGCCATTTTGAGAATGGCAGGGGCAAGGAGACAAATTCAGGCATTAGACTCTGAGAGAAGCAGAACGAGAAAGTAAACATGACATGGAGAAGGAGCAGGTGAATGAGAGACTTAAAGTGACAGGGAGGAAGCGAAGTGGAGGGGAAAAACTCGAGAGGCAGTGAGCGTGAGATAAAAAAAGAGAGAGTGAGTGAGCAAGTAGACAGGGGAGGAAAAAAGTATGTGTGCGTGTGAGTGTGTGTGTGTGTCTGTGTGTGTGCATGCAGTGGAGTGTGGTAGTCTGCTCCTCTGTGTTTGGCCTTATTTGGTAGGGGAGGGTTTGAGTATGAGGCTCTCCGGTTCTATTTACTTGGTGGGTCAGAGGCCCTGCGCAATGTGCCACTGGAGAGCAAACAGGGACAGAACGACTCTCATCACACTCATATCTGTTGTTATGCAGTCTGAAAGTTAAATCTATGTGGGGAATAAAACACTGTGGGTGTTTAGCTGTTAAGGGAAGATGTTGGTGTGAGTAAGTGGAGTTACTATTGCCACCTTAAATTTGCCACTGATAACAATATTTTATACATTAAGGAATGACAGATTGTATTTTTAAATCACTCTATAGTTTAACATTATAGAATATCAGTGAGACAAATTTGTTCTTCTCATCAATTATGGTAAGTGTGATATTTAACATACATCAAATATTTTAGTTTCGTATTCCATTATTTTTCCCTCTTGTGTATTTATCCTTTATGTTATGTTAAAATTTGTCAAATTTTATTGTATTTATATTTTACATATTTAATCATACATTTTGTACTTATTATTATTATTATTAATAATAATAATAATAATAATAAGTATTAAAAAGATTAACCCTTTTTTCCCTTGCATTTATGAGTTGTTTTCATGCAAACAAAACCAAAAAAAGGA
This sequence comes from Clarias macrocephalus, assembly GCA_011419295.1. NCBI lineage: Eukaryota > Metazoa > Chordata > Actinopteri > Siluriformes > Clariidae > Clarias > Clarias macrocephalus. Next base: position 59,260 of record JAAGKR010000310.1, on the reverse strand, counting down.
AAAAGGAAAATGTAGAGTGAGAATAGTTTTATCTTGATGGTAATTCTTAGATCCTGATCTATTTTACCAGCATGACAATGTATTCAAATTTGCATAGATTTGAGCAAATCTCATTCTGTTTCAAGTTATGTACATTAACAAAAAAAAAAATAAACTGATGATAAAAAAAATAGATTTGATTAGTACAGAATGACAAAATCTTTTTTGAGAATCGATCCAAAGTCCAAGTGAAAGAAAAAAAAAAAAAGGAGAGGTCCATGCATGCATACACCCCATTAATCTGTGCCCTTTTCGCTCTTCTCTCTTCCCCGTGACTTTCAATAGCAAGGACTAATCAAAACAAGGTCAGAGTGATTCGATGGAAGAAAAGAAATCGCCCACGCTGCACTTTGGCCTCAACTGGCTGGAACAGGGCTGGGCATGCCAGAGTGCCACCGTTCATTTAACTGTGTGGAATTACACACAACACACTTCACCTGGTTATTATCGGTGCTCATAAGATCTTCCAAACTGCTGTTATTACTGCCATTGATTTCTGTCTTCAGGCTTGCAGCAAAGCATTAATTTCTCAGGCTATAAATCACGCTTCACCTACAATTATCATCATGTTTCTTTTTCAAACAAAAAGGAACCTACTTAGTGTTAATTAATCAGGGAGAGTCCAGAAACAGTTGATTTACTTCTTTTGTGTTGGCTGTTGGTTTGTTAGGCTTGTAATTTAACTCCTGGCGGCGATTATTCTGTTTAGGATGTTATCCTGTTTAAAAGCTATTTTTAATAGGTAGCATGAGAACGGCCAACCGGAGCGAGCAGAGCAGTATCAGCCAGCGTGCTCATTAAACAACAATGGCTCATGAGCTAAGTGACTGGCAAGCAAGGGGAACAGCAGAACCAAATTGCTCTCTTTCATATGTGACAGTTTCACTGCATGCTCGTTTTACTGCTCCTGCTTGACAAATACCTTTGTGTGCACACGACTGATGACATCTTACTCTCATTTGTGATCACACGCTAAGGTCAGATGTTGTCATGCTCTCTATTAAACCTTATATATTTAAATGTCAAGGATTTTTTTAAATCATGTTATCTGTTATATAAGAAGACTCTGTAGCTCTTCCTCTTGATATTTGCACACAGTAGAGTTCACAGTCTGCTTTGCCTTGATTGATCATCATCAAAAAACTCATGTTGTGGCATCTGGTTATTAACATGACAACAGGTTTTTGAGTAATGAGTAAATGAGTAATTAATTATAGGAATATCAGGTATGGGTTTGATACTGTCATTATTAATGCATCTCTAATAATTACCGTTTTAGATGAAACATGTAAACGTACACGACAAACACTTACTAGGTTAATGACACACGTTAAAGGCGTAAAAAATGTATGCTTAATGGTACCATGCGAAACAACAACAAAAAAAAACTGTTTTTTTTTTTTTTAGAAAATCTTCAAAGACAAAAATCACAGATATCCGATAAATAATAAATGAATTCATTTCAATCAAAGAGAGTTTGAAGTTTTGACAGCTCAGAGAACATTTCACATACAGCTACATCACCGATATGATACCATTATAATATTGTAAATTGTACTAAAAGCTTAGCGTAATTATACAGTATAGTAATTACATCTAACCATTTCTTAAAATGTCAGACACAAACCGTATGCACAAACAAACCCAAGCGCAGTTCGAAAACTGATTGTAAATATGAACGCGAATAAAAAATGATCCTCTTAGGTATGCGACACGCCACTTAATCAGCACCTCTATTACCGCTACGTCTAAAAAGCAATGTGCCTTTGATTCCCAAATACCATGAAATAATATACTCAGGCGCAATAAAAATTCATCACCTCCAGACACGCAAAGCTTCATTTACATTTCTTTAAATACCGCTGTAAATAAGTGGAGCGTTGATAATTGAATAATGGTAATTTATTGCTGTTTCTTTATAGTGCGGTACAGATCGGAGCAGGGACTCAAGGGAGGCCCTGAGGGTGCATTAAGCAGCCTGACAGGCACGCCGGCATGCACGCTCGTGCACAATGCCTCAGGCGCAGGCCATAAAGATTAATAGAGCTTGGTTTAATTGCAGGCCTCGTAGACGAAGAGCTTTATGTCATGCAGCGCGGATTCCTGCTTATTCCACCCAACTGGAGTTAATCCTTTTGTTCAACAAGGTGCACACACACTACAGATGATCAGCACACACCTACCCGGCTTATCAAGAAGGATATCCCTTAATGCATGCGGATACTTAAAAGATTGCTTTCAAAGCAGTTTTCATGCTTTTCATTTTAAGTTTCGGATCTTTATTTGCTTCTAAAGGCAAATCTGAGAACAAATGTGTGAACAGTGTGTGAGCTTGTGTACTAGAGGTCTAAACCAAAAAAATATAGAAATACAGAGGAAAGAAATGATGATGTGTGTAATTCATGACCTTGAGGTGTGTATTTATGAGTTAAAGGAAATATCCAACTTAACAATGCATTTATACTGAAATAGCTGCGAGGGCTTTAGAGATTTCGAATGCTAATTTGACAGTTTGTGCTATTTATTTCCTTTTCAGTTTATTATAAAAGGAAGATGGTTGTGTGCCAGGCGGAGATCACAGGGGGAACTTGCTAGCATAGTGACAGTGTTTTTATAGAGTAAAACATATTAAAACGATCTCAAAGACGAGGGGTGTTCATGTCAAACCGGGATTAAATTCGTGATTCAATTTTATTTCGCATTTTAATTTTGATTTTAAAGAAAAAACATCTGTGAATAACAATCCTGGCATGATCCTTAAAAATTGACAGATAGCTTGTCACCAACCTGCGAAAGAAACCCATCGGTCTGTGGGAACTGTACACACTCTCATTCACAAACACCACTTGCACATTACAGGAACTCGTCTGGGAGTTATTGCCACATTCCCGAGATGGTGCAAGCCATTTCCACATGTTTGTGCCATTGAAGGAGTTCCTGTGAGGCCAGCATTGCAGACATGAAGCAGACAGTCTAATCCTGGCACTGGTGGACTGAGAAAACTATCTACATTTATGATATCCAAGCAGTAGTGAAATGATGGCAGAAGTGCATTAGTGGAGCAGGAGATTATATTGAGAAATAAAAGGAGATTTTCCTCTCATAACTGTGTTCTGTTATTCTGCACAACCAAAAGTCCAGGTTTGACTTGAATGCCCCTCATAAAGGGAATAAAGACCAGGTTTTAATGTTAGCTCCGATGATGCAACTGAAGGCAGGTAGTTAGTGATAAACGTTGATCTTGATGGAAGCTGATTTGTGTGAAACGAGTGCTCAGTTTATGAAGGTGAAAAAGCTAGACAGAGTAAAGGACTAAAGCACCACCGCATCTTTCTCTTTAGGTAGAAATAAAGCACAGGCTAAATCCCATTGCACCACTATCAGCCAACATCAGTCGGAATTTTAGTAGAAAATACATATTGAACACCACTATAGATTGCATTTGTTATAAAGATTAATGTGCATGTCATTCAGTGTGATGTTTTTTTTTCCTGTTCAGGGAGAATGCATGTTTACTGTATATAATTCAGCCCTATGACTTTGATTCAGGCCTTTATTTTTCCTATCAGCATCTTTTTAAAACCCATATGCATGGCATAAAACTTTATCCCTCACACACATCCAGATAAGCCTAAGCCCGAGGCTCTTCACTCCTAAAGTTATCATTCACACTATGCTCAGGGTAGCAGCAGATCCAGCAGCCGCATTCATTCTCTCCAACAAAAGTGTGTTCTTATAGCTTTTTAAACCCAAAAGCAACCTCTTTACACACACACACACACACACACACACACACACACACACACACACACACACACACACACATACACGCACACACACTTCTACTCCTAACTACTTCTTTCAGCACTTAGGCATGGATGGCATAAGACCTCCACAGAACCATATAGCAGCATGTATTAGACTTCCCTGGACTATAAAACCACACTGATGGACTCAGACATGAGGAAATGCATTGTGTTTGTGATGAACATGAGGCGCTGCAGACCTCTCTGACCTCCTGGGCCGGAGCATTTACTGGCTTTATAGCCGAGTGGCAATAAAAGTAATAAGGGGTTTGGAACATATGATAAGAAATCCAACTTCATGATCACTAGAGGAGGAGACGTAATTACAGAGATGACAGAACAGTCATTCAGGTAAAGGTATGCTATGGACGAAAAATTCCTTGAATGCAATATATCAATTCTGCATACCCCTGTGGTCATGACGATTGTTTTTCCTTTCCTTTAATGAATCACTTGTATGTCATGCATAAGTATTCACCCTGTCTTGCACTTTTCCGCATGTTATAGCGTGTTAGTGTTGTAATCTGGAACTGAAATGGATTCATAATAAAAAACAAGAATGAAGTCATAATCATGACTCTACCACCACTATGCTTTATTGTGGCAGTGGTACTGCAGTGGCAGTGTGAAATCTACTTAAAGTAAAAGAAACATCCCAAATATTTCATCATTGTTTCACCCATATTTAAACTAGAGCTGTTGTCACATTCTACACGCAGCCATCCTGGATAACCAGCCGTTCTTTCCTTAGCACTGTTTTGGATTCAGTTTGATCTTACAGTTTAACAGTGGAATAATACTGGGAATCAGGAATCAATGTGGATAATTTCATTCCACTTTGAACATAAAACAAACCCTACCAAGGCTATTTTACAAAGTAGTAGGTAAACGGCGAGATCCGTTAGCTGTATGACTTCTTCTTAAGCAAACGTATAGAGATTTGGAAGCGTATTTGTAGAAAAGATCAGAGAGTTAGCTACGTTAGTAAAGCTAAAGAAGAAAATGTAGGACACCGAACATGTCAACATTCAGTGTAATCAGAAAATAGTGTCAGTTACATCAGTGGCCTTCTGTGTCATTTAAGTCTTTTTGGAGAAAAGCATCAGTCAAAAAAAATAATAAACGTAAATGTAAATAACAAAATCATTTCACATTTTGCTTTGTGAACATTTTGAAATTGGCTGGAAATAATAATAATAATAATAATAATAATAATAATAATAATAATAATAAATCTTATTTATTGTTTGAAAAATAAATATTTAATCATGGTTGACTAGTAAAATGTCCTGAATACAGACATCTGAGATTAGACAGACATATAAAATAAAGAAGCGCGTCCGTTGCAGCATGTAATCCACTGCTCTTACCTCTTTGTTGTTTTCAAAGGGTCTGTAGCTTCATTCTTCAGCTCTTTACTTCGGTGTTGTTTTTTTTTCTTCCGTCTTGCACAAGCTGCCTACACCTTGAGAAGAGCAGAGAATAAAAGAGAGCCGAATGAAAAGGACTACCAGATGATGCACAAGTTCTCTAGAACACAACTTCAGCATGATGAATGCGCTCTAGCGTGACCAAGTGCTCTGATTACAGGAAAAGACAAGAGCAAATCTGCATTAAACTCTGCACCATTTTTCAAAACGTCGCAATCATATCTCCTTTAAAAGGCTCTTAAAACTTTCTGTAGACAGAGACCATTTCCTCTTTAACTTCCACAAACGTCCTCAGCCCGGATTTACTGCATGAAGATTATTTAGGCTATCCAAATTGTTGGTGTAATAATTTAGACATTTATTAAGGCTATAGGGCTTTTTATTCGAGAGCACATTAGATCCTAGTTGGCAAAAGTTTTATAGAATGTTAAGCTATTCTTTGATATATTATATTTTGATTTAAATCCAATCAATCAAAATGGACAATAAAACAGATTAAACAGAGTAAGAACATGATGGAACGGCCTGGGTGGAACATACTTGAATATTATCAAAATACAGTGGAACCTCGGATTACGAGTAACGTGGTTTACGAGTGTTCCGCAAGACGAGCAAAGATTTTTTATAAATTTTGACATGAAGAACGAGCAAGTCTTGGTTCACGAGTGCTGAATATCATGTATCACACATGCGCTCTTGTTTTGACACCGAGTGTCACATGATCACAACTGAGCCAATTATTTTTCTTTCTTTTGCGCTGCGGAATTGTGGGTAATTGTCTCCCCTGCTGGGTCTTAGTGCTCGTCTCTTATATAATCTAAAACTGGTATAATCCACATCTCCATCTCTGTTTCAGCGTGTCTCCTATGTTTGTGAGCACGCGTAATTTGACACAGACACACACACACATGCCGATTTATTACCGACAATTATTTTTATGTATTTATTTTTTTGGGCTGTAGCACGAATAATTTGAGTTTTCATCAAATTGGGAAAATTCGTATGGGAAAATTCAATTTGGTTTACGAGTATTTTGTTATACGAGTCTGCTTCCAGAACAAATTATGCTCGTAATCCAAGGTTCCACTGTAGAATACTTTTCCTTTTTAACTCCTTACATTTAGACCACTTAGGAAAAAGATTATCTAATTTATCAATTCATTGTCATGAGTTAACATTAATTTCTAATTTGATTAATTTGACTTATATTTGCTTTTTAAATTTGTCTTCTTTTCTTTTCTAGCATGAGGTTAGAGTAGTATTGATAGAATAGTGTTGAGTAGCTAACATAAATTGACAAGGTAGTAAATGAAATTGTAGCTACTGGTAAATATTGGTTATTTTACCTCAGATTATATAATTAGGAAACTACGATGAGGCATTCAAGTCAAAGCGGGACTTGTTGAATTTCTCATTACTCTTAGCTGTTTTAAAGAAGGCCGTACCTCCGGGAATGACAATCCTGAGCCCACTGCAGTTGTTCCTGTGAACATACCGCGAGTGGAACGTCTCATCCTTAAAAATCGACGGGTAACGTGTCGCCAACTTATTACCACATCCCCCATATAGTCCTGACCTCACTCCAAGCCATTTCCACATGTTTGGCCCATTAAAGGGGCTCCTGAGAGGCCAGCATTTTAGACGTCAGGCAGGTCGATCATTTAATCGATCATGACTGAGAAAACTTTTTACCTTAATGGTATCCAAGCACTAGTGAAATGCTGAAATAAGTGCATTAGTGTAACAGGGATTATATGGAGAGATAAAGGGAGTTTTTAGTCTCATACCTGTTATGATATGTTCTGTTATCAAAAGTCCCAGTTTGTGTGTAATGTTATTTATGCATATGTTCAACAGGTTTTCACAGGATGAAAGATGCTTTCATGCTCAATGCATTAGCTGCTTTAAAACAGAAAATCTGTTTGAAATAAGTAATACAAGTTCTTTTTTAAATAACTGATATCATGGAAAGCAGCTGCTTAACTTTGAGGTGTAATTTTTCAGCATTTTCACCCCTGCTTAATGGTTGGTTGTGATTTCCACAAAATGAAAAAAAAAAAAAAACCCTCACGATCTCCATCTCCCTGGCTATGATTCACTGACCCCACTTTGAGAACCGTGTCTCTCACTTGAGCACGACTTGAGGAAAAGTAATGAGTATGTCGTTTTTCGAACACAAAGAGATCAGCTACTCAGTGCTAGCATTGTGAAGTAAAGAAATATCATGTTTGCACTTCTATATTGATGTTTTGCACTCCAGAGACAGTCACATTCCCTCATCAAACCCTTCCCTGTCTCTTTCTTTCTTTCTTCCCAGGAACCTCTTGGGGCACGGTTTCCATGACAACCAGCCCGGACACGATTCCTCTTCCTGGCAGGGTGCTCTAATTCAAGCCCAGCCAATCATAACAGTTAACGGCTGAGAGCAATCCCAGAGGGCTGTGGGGCTGCGCTGCGTCCTCACAAGCCTCTTTGCCAAGTAGCTTGTCCTGGGAATACTTCAAATGTACAACAATTTACTTCACAAACAACACAGACTTACACACACACACACACACACACACACACACACATATGCCAGTAAAATATCAGTAAAAATTCTAATCTTGTTAGTCGAGGTCATGTTCTATATTTAGGGAAGCTCTAGAGTCATGGCCATGCTTTATTACAGAGCATTCTTGCTAACACCAAACTCAGGTTTATAAACACAGAGACATTTTGGTGATCAGATAACGTTAAGACCAAGCCAGAATGCGGCTAGAAAGCTACCAATAGCTGCACATTGGATTATATAACCCGGGTGGAGCACTGAATCCTGTTCCCCGCTCAACACTCATGTAAAAGACCAATCACGTTTGTTTTCTCACGGCTTCAAACATGTTGGAATGGAAAGCAAGCACTGTAGCGACAGATGGCAAAGCATCATGGGGTATGGTAAATTGGGAGATGGTGGATCTGTGATGAACCGATACTGCAAAAAGCCTTGCTACTATGAACAGCCACTCTTGGGAAATTAGAGAAGAAAAACAGTGTTGCCTCACCAATGTGGCTCTAAGATTGGACTAAATTATGATTTATTCTGCTTTTTGATTTAATGCCCCAAAGCTTCTAATGGTCTATAATTATGAATTGCAAACCATTCATATGGCGCACATTTTATTTATAGTGCTCAGGCTAGTAATTAAAGTACCACAGAACATGCCATTTTAAACTATTACAAATAATCTGTGTTCAGTAATGAACTGTTTAGTACTTGTTATGTGATAAAAATGACCTTCACTCAGAACACCTTTTTTTTTTTTTATCTAATAACTAGATTACACTACAGGCATTATATAATACTGATATGTTAAAGCACAAATCATTTTTACACATTCAGATGGGTGGTCTTTTTTTTTTTTTTTTTTTTGGGGCCAAGGTTAAACAAGCCAATCAGATTTCTCCCTATTGTGACCTCATATAGCAAGAGACCCCGCCCCATCTTTGTGCTCAGCTTAGCCCAGCTCTGCTCAACTCCACCCAGCTGTCAGAAATGCAGGTGGGAAAAGCTTGAAAATGTCCCAAACATGGTCCCTGCACGCTGATTGGGCTAATGGACGTTCATGTCCATGGGCAGTTCATTTAAAGATACTCACAGTGAAACAGTTTAGAAAAGGAGTACAACAGAATGAAAATCAAGAATGATTGATTTTCATGTTGACACATGTTGGAGATTTCTGTCTTATGCAAACCTGTTTAAAAAGAAGTACAATATATGACCTTCAAACATATGAGACACGTGATATACAGTATGACAGCATTTTTAATCACTGAGCTACACATTACAGGACGTATCCAGATAATCGTCGCTCCAGGGGCTGAAGCTACATCTGATCCAACTCTGATGCTAAGCCTAACTTCTAACTCCCTAACCCCAACCCACAAAAAGCTGTCCAACACATGGATCCATCCTGCAACATCCTCCATACGCTACACAATTTTTCGTTCTGGAGCGAGGGGTACAGTACATGGACTATGCATCTCAGCTCTCTGAACCTGGCATCTCTCAAGATTTCTCATAAACCAATCAAACATGACAGACAAGTGTTCAGCTCAGCTCTCTTTGGTTATTGGTATTTATATCACCAAGCTTCTGAGTTCTTAAATCTGACTGGTCAGAAGTTGCTGATTCATTTTCTATAAAAGCAACTCCTGACAGTAATTCCATTTGCAAAGCAAATCACAGGTCTATATTTATGCACTCAGTTTAACACATTATCCTTTTTACAGTAATAGTTTAATTATTACAGTATATGGTGGACACTCCATAACATAAGGCTAAGTAAAATGGATTAAATATAATGTATGTTGCTATTAAATTAATATTTAATATTAGATAATAATTGATTATAATATATAGATGAGATATTATTAATAACATTCCAAATAGACAATTTAGTTGACAAATTAGTTGATACTACGCATAGTAATTTGGCCGTTATGCAGTTTAGTTTGATAACATGAAGGGCAAAGTTAAATAAAATAAAGGGCATTCAGTGGATTAGGGCATTCAGTGGGTAGAACTATGAATTAAGACTGGCACATTAATACAGAATTCAATTAATGTGATGAGGTCACGTGCATAATTGCATATGCAATGACTCATCCCGGTGCCCCGCTTCTGATTGGAGATCTCGTCACATGGATGCCCTGTGTGTCTCTTTTTGGGATGCGTGGACACTCCTGGGGACGGTTTCACTCTATCAGGAAGACGGTTCTGGCCTCGACTGATGTTGACAGCTGTTTCTCTGAGGACTTGACTTGGCTGCAGTCGCTCGATAGTTCAGGACTGGAATTTCCTACAAGTCTACCTGAGCCTCCAATAACTACCTGGACTCCATATTAACATCAATTAACATCAACTGTTATCCTGAACTGCCTGCCACCTAACACACAGTATGAATGCAGATCAATTCCTGCTTTCTGTTTCACCGAAATGAGGATTGCGTTCCCTGTTGAGTCCGGTTCCTCTCAAGGTTATTTTGGGATTCATACACCTTCACATTCCATACAAACTTAAATAATGCTTTTGATTGTGTAAAGCTGCTTTGCGACAGTGACGGTTGTTAAAAGCGCTATACAAATAAAATTTAATTCAACTGAATTGAATAATTTTCCCTCGCGCCATCTGATTAAGCTGCCTAAAAGTATCCTGTTATGCTCTTTTGCAACAAACAGAAATAGGGTTTCGATACCTGTGAGCTTGTCATCATTTATCCAGAGATGCTCAGTAATTGACTCAACATTTCCTTTTTTGGGGGGAACATAAAAGTGGTACTAGAACATGACCAGTCATTTGGTCTGCACCAGCATCCATTTCACACAAAGACGCTAGTAAATGGGTTAGAATATAACGACGGATTTGAAAACAAATCCTTCACAAAGGCGTGACAGTAACTCTGCAGGAGAGGATGTGAGTCAGAAGCCAAGGTTTATGGGAAACATACGAATGGCATGCCTGGGTCGTTATCATGCCGGATGCACCACGCGCTGTCACGGCCAGGTTTCGTATATGGAATTATGTTAAGCTAATTTCTAGCTAGACTTTGTAGCGCAGGATTACTGGCAGTTACAGCACTGCAGATTTCACACTGCAATTTGCCCGAAGATGATAGTGGGCGTCGACACAGAGAGCAAATGTTAAGTACCGCGAGTATACACAGAGCAGCAATGTTAAACCACAGGGAAGCGATCATCCACATACTCTATGAAAGACAGACATGGATCCACAGACCAATTGTCTAGCACAAGCAGCCAATACACTTTTCTAATCCATTGTTCTCTTGAGGTGTCGCATCCCAAAATGCAACACTCAGCTTGTAAATTTCTCTCCAGCTCCAGCCGCTCTGACTCAGAGTTGCATTAGCGATAATGTTTGGTGCAGATAAGTGCAAAAGCACTCATTATTTAAGCAGCAGTTTTCCGGAAAGGCTGGAGAGTGTAATCACCACAATGGGACAGGGTCAAGATGAAACTAGAGGATAAATAAAAGGGAACTGAAAAATCTGAATGAATGAAATGAATATTTTGAAGATATTAAATATACCCTCCAATGAGAACACCCAAGACAGAACTTACACCTCCTTGGGTATTTGTAAAAATCAAAGATGAAGTGATTTTTTTGTTTGTATGCATTTAAAATATGCAGACGCATCCCATGGGTAAGTATTATAGAGGGGGGAAGAAATCGATTCAGTTACGATATATAGTTCATATATCGGCATACTGACTCCAAAATAATGTTTTTAAAATGTTACATTTTTAATGTACAGTATACAGTATATGTTTGCATTTGAAGCGGTTAAATGTTGCTGTTCCTCTATAATCCAATAAGTGGCGCTATAAACTACTCACTCAACACAGCATCCTGTGTGGTAGGAGCAAATTATCTGCCCTGTTTGTTTCGAATTGCAACGAAATCTGAAAAAAATGGGAAGTTTATAAAATAATGAAACTTACAGTACAACTAATGAAATTGCAGTACAACTCGAATCAGCACTCAGAAATTGTGATGATATTGGATCAGGTGGTCCCTGGTGATTCCCATCCATAGTAAGTATTGTAGTTTAGGTTATCCACTAATATTATTGTGGCTTCTGGCTAGGAGGATTAATTATTATTTGCCTGTAGTTTGCATAGATTATTCTCTCATATTGTCTCTCTCTCTCTTCTGCTCTTGCTGTGCATGATTGTAGTAATTTGTATAACAAACAGCTGCAGTGCTTAAACTTGAGCACACTTTGTGTTCGCTTTTATGTAAGTTTGTTAGCCATTGGATGTTCTTACATAAATATTCATAGTGAGACATTATTCTTGCATATTATTAAACTTGGTGCAAAAATGAGGACGTTCAAGTCAAACCTGGACTTTTGATTGTGCAGAAAAACAGAACAGTTATGAGAGTAAAGCTGCCTTTATTCCTCTATATAATCCCCTGCTACACAAATAAACGTATCCCAGTGTTTCACTAGTGCTTGGATACTATCAAGGTAGAAAGATTTCTCAGCACGCTGGAGCCATAAATGAACTATCTTCTTCCTGTCTGAAGAAGAAGGTTATTCTGTCTGAATATTATCCTTTAATGGCACAAACATGTGGAAACGGCTTGGAACAAGGTCAGGACGGTACGGGGACGTGGAAATAACTCCCAAGCCGGGATCATCATAATTCACGGACATACGGCATTCTTTAAAACCTCTGTCCTGAAGTGGGAGACTTGAATGCTCCTCTTATTACAATATCATTGTAAATATTCACATGTATTTCTCACTTTTGATAATAATGTCTCAGAGCCTGTGCGTGTTCCTTGTCCTCACTCACTCTGGCAGGTGCATAACTTTGTTCCACTGTTATTTTATTATATTGGTGATCTCAACACTATTATAGCAGGTCTATACTATATATATATATGTAATTACATGTCGATGTAAATGTGATATGATGTTGAATAAATTATTTTTTCTTTTCTTTTAATTTTTTTTTTGGAGGCCTCTACATAAACCACATTTTGTTTTTTACAACTTTTTGTAAAAAAAAATAAAAAAAAAACACATACGGCATTATGTAATTAAGTATCAATGGCAATCAGTTATTATTTTAAGACATGATGGTCAGCTGTTCTGAAATAGAAATAGTTCTTCCAAGAACTGTATTGTCAAGTGCATTTGTAAAATCCAACATGATGAAACTGGTTCTCACGAAGACCATTCCAGGAAAGCATTATCTCCCTTAGACAGCACACAAAGTGCTTTATTACTTACATAATCATGCGGAAATCATCTCGATACAAATTTAGTTCAATTGATTAAAAAAAAAATAAAAACACTGACAGCATGATGCTTTTATGGCAGGCTCGTGAATAATAAGATAGACTTCTTTTAGTTACTGGTTAATTCTGCCATTTAAACTCACAATAGCCTGCTGGTTATTAACATTGAAGCATAACCTGTAGAGCTTTTTAGTGGCTTTTCAAATGGCACACACACACACACACACACACACACGCACACACGCACACACACACACCAATACTGTATATATTGACACAATAGGTCTGAGATCATACAGTGAACTCAACACTATAACAAATACACTTTTTCTTTTTCACACACAGATGTAAATCTGTAAACGGCCTCTAGAGATATTAAAAATGCTGGAAATCAGCCATAGTAGCTTTTTCAATTTGCCAAATATGTGCAAGAAATTAGTTAGTGGTGCATATAATCACATTTAATTACTGTTTATCCACTCATGGGAGGAGTGGAATTAACATCACCACAGGTTGGGGCAGGAAAAAATATATTTTTAAATCCAAAATATCAGCTTTGAAAGGATTTGGACTTTGACCTCCAGAGGACTGGGGCAGGTCTCAGATTGCAAAGCTCAGATCATCCTCTTTAATCCACACTCATTAAGGATGAACTGCATGATAAAGCACTAGCAAAGTCCGGCAGTGAGAGGGGGAAAAAAATCCCTACCGTGGATAAGTGGTGGCTTTGCTGGCAAATTTAATAAATTACTGCTGATCATTGCTTAGGCAAATGCATTAATACATAATGATGATTACACTAGGGATGTGTGTTTAGGGGGGAAGAAAGGGCTCAAAGAGTTAATTAAGGACAGTGGTAAGCTTTTACTGAAATAAAAATCAGAAGGGGTTTAATATTTTTTACAGATGATGAACAGATGCAATGTCCAAAATGTAAATGATCCCTTGCTATATTTATGAGTCTCCAACACACACACACACACACACACACACACACACACACACACACACACACACACACACACACACATGCACAGCCCCTGCTCTGTGTGCATGGGGTTTCCTCTGGGTACTCTGGTTTCCTCCCACAGTCCAAAGACATGCACAGTAGGTTGGTGTTTCCAAAAAGTTTCCTAGGACAGACTTCAGGCCACCAGTGACCCTAGACAGGGTAAACAGTATAGATAATGGATAGATGGATGGCTGGATGGATGTATAAACGGATGGATGGATGAATGGGTGGATGGCATGAACATATAATTCCATTTCCTTAACCTATTCTTTCAATGCATTGAAATTGCTTGAAATGTTATGAACCTCCTTCTTGCTCAGTTTAGAGCAGCTTTAATAAATATGGTTTCATTCAAACCTTCTACATCCCACAGTACATTATTCAAGCAAACTGTTTTGCTCTGATTGCTCAGTTTGCCCGCCGAGGCTCATGGCGTGACCTTCAGGTTCTTTGAGACAGGCGAGACCTGCCATATCCGCTTCTCGTCCTCAGCTGAAACAAAAATAACTCTCACTCTCCCCACAGAGAGGACGTCTTAAATAAATTACTGCTACGCTATCCTCCAATGATGTGATCTTTGTTCCTGAGCAAATTAAAAATTTAAACCCATTTAGCAAGGTGCACAGAGTAACTCGAAACAGTGCTGTCGACAGCCATGATAATCTGCCAGAACCTTGACTTTGGCTCTTTGTAGGCGTCCTCTGAATCTGAAAGCAAGAGAGAAAGAGCATATGACATCTAATCTAATTATGCTCATATATTTCTAAAGTGATTATGATGTCTGAACTGCGGTTTATAGAAATTGTTTTGAAATGATATAAATACTTAGGTAATGGCGTTACATTGCCTCTTAAGTCAAACTAATCAAACTGTTTTGGGAATATGAGATATCTCTTATGCTCCACTTTCAGAAGATGCAGATTTTTTTTTCTTGCTTTTTTCTTCTTGCATTAGACATTCTTTCTGGTTGCTTATGCATATGTTGTCTCTCATTGGACCACACCACTGCTTGCACTGCATGCACAAAGAGAGGAATATCTGACGGCTTTGTCCTTGTGTGAACATTTGGTTGGCAGCATGGTGGCTTAGTGGTTAGCGCTGTCACCTCGCACCTCCAGGGCTGAGCATTTGAATTTCGCATGTTTACATGTTCTCCTACGGAACTACGGAATTAGGTAACAACAAAAGCAACAACAGTCATTTTCTATATGAAGGTCGGCTGTTCTGGAATAGTTCTTGCAAGAACAGTATTAATTGTATTTGCAAAACCCATCAAGCACCATGATGAAACTGGCTCTCATGCAGACATGAAGACCTTCTCAGGAAGACAAGAGGAGAAGCTCATTTAGAGTTAACAGCCTTAAAAATCAATAATTAACAGCACTGCTGTTATAAAGGCTTTACAGAGCATACTGTAGGTAAAAGATACATCTTAATATTGACTATTCGAATTAGATTATTGCATATTTTGGATACTTCCAGCATTGTTTTACAATGTAGAAAGAAATAGGAAAGACCATGGAATTTGAAAGATTATTTTTCCTTAGTGTTTTTTTTATGGCTACACAGCTGTTTATCCCCAATTCTTTGAGTTCCCATCACTTTACTGATCTTATTTTCACTATTAAACATACTGTAGCTGTGATTTCTACTATCGCTGTTTTATGACGCAAAATCACCAATAATTCATTGATCTCAGGTCATGGTCATTCTTTATTTATTTTGCAAAGTTGACAGTCTAGCACCATCCTTCCAGATCTTAACAATGTGTTGGACACCTCGTGATCTAATTCCACGATTCCCAGCAATCTCCTTTGTTGTTTTCTTTGTTTGATGCGGTTCTCGCTGAAATGTTGACTTTTGTAGAACCTACTAAGAGTATTTCCATTTAGTTCAATGCAAATTTTCCAGGGCTTAGAAAGTGATTCTGTTTTAAATTTTTTAAATACATTATTTGACGTTTTTATTTGACCCTAATAAATGTAATTTTACACTTTAAAAAATCACTATCGCTATAAGACTAGACATGCTGTTATAAAAATAAATAAATAAATAAATAAATAAAAACTCGGCACTGTGTCAGGCTGTATCATATCACCTTGTTGTTGATTTTCTTAATTACTTGTACCGTAAACGTCTACTATCAGATATCAGTGTTACACACACCACCAAGAGAAGCTTTTATCCAAGTGCAGTTCTTCTTTCAGCAAAACATAAAACATAGAAATGAAACACAAAGATCTTAAAATTAGTGTGAAATGCGGTATACAAAAGAGATATGACAAGCGTCAGGGGGACAGTAAAGTGAAGCGAGACTATACAAAAAGGAGGATATGAGTTAGAGTACAAGTACTTCAGGTCTCATGTGGTGCATGTTTGTACTGTCATGTATTTTAATGCATAATTAATAAAAATTAATAATTTCTGTCATGCATCTGATATGAGTGATAAAATAAACCTACATGTAATTAATTTGATATAGTTTCAAGGTATAAACCAATGAGATTATTTGGGTCCCTTACTTTGTCACACATCTATCACAGAAAACTAATAAGAGAAGAACAGGGGAAAACATTGTTACAAAAATAAATACATTAATTGAATTAAATATTTCCCCACTAAAAATTCTTCTCAGGAAACTATATGATGAATGTTTTGTCCTCTGACCTTTAATTAATCCATTCTTCCAAATTTCATTATTTTCCCGCCCAAAAATAGCACCTAATCTCTGAACCTGCAGGTAAGATATAGCATAGCTGGGCTTTGGACAGGCTCTGGCCCTTTCAGCTAATGTAAAAGCCACTCTATGATCCATGAGCCTTGACCTTGATGGTGGCCCCGATAGCTGAAAGCATGCCTGAGTGGCTGGGTTGCGATACGGCCGCTGTGTAGGGCGTCAGCCTGCGATGCTATCTCTCAGAGAGTGACAGCTTGTTCCCATCATTCTCAGAAAGAAAGGCTGAAACAGAGCCGAATTACGAGAAGAGAGTAGCACAGAGTCAGTGAGAGAGAGAGAGAGAGAGAGAGAGAGAGAGAGAGAGAGAGAGGTCCTCCAGTGGCCAGGGTGAGCAGGAGGTGCTTCTCTTCTCTGGGCTTGGTGGATTAAACCAATCAAAACTTGAATCAGACTGACAGCCCTAAAGGCAACCCTGATGGCCCTTTTACCTCCTATGAGGGGATAATGAGAACCAGAAGGTTTGCAGACATGTTTCCCACACCCTTACTTACCACACTGATCACAGAAAGGGCTAATGGTGGACACTTCTGCTTCTTCAGACAGCCAATTAAGCCCACATGTATGTGTGTGTGTGTGTGTGTGTGTGTGTGTGTGTGTGTGTGTGTGTGTGTGTGTGTGTGTGTGTGTGTGTCTTTTTCTTTTCTTTTTTTTCCTGAGAAAGTTTTATCAGTCACACTGGGGTAAAGGGTCACCCTCTCCAGGTACTTATGAAGAAATTTTTCTATTAAGGAAATTTGAGAAAATAACACAATTACTGTAAATAGTTGGTAAATAATTGACTCTTGCAATAAACCCAAGGCAGGCATTCAAACCAACACAGCAATCTGAACAACATGAGGTGAAAAATAAGCAGAGCTAATCTCCATATTGTAGGCAAAATTAGAGTAGATACATTACATTTATAAATATATTAAAGAATACCACTTGGGGCGCATGCCATTATGTGATGAAAAGCAACATTAATATTTTACAAAAAACAAAAAAACTGAAAGGTGAAAGGCTAATTACGTGGAACGGATGGCTGCACTACACTCATGGTAGTCATATGCAAACCTTTTTGTCACACCCTTTTGTTACATTCTTATTTGGAGCTAGGCCCCTTAGACTCTCAACATTTACTAACTCTCCAAACTTCTCTCTACTCTATCATTCTTGTCCTCTGTGCGCTTGGCATCATGGTATATTAAGTGAAATCCTTGGTCTAAACAGGGATTTGAAAGGGCGATTAGCTGCAAACATAGCGCAAATGTGCATTTCCTTCAACAAGGCTCAAATCTGTAAGCATACAAAAAAAGCAATGAGGTGTTTTCAGCCCCTCAGATCACATTGTGAAAATGGAATAAAGGCTACGGAACCCAGAAAAGATAGCGGTGTAATCTGGATGGATATCAAATGAAAAATACATGCACAGGAATTACTTCTCCATCTGTCTGAGTCGAATGCTGATGCCACAGCGTACTGTAGCTGCCTCCTTCATCGGTAAATCCGGCTATCATAGCACACCATATCAGATCGTTTGGAGTGAAGCAGAGACGGAGCTGTTCTCACACACACACGCACGCGCCTCGCTATGAACCGTCATCTGAGCACACACTCTTCCTACATTGATTGAAATGGAGCCTGTAGCAAACAATGGCTAAGTTCAGCTCAGCTTTCTCATTCATTCACATATTGATTAGCACGGCTTTACTCTGTTAGGCCCTTGAAACTCTCGTTCAATTACTTATTAGTCAAAAAAAAAAAAAAAAAAAAAAAGTGGACACAAAACCACAACACATTCACTGCTGTTTATTTTTTCATTGGCCTTTATGGAGTGATCATTAGCTTTGATAGGGCTCTCTCAGGGACGTTCATCATGCGCATGAATAAACACTAACTAAAGAGCAAGCAGATTATCTAATCTCCCAAAAGCCCTTCAGTGTCAAATCGATCTGAAAGACTTTCTCTTTGATAAAAATGAAAACATGCACAAATAATGTTAGATTTTATTGGTATTGCTTCTGTTACACTGCCATTCTGTGGACAGGAAGCTTGAGTTGGTAAATCTACCATGCATTTGAGTAAAGAATAATAGCGAATAATTAATGAAGAACAAGAAAGTTAAGCCAGCATGTGCCTTATTCAAATTAACTAATACTGTACTAAAGCTCTAGTGTCAAGATATAGCGATAAAGATACTGTGTTCATGTCACTGGTCTAATTGTGCACAACTCATTTATAGTAAGCACTTGAGATAAAAATTAATTAATTAATTAATTAAAACCCCTTGTTTATATGACATTTACATTTATGTCTTCAGATTCTTTTTACTGTTACCTTGCAGGTATGGAGGGATAAAAACATAATCTAACCCCACCTTTGAATACCATCAAACACAAAAAATGTCTGGAACTCAATACCACCAGCATCCCCCCACCCCGTTGTGCAATATTATCAGCATAAATCAGTGAATCAATTTTTGGAATATATCCAGATATGAATTGGCATTGACCAGCTCTTCAAGTTGTCTGATATTTGGCTACACCATATACACACTTTAATACATATATTGACCTTTATGCACTGCTGATGAAGAACTTTTGTCAGAAATGTCCTGAACATGTAGAAGTTTCATTACATCTACTAATATTACTAAAGTACAGTGAAGTATTATTAAACTACATGTTGATATTACTTAATGAAGTAAAACATTGAATAAAAAAATTCTGAAAGAAATTAAACATCAAGATCAATATTTGTTTTTAATAAATAATATTAATTCAATTATTTGTCACATTTACCTTAAAGCACAGCAAAAGTATTTTCCCACTTATCCAAGTTATCATAGCCAGGCTACAGCATCCCTGGAGCAGACTTAAGGGCCTTGCTGAAGGGCTCAACCGCGGCAACTTTCCAGTGCTGGAACTTGAACCCCCAAGCTTCCAATCAGTAACCCAGTAACTCACAGCTTTAACCGATTGAGCTTCAGCATTTTTTTTTACAAAAAGCACCAGTTTCCATCAAACACCAATATTATACCACTAAACACCAACAGTTCCATCAAACAACAAAAGTCTACCACCAAACACTAACAGCTTCCATCAAACACCAACATTGTCCCCAACCATCATCAACATTCATACTATCAAACATGAATACTCTTCTTCAAACACCAACATCAAACAATTTCAACACCAACACTGGTTATCAAATACTACCATGCTTCATCAAACACCAAAAATGATCTGAACAACTCTTTACAGATGTTATACTCTTTGACAAAAGATATACATTTTCCTTTGCGATAGACTGTATATATTAGACTATGTTGATTATCCATCATCACAAATAAGCACTGGCTACAAAAATACCAAAATGTAACACTTTTCTTTGTTTTTACAACAAAAAAAAATGGAGAATGGTAGTTAATTAATTGTTTCTTCCTTACTTTACATTTCTACAGATGTGCTTCACTTACCCATCAATCTTTATAGACTTAGCACTAGAAAAACCTCAGTGTAAAAGTGCTTTCAAAGATGAGGAAAAGTGCAGCAGCCATTACCATAAGTGGGATGCAACTCATCTAAATTCAATTTCCAGGATTTCAAACGAGCAATGTGTAAAATGAAGCATTTATGTGAATTGATCTTCTCTCTGTATATCTTGTCCAGCTGTGCTTATTTGTACTCCTCAGTGGCAGTAATCATTCCTACTTGGCTTCTCTCTCACCTCCTGTCAAAAGAAGAAATATATGGCTCTCCACTGCATTGACATCCTGGCAAAATATATAGCGCTGCTGTAGGATTCCTGCTCATCCTTCACCATATTTCCATCCTATTTGTCACTCATATGAATTCACAGATGCCATCGATAACAACTTAACAAATGCCACCACATGGTGTTTATCAATAGCTGTGTGATGTCAGGACACACTAAAGGACACAATGTCAACACAAAGAAGAGCATTAAGCATTAAATGTGGGAAGCTCCTGAAGACCTTGGGTGACAAGGCCACATGCTGAATTCATCCAAGATGGAGTGTTGCCTGGCTGACACCAAATCACCCACCATTGTTCAGATGGTTTACCTCTGTTCAATCTCTGGCACAGAAAACCCTGTCAGAAAAATTTGGATTATGCTGCATATGATTGTTAACAAGATTTGCATACTAGAAGTGATCACATAACATATTTAACTTATTTAGAAACCCCACCTTGAGTTCTCTTTCCGGCTAGTCCTGATATTCTGGGTAGTTTCACGACCTGTAAGTATTATAACATAAACACTTTGTTCATTGCTATCATAATATTCATATTCAATATTCATTCATTCATTCATTTCCTTCCACTTTTCCTGGTGGTTCCCAACGTATCCTGAGAAGATCACTTCATACTTGTACTGTATATCCCCAACCACAGATTCCAGCTGCTCATGGGCTGACCCCAGGGATTTCCAAGCCAACAGGTCCTGCCTCATTGAGATGTGCTTGGTACAGTTCCAACCAATTCAAATTAGCAACAGTACGACTCTTTCCGAGACTCTCACAGATTGTCAAACTTCTCGTCTTATCACAGTGAGTAAACACAGCAACCCTGTGGAGTAAACAACTATAGGCTGAAGACAAAGATCTAGAGTGACAGGTAAAGAGAGAGCTTCCACAAAGCACAAACTGAGCACCTGCTTCACCAGCGCCGACCTGGACTGCACGTGTAACACTGCTCTGGCTTGCCTGATTTGGTTGTCAGTTTGACTTTTGCAATTCAAATATTAATGAAGCTTTCACTATGCAAATGATTATTCGAACAAATCTGAATTACTGACAGTCTTCCTTGAACAATCTTTTTTGTGACTGTTCTAATCAACCTTCTTGTTGGAAGAAAACAAACGGAAAAAAAAAACACTTTAATTTACAAAAATCATGTGTTCATCAGTTAAAAAAACATATTGTTGATCGCAATATGTAGCCATGTAATCACAATATCTGGTTTCAGAATTTGCGTCAATAAGTAAAAACAGCTTTTGCTGGTGTTAATGTAAAAAAACGTACAGTAACCGCCTTTAACAATTTAACAGAATTGCATTACCGGGGATCAGCGCCAGGATCTAGTCTCTGTCTTTGCTGAAAGATGATGCAGGAACATAACCAAGACTGCTAGCTATACGACTGTAGAGGTATCCTCCCTAACAGAGGATAAGAGGATTAGCTATTTATTATCAGCCCCGGGGGGCATTAGGCTGTTTAAAAGGGCAAGACCTTCTGCGTTTGTTATGACACAGTAATGGAAGAGCACTGCTGCGGTGGCAGGGAGAGGCGGGGCCAAGGTCAAACACCGAGTACATGTTGCTGCTTCTCCTTACAGAGCAGGCCTCTTGTTTTATTGACCCCTGTCAGCGGTCGCTGGCGTACAGACCTCTTCAGAGCTCCATGTGAACAAAGAAGCAATATGGACCATTCTGAGATAATTAGCATCGGTCCTTCAAGATACGCCCTTCAAGATGCTGTTTTTTGTGTTGTAATAATGTATTGATTTCAAAACAAGTTCACATGCCTATGTTTTATCCATCATTAGAATGACATTCACGTTTCTGTCTCAATGTTGCTTGATTTTATTGTTGAATAATGCATCAAGTAAAGACAAGGACCGAGTCTGTGCTTAAGAGGCCCACTATAAGGACATTGCCATGTGTTCCCCTGGGCTGGCATGGGAAGAAATTGAAGCCACTGTTTAGACTCAGGCAATAAAAAGTTGTTATTGAGACTTTACAGGAGGGCAGACTTGCTTCTGACAATCAGTGTCAATCATAGTGAGAGGGGATGAAGGGTTGAGGACAAGGACCCCTGGCGGGACTATGCAGCTGTGCTTTGGCAGGGAAACACAGGCCATTCACAGTTCTAGAAGAGGCAGGAAATTCCCCGCTAGCACTCTAGCAACAGGGCATGAAGAGGGCGGCCACGAAGTCCATTCCACACAATACGAGCTAGTTAGAGAAACCTGAGTCAGCCATCTTGCAACATTCAGCTCTGGGGGGCCAGGCATAGGGAAGTGCATTCCTTTAGAAAATACTTCTTTCTGCTTTATTTATTCAACCTGATCACATAACATGATTAAAGAAAGAAAATTGTCTACAGTCATGATATAGAGGTAAATCTGTTTGAATGATCAAACAATGACAAAAAAAAGCCTAAACGCACAAGGTTGTCTTGCGCTAATTCCTATTTGATAAGTTGCACTAACTGTACAAGCACATTAGTCCTCAGGTGTTTGGCCCATCATTCTGATTTTCTGACCTCTGTCCTTTTAATGACCCTGCCTTTCCCAAACATAAACGCATACATGCTTGGCTCACACACTCCCTCACTGTCCCCTAGTCAATAATTTTGAAGGAGCACCTCCCCTGGGAAGCGACAGGCAATCTTGTGCGCCTAAGAGCTCTGTGCAATGAAAGAGCTTGTGATTGTATTCGACCGTGCTTTAAAAAGACATAATACATCAAACAGGCAACAGATAAAAAGCCATTGCGAGCAAGTTAATCAGCCGAGTGCCTTTCATGTCCGTGCATCCATTTGTCTCAATATTATAAATAAGGTCCCTGACACCAACTTTTATTGAAAAAGCATAACTGTAAATAACCACATAGCTAACAATACCCTTTGAAATTGCTCCTGAGAATTCAGGCTGGCTTAAAAATGTTACCCTTTGTTTTTCTCCACAAAGTGCGGTAAGGCGATAACGAGACCTTAAAGTCATCAATCACATTCTGCTAATCGGTTTGCTTTAATACTTGATCTTAAAAAACAAAATCCAAATGGAAGCTATCGTTGACATAGTTCAGAATATTTAAATACCATGCCTCTCTTTCCTGCTGTTTCACGGCTGATAAAACCTGGATTGGTGGGTTCTAACAAATAGCAACAGTATGACAAACCCCTCCACCCTCCAAATCTATCCTGACATGGCCTTTCAATCAGCTAAGAGCCACAAGAGGTTCACAGCCATGAAAAACAATGGAAAAAATCAATGGAAGTAATTTCTAATTTCACCCTCGGCTGAGGGCTGACAAATAGTGAGGGACACCACAAAGACTTTACTTTAATTGGTTCATATACCAAATCATGTTTGGGGCCAAGTGGAAACATGCCTTTTTTGCACAACTTTGCAATAATCAAGGAACTCAATGATATGGTAATGAAATCAATTCCAATTAGTCTGATGAGAATATTTGATTGCACCAAAATTATTATTGCCAAAAAAAAAACAAGAATTGAACAAGAATTTTTAAATAATAAAAAAATGTCACTTTTTTTTTTTCCAGAATAGTAATACGAGGGGTGTTCAAGTCACCAGGACTTTTGATTGCATAGAATTACAGAAATTCATCACAAGTCCCAGTTTGACTTGAATAGCCCTTGTATTATAGCGGACAGTAATATGTAACCAAGTACCTGTGCCTAAATGCTTTATTGTGTTCTTATTATTACATTATATCCCCAGCACTAAACACCAATTAGAAAACTTTAGAAAACCAATGCAGAACAAACACCAACATCCTTCATCAAATGCCACCAAGGTTTTTACCATCAAACAAGCTTACTGTACATCCTCCAGCAAACACCATCAGACACCATTTCTTTTTTTAATTAAACAACAATCTCACCATCCGACACCAATACTTTTTTAACCAAACATTTTTTCATCAAACACCAACATTGTTTCACACACACCAATATTCTGAATGGAACCAGTATTCTTTATGAAGCTCCTAATGTTGGTGTTTTGATCAAAAAATTTTCAGCTAAATGAGCAGCTGGGGTAACATCAATCATAAAAACGATCCCTGTGTTTATTAGTGTTTAATGGATTGGTTAAACAAATAAAACAAGCTCCAGCTTTCAAACACACAGCCTTGGCCTCAGTATCTTGACAATTTCAACCTGGCTGTGGAGTAGTGATGAGAAGCTGAGTGCACAAGGCCCTTTAACTGGCGCCATTGAGGGCTGCACTGAATTACACTCCACTCAATATGGTGACACAATATGTAGCTCAAGGATACGGCCCTTCCTCGCTGTCCCTGTCTTGGATAATGAGCCTGGAGTGTTTGAGGCTCCTCAGGATGAATCTCAGCCTTGCTCTCTCTCTTTTAAATTCCTTTACAGTACCGACAAAAAAAGGCTATTTTTTTTAGTGCTTATTAACTATAAATTATAAAAATGCCTTTTTACAATTGCCGTGAAAAAGTATTTGCGCACTTCCTGATTTTTTTTTTTTTTTTTGCATATTTGTTACACTTAAAAGATTCAGATCATCAAACTAATTTTAATATTACACAAAGATTAACCAAATAAATACAAAAAGCAATTTTAAAATGATGATTTTATTGATTCAGGGGAAAAAAGCTGTATAAATCTGCCTGGCCCTATGTGAAAAAGAAATTGGCAATCAAGCATTTGAGATAACTGGCAATCATTCACAGGAATGTTGGCCCGCTCTTCCATGCAGAATTGTTTTAATTCAGTCACACTGGAGGGTTTTCCAGCAAAAACAGCCTGTTTAAGTCTGGACTTTTTTGAGCATGCTGGTGTGTTTCAAGGTCACTGTCCTGCTCCATAACCCAAGTACAATTGAGCTTGAGGTCATGAACTGATGGCCAAGCAGCCCAAGACCATCACACTATCTCACGATATTTGACTGTTGGTATGATGTTCATTTTATAAAATGCTGTGTTCCAAGTTTCCCCCATTTGTGGATAATTACTCTCGCCGTGGTTCGCTGGAGTCCCAAAGCCGTAGAAATGGCTTTGTCACCCTTTCCAGACCGATACATGTCCATGACTCATCTGTTCAGTTCACTCAGCAGTTTCTCATTTGTTTCTTTAGATCGAGGCATGATGATGTGAGACATTTTAGCGTGCTTGACTTTGTCAGACTGGTTCTATATGTCTTCATTCGAAAGATCTGGCAGTAATCAGGCCTGGGTGTGGCAAGTGAAATTTAACTCAGCTTTCCACAAAATGTGGATAATCACAGTCCATTCCCGGTTTAGGAAGGGGGCAATTACTTTTTCACATTGGGCCAGGCTGGTTTGGACAGTTTTTTCCCTTAATAAATAAAATAATCGTTTAAAAACTGCATTTTGTATTTACTTGTGTTGTCTTTGTGTACTATTAAAACTTGTTTAATGATGTCAATCATTCAAGTGAGACAAATATATATATATTTTTTTAAAGGCTGGGGCAAATACCTTTTCACAGCATTGTATCTAAGAAAAAAATAAAACCCATTACCACACACGGCTTTCAGAAACCTGGTTCTGGATTTGCTTTTACCCTGGAAGACACTCTCCAGAGTCAGAAAGCTTTTGTTGCCCAGGACTCAACCAGCAAAACGCAAACTGTGTTTGACAGCCAGCTATTGGGGTTGCGACCCCATGCAGCTCAAAGGAGAGCGAGAGCAAGGTAAGGAGCAGGCCAAGAGAGTGGACTCTCTGTTTCAAAAAGCACTTTTCTCCTCCTCATCCGTACTCTATGAACAGGATAGATAATGTGGTGGCTGAATTATTAATTAGCTGACCACAAGGAGTCAGAATCTCTGGGAATTTATCATGGAGGAGGGCAACCCCAGGGGCAGGTCTCAGCTCGGCAGGAGCCTCGTCCGTCCCGCGAACCCATTGGCACACATGTACGCAGGAAATGAAAATGCAATAGAATGCAGGCATTCATAAGAGGAAAGCATCTCCACATTTATGAGGAGTAGGTCATAAATGTCAGTTTTAATCTTTTGCTGCAAAATGGATCTGGTGAAGTTTCTTGTGTATATCATTACAACACACAGTCGAGGGAACAATTTCGTTTGTAGCAGTTACTTTATTACAATTTTGTCTTTGTAATCAGGTTGCTACAATTACTATTTATTTGTTAGTTTTTTTGCTATAATTATTTTGTCACAATTATTCAATCACTCATTCGCTATACTGCTTATCTTGTACAGGGTCACAGGAGGCCAGTGGACTCGACACGAGGCAACCTGGAGGGGTACACAAGCACACACACACAATTTAAAAAACGCGAATTATAATACTCGGCATGTCTTGGAGACATGCACTGTGGGAGGAAAGCGGAATACCTGGAGGAGACTCTTGTGCCTGGGTCAACATAAAAATATGGGTGATTCCTTATGTATTTTATTATTTTTCTCACCACTACATTTTATCTGTGGTTAGATGTTTTTATATGCCTGTTCACGCACAGTGTCTTACAAAGGATGAACAAAAAATAGCTCTCATAAGCCTTTGACATTTGGCAACTCTACCTTCACTCTAAAAAACAAATAAAGATGGTTTATATCATATATTAAATGGAAGCAAACTGACTTATGACCAAATAATGCCCTGTGCTAGGTCCCTAAGAGTTACAGTATAAATTGAAATGAGCGGTTGAGTTGAATGTGGGCAGGTTAGAGCCCTCAGAATCTCTGCTGTGATGAGATGAGAAGAAAGTTGCAGGCCCTAGCACTTAAATCCCACCGAATACATCAGCGTCCATCAGACTTGCATGAAAGAGGAAGCAAAGGCTCTTAACTGCTCTTAGTCAACATGAGCATGGCCCATAGAGACGGATCCGTAAGAAAGACAAAGCCCCGAGCTCTCGGGAAGAAATACTGCTCTATTTTTAACAGACAGGAAGTATGTAGTCTCCTATGCATGAGCTGTCAATCGCCAGCCTCTCTTTCTCTCTTTTCCTCACTCTCTTACTGTACACTATATAGATAGATAGACAGAGTACTTTATTAATCCCAAAGGGAAATCGTATAGCTACAGCAGCCAGCTCACATAATATACAACAGGTAAGCAGCAAACAAGAATTGCAATGAGGGAGGAGGAAAACAGTAATGATCCACACACCACAAGGTATGTGGATCATCACCATCTTTGTATGCTGTAGCCTGACAGTTTGCTTTCACCGGTTCCAAACCTCTTCCAGCGTGACAAAACCCGGTGCACACAGCAAGCTCCATGAAGACAGAGCTTGTTACCGTTGATGTGCAAGAACTCGAGGAGCCTGCACAGAGCTCTAACCTCAGACCCACTACACACCTCCTCGTCTAACAGTCAGTGCCTGACCTCACCACTGTTTCATACTCCAGAATCAAGTAGAAACCCTTAACAGAAAAGTGGATTTTATAAACAAATTGGGACACGAGACATGTTTTATGTTTGACCTACACAAAGCAATCAAAGTGCAATACCTGTTATAGAAGGTTTCGGACATGTGGAGATCACACAACAATCACATTTCATCTGTGGTTTTGAAAAAGTAAAAAAAAAAAAAAAATGCATTTGCTGTTCGTCAATAGCTGGTGACTAACCGCAATATGGACGCTGAATGTTGAATTTTGGAGGTCAACTGCATAAATAATTGTTTTGTCCAGGGAATAAAAATGACAAACATAAATAAAAGGAAAGGGTCCTGCCCGAGACAATTTTGGAAACTGGGCCTACTTACTCTGTCTGGCCTACTTACTTATAACTGGGGAAAAAGGAATGATTCGCACTACACACACACACACACACACACACACACACACACACACACACACACACACACACAAAAATACCTCTTCTATTGGAGATGTAATATATGTAAAGTGCATTAGGGAAAATCAGTTATAAGGATACATTTAAATGAAGCACAAACACAGCAGGCACCATAGAACTAATGTTTCTACCAGTCGGGGAGGTCGGAAAAGGTTAATATCCTTTTTCCAATACACACGAGTCCATAACACAGGTTCATCACAGCACTTCATGACACACTCAAAGGAAAGTTCTATTTGCCTTCTTCTACATACACGATCTCACAGATGCCTGTGATTGGCTTGTGCCATTTGTTTAATGAACAGGCAAGAGACAATATGCCAACCGTGCCACTCAGAGCGCATGGCCGATTTGGATTCCTACTGTAGGCTTCTGAACATGGAGGGCCGTGGCATCATCGGGAATCAAATGACAAGATTTGTTGCTTTTCTCTAGAAATCCATTACATAAAATGCAATTTCAAAGCAGCGTTACTTCCTTAATTGGGCAGCGGAATATGCTTCATGATTTAATTAACAAATTTAGCCCTAGTTAGGCAAAGAAAAACAATTACTGGTCTAACTACAGTACGTCTGCAATAAAAGAAGAAGAAGAAAAAAAACAATGAATCATTTGGGAGTTTAAAAAGTTGACCCTTATTGGTCCAATAAGGCCAAATGATCTGATTAACTGAAAAGATCCAGGATCCCCATCACTGTACGATCTTTGCACACATTCATAATACTTGACGCTCTATAACACCTGAAACCACCTGTGTGTCCTAATTAGCCTACTGCAATGTTAGCTCAGTGACGAGAAGGATGTCAGATCAAATCTCTACACAGCCCGACATATAACCCTTCAACTGTTCATCTATATGAATTGGATTTTTGAGTTACATTATGCTTCACTTTAGATAAAAAAAAAAAGGGCTGCTGAATGAATAATGCAATTTAAACCGCCAGACTGGAGGAAAAAGTCGTCCTGCTTAGCATGCGACACCGTACTAATAATAGCAATATACTCAGTCCTGCCAGCCTCTTGGTGGCTCACAACTGTTTGTGATGACTGATTGCATTGTTCTAGCTTATTAATTAGATGCTGACCCACAGTGTAATTACTTCAAGGCAAGTTTACTTTGGGAATAGACACAACAGAACTGTCACCATGCTGCCGAGACAGAACTTCAGTGTATGAGCCTGGCCCAGATTGCACTGGAACGCTAATTAATGAAATGTGATTTTATTTATCTCTAAACTCAGTTCATTATCAGCATTTTCTTCAGCACACGTGTACTTTATCTCTGAGAGTACTGCGGTTACATTCATTGTTTAGTTTTTCTTTTGAGACCAAAGGCCTTAAATTAAAAAAAAAAAAAAAAGATCAAATCTGGGTTTTTGTTTCATGATCACGTGTCACAAATTCCCCCTCTCAACATGCAGTGTGTTTCTGTGCTCTGCTTTCATGTTATTTCGTTTTTCCGTCATGTGCTTTTGTGGTTATGTTCTAGTTCTGTCAATACTTTGCTATCACACTGTATTTGTAGATTGTATAAGTAGATTGTCTTACGATAGGAATCTTGTGGCTTGTTTATATACAGTAGTGCAGGAGTGCTAAAAGCTGTTTGCTGGATATATATGAGAATATATATTGCACATATTAAATTGATGTTTACTCACGTTATTTGATACTGAACATAATACAAAAAAGAAATAATTTAGAGGTAGCATAAATCTAATATGTGCATCATAAATCCAACAGACCTTTTCTTCATGTTTTCTTCAGTTTGTGCTTCATGTGTACTTGTAGGTTGATGTGTTCCTAAATCTGATATTTTATTTACTTAATAATCTTGCCAAGGCTTACTTTCAGGAAATACAGTATCATGTCAGATCGGCAAGATAAAAAACAGACAGTCTGCTTAAAACTGTCTAAAGCCTTGCTTGCTGATTATGATTTCCTCACACAGTCAATGTCAGGATTTGATAAAATTGTTGGAAAGCTACATGCTGAGCTAAAACAGACATAAGCCTAATCAAGTCAGTTTGTGATCAGATAGCGCTTGACAAAATTTCCGCTCCCAGAAAATGTCAAAAATTCCAACACGTCCGTATTATGTCTTCTCAGGCTTCCACTCATACTCTTAAAATCTGAGAAAATCCAACCTCAAATCGAGTTCTTGATGGTGTGTGTTTGTGTGTCTTCTAAGCTAACGAAGCCCCTTTCTTTTCACCTTAGCACTAATGCACGGCTCCAACCACAAATCAATGATGCTTGAATTATGAATACCTCAAGCCATTACTGTGTTTGGAACAAGGTGGAGAGGAAAGAGCAATCACCCTTTAAGACCGCAGGGGAAAAAAAAAAAAAAAACAGACTGACCACAGAGGAGACGAATATGAAGCATGACTCTTCGTCCTAGGGAGGTGGATGATGGATAGCATCGGTAGGTGTTGTAAAGGCTTCTACTTGTCTGGGTGATGCTCAAAAAGAGGAAGCGAAGGGAATGAGGGCACTAAGTGCACAGATGAAACTGTCACAACAAGGCAGTGATGTCAGACAGGACATGCCTCATGGTAATGTGGTGTGTGAGTGAGTGTGTATGTGTGTGTGTGTGTTTGTATGATGATGAGTCGTACATGCAACACCCTTGAAGTAGTAAGAATTAGGAAAGCATTAAACTAAGAAATATGCAGAGAACATCACAACGCCAAGGTCGTACTTTATCCACCTTTTGTGGCACTCGCTAATTTTTTATAACAACTACATTTTACTGTTTTGCATTTTTATTGATCGCGTAAGAGAACTGTACTGAATCCATGCCAGTTAATGTAATATCATTTCTGAAGGATGGACCCAGAGAAAGAGAACATGAACAGAACAAGACACAGAAAATGTGAGGTCCACTATAACACTGTACTGAACTAATATCCATTACAGATGAAAAGACAGCAGCATAAACGCATGCTGGTAAAAAGGCAAAAAGCAGGAAGCCAGTGCGCTCGCTGTAATCTCTTACAGACTTGATTAGCCCACAGAGATAATTGTATGTGTTCTTTGGATGCATAGGGTAAAAGGAAACCAGGGCCATCACTTTTGATCAGCTGTACTAAACATCCTGGTGCAGATCAATACAGGAATCATCCGGTTGCAATCAGAAGAGCACTTTGTCCCACACTTGTTTGGGCACCGTTGGAATTATTGATCAAAGTCAAGGAGCGCAGATGCAGTGACCAGCGATATAAGCCAAAGTTCAATTAACTACAAAGCTCACGTACAGTCAGAGACATATACTTGTTATGACATGGAATTCAAATAAATAAAAATAACAAGTTCTCAATTAAGAGATTAAACCCTAAATGATTGGAATCAGTCCCTACTATAAATATTAACCCATGAAAACACAATATAATTATCATTACCGTAAATAATCAAAACCACTATTATAGATAGATAGCCAAAGTTGGCAAAAACAGAAAGAGAAACTAGGTGAGCTTACACTGACTCTAATATTTAGTCTTTAATTGTTATTATTGATTAATCAGAATAATAGTCCAATTGAAAGAAAAATGCATCAGTTAAACAGTCTGACCCGATCTGGAACCCGATTTAAGTACAGTTTCAATCAGAATGAAAGCGGTAGTGTAAACTTCTGATGATCCATTCAATAGGTTAATATTATTCTCTCTTGTTGGAATAAAAAGAAATTTCCCTCTAAATATTGTTTCTCTTTTGTTTAAATAAATGTATATTTCCTGTTGATGTAACATGTAACATTAGGTGACTTGAAGAGTTGCCTGGAAGGAAATTCTGTAAAACTCTTACCATATCACGCGTAGTAAACCAATCATAGATGAGACTGAAATCTTGTAACCAATCGTAATGCAGAAAAAGATGGGAAGCCTTAACCTCGGAGTTAGATTAAACCAGCCAGATTAAACCTTCACAGCGGGCCACTCAAACCTTCACCACTTTGCATGTCAAAAACTTATAGTCTGATTAAATTCTTTGTGAATGTAAATGAATATCTTATCAAATCAGCGTCCATGTAAACAGTCACGTTCGATTTCAATCGGATTGAAGAAATATTGTCCATGTAAATTTAGCTACTGACCATATTGTTAAAGGCCCAAGCTGGTCATAAAGAGCCAAGCTGTGGCATTTAAAAAGCAGTTACAATTCAAATAAGAATGCCAGCAGTAAGCCATCCCACATCCCATCCCAGCCCATCGACTCATGTAGGTGTAATGTTCCTGATAGATGTGACACCGCATCATACATTCAAACTGCAGTGTAAAAAAAGAATAGACATTATTATGTCTATGCATGATGCACACAATATGCATAAACCACCTCTATATACAGTTCTTAATGCAGCTCCACCATCACAGTGGTACAACTGGGAAAATAAAGAAATCCACTGGTATAGGAAAAAGCCTATTTGATCAAAATATCTGGGTCTAAGAACATAGGTTTTGCTCAAGGTCTTGGCTTTATGCACTGAGAGCCTGAGAAAATGCATTGAGATCCTCGGAGTAGAAGAGATCCTGAAGAGAGTTAAGAGCTGTTGAAGTGGGTTTGATGAATGGCCAAGCGTTTGATCAGAGGGAAGCACATCAGAGAGAGAGAGCTCGGAATGGATTGCCTCGTAGCTTTTATACACAACCATAAATTGGCCCAAATTTGTCACAAAGGAAAGAGGCACAGTGAGCATGATGCAGGGATTGAGAGAAGTGCAAATAAAAGTGTATCACGACATCTCATCCATTACGCTGTCCAAATACAGCGAAGACAATATTCAACACACAAAAACAGCTTTTTTGATTTATTATGACCATAATGCGATATATACACACATATAATTGGGCAGATACTAAACACATCCAGTGATGCAAACGACAGTCCATTTATATATAATTATATGAAACGACCAACCCGTGAGATCAGATCCTCCTGCTCACGTCTGCTATTATACTGTAAATCCTCGACAGCAATCAGTATAAGTTTGCAATAAACTGGGCAGCTATCCGAGCACAAGTTGGCCAACAATTCGCCGCCAGCCACCTTGTGTGCCAAGGACAACCCTGCATGGCATGCCGCAAGCCCGTTTGCATATTCCCTGGCGTTCCTGCATATTCAACAAGTGCTCATGTATATTCAGCAGGCTCTCTGATGTTGATAATGGCTCTCCACAAGTGAGGATGAAACGATGATGGAGAGAGCAGCAGACGTGAATCTGAATTAGTTAGATGGAGTAAATCGAGTTAATTAACTCTGTGCACTTGAGAAGACACAATTATGAATGCATAAGAATTGAATTAACTCGTATATAAAACCGATTAATACTGAGGATGAAATCCCACGTATGTATGACTGTTAAATGTTCATGTCACGATAAATTCTTTATATTTACAGTAAGCAGGAAGTTTGTTATTCTGATCGCTACCTTTGTATTTAATCATTTGTAATTAAAAATTTTTACATTAACAACAAATTCACATTAATTCTGGCTTGTCACCAAAAAACTAAAAATTTAAACTTGCTAGAAATGTCCATCTGCCAAAGTATAACTGGGGTATAACTGCATAAAAGCACCTCAATGTGTCTGAGAAAAGAATGAGATCTGAGGTGTTAAGTTCTACACTTTGCGTTGCAGTCACATTACATCAACCTGCTATTAACGATGAACTGCATTGCCTGCTGTGATTTATTCTTTCTATAGCCACAATCTTAATCCATGTATACGACGACATTCTTAATCCTGTTCTCATCATATTATCACATGATTATCTGCATCTCTCTGCTATGATTTGTCAGAAGGTGTTATTTGATTGTGCAGAAGAACAGCTTAGAATGTATTGCAACTACATCATAATTGTTGGCAAAATTATGTTTTATAAGGAGAATAATAATACTAATAAAAAAATAAGGCTATGCTGTCATAGTAAATTAAAATCCTTGTGCCAGACAGCACCTCAAATCTCCAGAGATGCCATGCGGGGGCCAGAATCGTCCCAGTGACAAAAGGGAACCTAAAATAATAATTGTATAATTGTATTGTTAAAGATTTTTAAATTATGGCTCAGTTCTATCAGTTCTAGCTCACGATTGAAAATGATTTAAGTGTGGTGATACAATCTTGTCGTTTAATAAGAGGACATACAGGCTAATCGTTTATTACCACATTTCTAATGAAATGTTATACTGTCCTGAGTCCTAGAACTTCTTTATGTCATATGTAAAGTTGTCCAAGTAATCATGTGACAGCCGCATACCGGAGTCGCTCTATAACACTGGGATGTAACGATTTATGTACTCACATTTCATTTTAAAAGTGGTTCACTGTGTAATTATAGAATAAGTAGCTTCCCCCATTAACGGGCTTGTTCGAGTTTAACTGCGTGGAAAGCAAATATCTCACTTTGACTAACAATTGATTAGCTCTGTTTCCTGGCTGACACTAAACTGCTTTTTCAGTTTTCACAGTAAGGAATGAAGCTGTTAAAGAAAATTACTTCAGGAACTACATATCTGATTTAAATATCTGATTAACCACCATTACTGTTATGGAAGGGCGGTGTGATCGACGGGGAAAACGGTTACCACTCCAAAGTTTTCATATATATTTAAATTTTGGTATATTAAAAATTAAAAAATAAGATTTACTGAAGGAAAGCATAAAAGTTGTTATTGGTCACAAACACATTGCAGCACAGCAAATTCCTTTTCAAATCACAACTTCTCGGTAAGGTATGATATTGTGCCTTTTGGAGCAGACAGGCTTGTGTTTTGTTTCAATTTATGAAAATGACATTTTTTACATTATGAATTATAGACACTTTGTGTTTTTTATCCACTTATATTACAGAATGTCCAAGACAATGTTAAAATCAGTTCCTGTTATTTAGTACAATATACAGTACAAACGAAAAATTTGGACACACTTTCTCATTCAAAGAGGTTGAATTTGTATTATGGCAAGAAAAAAGCAGCTAAGTAAAGAAAAACGAGTGGCCATCATTACTTTAAGTATCAGTCAGTCCGAAAAAATTGGGAAAACTTTGAAAGTGTCCCCAAGTGCAGTCACAAAAACCATCAAGTGCTACAAAGAAACTGGCTCACATGCGGACCGCCCCAGGAAAGGAAGACCAAGAGTCACCTCTGCTGCGGACGATAAGTTCATCCGAGTCACCAGCCTCAGAAATCGCAGGTTAACAGCAGCTCAGATCAGAGAGCAGGTCAATGCCACACAGAGTTCTAGCAGCAGACACGTCTCTAGAACAACTGTTAAGAGGAGACTGTGTGAATCAGGCCTTCATGGTAGAATATCTGCTAGGAAACCACTGCTAAGGACAGGCAACAAGCAGAAGAGATGCGTTTGGGCTAAAGAACACAATAAAGAACACAATAAAGAGAACTCTTTGAATGAGAAGGTGTGTCCAAACTTTTGGTCTGTACTGTATGATAAACAGCCAGGCTCTCACCTTAATGTCATGGTTTGAAATTTCTGTTACTATAAATATACACAATCAACTTCAAAACTCCAAATGTGTTCTCTGATTTTTATTTTATTTTATTTTTTTTTAGCAATCTAACCTATTTTAAACATATTATTTTCCTTTACAGTTTTCCCTTTTTGAAAACTCTGGAAACAGTATGCTGTCAGACAGGGAGAGACTTGCTGGATAGATAGTTATTTAAGAACAAACTTCTCTTTTATTATTATTTGAAATTATACTACTGTATTAGCATATCATTGGTGGCTCAGTGTTTGGTTTCTCACCTACCATGCAGAAGGCCTGGGTTGACTGGATGCAGTGTCGGTCCCAAGTCCAGATAAAATGGGGATCAAATCTGTGCCAAGTTGTTGGTCTGCTGTGGCGCAGCCAATAGACTATTAATATGTCAAAAATCTTTAATTATCTAGTTTATTAGTCTAAAAAAATGCAAAAATCAATGATAAATTTAAATTCACTTAAACCAAGATGATCCACAAGTTTAATTATACATTCACTAAGCTGGTCTACCAGTTTAACTATCAATGTAACTATGTTTTTGCCAGTTTCACCAAATTATAAAACTTAAAGTAAACTTAATGTAACTTTTCAGAGCTGATGCGTGATCAAATCTGACATTTTAAAATAGAAACATTTCAAGGTAGCTTTGTATTTAACTTTACTGCATAAAAGTTTGCAAAGCACCAGCATGTCTAAACAAAAGAACACACAGTGAGAAAAGCAAAGCTGCGGCTGAATCTATCATCTCCCTATGTGTCTTAAAGATGCCTTGTTGGTTAACAGGAAACTCAGCATGAACTAAGCACACGCTACTTTTTCTGGAAAGCAGCTTGCAAGCACTTAGTATTAAACAGCCCGCGGCTTTGTCACTTCCTCTTTGCTTGATGAAGCAGTTGCGGCAATGCATTATCTTTACACGCAGCAGCCTGGCGCAATGCCACTCAATCACCCGAGTGAGCACGCTAACAACTTAAGTAACATAGTAAAGCGAAGCTGGTAAATGACCTGATACGGGAAGGACAATAGGGTGTCGGAGGCAGCATGGTGTTTCCCAGAATGCACGGTACACAGTCAAGGTGTGAACTACAGATACTGCAGACAAACATAAGAAGAGATTTTGGCTTGATGCGATCACTGCTCTTTGCTTTAAAGGTGAAATGCAGAAGAGAAAATGACATTTCAGATGTATCACTTATGCATATTTTGCACACAAACTCTGTCTTGTTTTTTGTTCTGTTGACTAACTGGAGATTTTCTCTTTTTGAAAATGTTCATTATCTTTCTGTTGTGATCAATTGTTCAGTGACAGACAATCAACTGCTATTTTGATGGCGAGTTGAAAAATAAATAAACTGACATTTTCATAAAAATGAACATCAGAAAATCAGATATTCAAAGATAAATAACTAACAAAAGTTCTGAGCAAGTCACTGACTACATACATCATGACTACATACACTATTAGAACATGTATAATTCTGTCCTAATGGAGTCATTTTAGCACAGTTGTGTGGCCAGCCCTTACATTTGCAGATTTCCTTTTGTCCAGTTTGCAAAAATATATACAATATCTTTTGGTCCTTTTTTAAAGATCCAATACAACAGACGTTAACAATGGCCCCAATTGAAGGAATACATTTCACAGTTTTTCCGAATGAAACCATTTCTCTGTAAAGCAGTGTGAAACTGTATTACATCATCATTATTATTATCATTACCACCATTACACCATGCTGTGATTTATAATTCCATTGAATTATAGTACTGGAGCTCAGCTGCACTCCTCTGTGCTCTCTCTGCAATTTAACCCCTGTGAGTCCTTGAATGTGTTGTTTTATAGAAAGCCAGTGAAAATTGCGAAGCAAAAGGTGCGATACATGCTGAGTGTTGGAAAAAAGCCAAGCAGCGGAATTTTAAACACTCTGGAGGTTAGGGGAAGTCTCCGAACTGATAGTACTAAGGCGAGGATTGCTGTAATCTGAGCAACTGGATTTCTCTTCAATTTTGTTGTATTTCCAACAGTAATGAATAATAGCAAAAAATTGAAAATGAGTTACTGTTACAAGCA
The DNA here is from genome assembly GCA_011419295.1 of Clarias macrocephalus. Classification (NCBI taxonomy): domain Eukaryota; kingdom Metazoa; phylum Chordata; class Actinopteri; order Siluriformes; family Clariidae; genus Clarias; species Clarias macrocephalus. The sequence goes on along the minus strand of JAAGKR010000310.1, from coordinate 21,295 downwards.
TGAACACACACACACACACACACACACACACACACACACACACACACACACACACACACACACACACGTGTATAACATTGATCAGCCATAACATACAAAACATTAATATTAAAAGCACCTAGGTTTTGGGTTCCCCTTGTGCCGCCAGGGCGTGTGGGTGAGATACAGACATCGGTCCCCATGAATATCACAGAAACTTTTAGGTATGAAGGTTTCAGATTTTTCATATAACAGTGAACAGCCAACACAGTGACACCACCCTTTTAACCTCTGCAGCTCTGAGAATAATAGTGAAAAATTAGATGAGAAAAACACTTCCAAATTCCTCCGGTTCTAGCAAAACTACTCCCTCATCATTCAGCGCAAACGCACACACTTGCACAAGCATTTGCTTTCAAACATGAAGGCAGCTGTTTTAAGTTCATTCGTGTGTAACGCAATTTGGGGATAATAGGCTTCATAGGCCTGCTGCTGATAAAACCTGCACCTTGACAGAACTATAAATGAGCTGCATTTGTTTGCCTTTTCCTGTTCAAACCCTGCAGTCGTGGGCCAGACTGAAACCCAGCATCGAGGGCTAAGCAGGTTTAATCAGAGCCAGGAAAAAAAAAATCTGTAATTTCTAAACTCCTATAATCAATGGCGGTAGAGAAAAGTCAAATTCCCATGAGTGCAAGCTGACGCAAATTGCTCATCCTCAGAAAATGAGGTTTATTTTCTGTTATCAGCCATGCTTGTGTGTCAGTGGATTAGAATTGGAGAAGTCTAATAGAGGAACAGGAGCTTAATGACACCAGAGGAACCAACAATTAAGAAGGAGATGATGAGAGAAATATTGAGTTTAGCACAACGACAGAATTAACAGTACATTTTATCTACTTGCTTTATTTTTATTTCAGTTTAGAGCACTTTATACTACAATATCGTAGGAAGCTAGAATTTAATAGTTGTAGGGACTACAAGTCATTTTCTGTACACACTTTGTGTAACTATTCAAGGCAGGAAAGTGTAACTTTTTGTTATTAATGAATACATAATTGGCAGCATTGGCAGAAATGGTTGCAGAATAAGAAACGTTTAAACACTTTGGGACTTTCAGGACAATCAAACATCTTTAGAGTGGCAACAATAATGTACTTAGTGTTCTAATGATTTCATATTAAATTCTCTTATCAAGAAACTCTTAAACCTTTCCTGCTCCATAATCATAGCCGCCCCGTCCAGTGACCTAAAATCCTTTCCATGGTAGGATATGGGGAATAAACATCTTACTGTACTGGGCCCTTTTGCGTACATAAAATGGTTGAATTTTATTGAAATTTACACACAGTATAATACTCCAATATCGCATTCATTTAAAGTTTTTTAACTGAAAAAACTTAAGATTTTTTGATGTGTGTTGTTACGGATCTTGAAACTAGTAGCAGAGTCTGCCATGGCTAGGAATTCACAATGGCCGTCAGTATTGTTTAACGAAGCTGTTACAGGGGAAATCTCCGCAGTTTCCAGCACAGGTTTCTACACAGATGAAAAAGAGGGTGATGGTAGTTTTCTGGAAACTGGACTCTGGTGACTTATGTCCAAAAATGATCAAACAATGAATTTTGTATAATCTATGAAAAACTCAACTGGTGAAGGACAGGCTTTCTACCGTTTCTTAACACTTCCCTTTTTGTCCAAAACCCACTTGTCTGTATCATTCAAGTTCTTTAACACCTTTACAGAGACTTTCAAACCAACCAGGGACTGTAATTAACATTAAGTGTAGATGGACAGCATGGCTTTTGAAAAAAGATCCTTGGAGCTCAGTTTTAAGGACGAAACACGCACTGACAACACACAAGCACAGGCAAGGCTTTTATTCAACTTGCCTGCTTTGATCCCTAACCATGGACGTCAGGGAGAAAGATTATGGGCAGAAAAGCAGGCAGGCAAGAGATCTGTGTTGTAGTGTGATACAATCCCAACCTCTCAAATCAATAAGGGCTGAAGTGGGCCAACCCCCTTTTCCATCACCCCTGTCACTATTGCTTACTTCTCTTTCTCACCAGGTTCCCATCCTGCCTCAACACATTGACCCAAACCTCAGAAAGAATTAGGGGAACTAGCCAAATTGCTGCCTAGCACAGTTATACTGTATAAAATGACATCCACTGTCTGGAATGTTGAAAAGGCACATGGGATGTTTGCGACTCCTGAGGTTAATTGTCACAAAGTTACACGTTACAAGTCCTGCGACAATGTGTTCTACATATCAGTTTATATAATGGAGATCCTCTAACAATGGACCTAAATAAAGAAAAATACTACGCTCTGCTTGCTTTATCAATACGTGCTTAATATTAATATCCTTTATAGATCCTCCCTATGAATGATCAGGTTTGAGAGATTCAGGCTTGGTATCACAATAACACGCAAAACTCTTAAGGCCTTCCTGACCCATCGACTTGCTCCATCTCATCCTTCCTCCTGATGCTCACACCCCCAAAAAGTCGTATCCGTCTCTTCTTATGCTGCATAATACATGAGGAAAGTGAAGATGAGTGATGAATCATTCATGCTCATTAGGTGAGTGAGTAAATGCCCACTGGACGACAGCTCAATAAAAGGATTGAACAAATTTCATCCTTCTGTGTTGTCCAAAAACTGCGCCAGACTCCAACCAGGCTGTCGAGACGAGACATGACCTTTGAAGTCGTGACCCCAGGGGCTGTAGGGCGCAGCCCCACCCTGCAGCTTTTCTCTCATTTAGGTGTCTCGCCAAGAGACCTAAATGAAGCCGCAACCAGCAGGAGATTATGCCTTGTCTTTCCCCCTCCCAGTGTTCTATTCGTTATGACCTTTACAAAGAGTTACAAGCACACATGAGTGAGAACAGGGAGGAGAGAGTAAAAGAGGGAGGAATCGGGGCAGAAGCTTCGTGCTGCGCAGGGAGATTATGACCTCGCAACATCATTTCATTTTGTTATTTTTTCCTTCTACTTTTATGAGCACTCAAGGGTGGACTAAGGATAGCTTCATTAAGTAGACTACAAAAAATACAGAGTATAACAAAAACAAATGTCGATTTGTAAAACAACACCAATTCTAAAAATGTCGGGACAGTAAGGAAATTGACAATAAAAACAAAAAGGAGTCATCTTTAAAGTCTTCTTAACCTTGTCTTTAATCAAAAACATTACAACAACACATTATTCAATAATTTACCATGTGAGTTTGGTAAATGGTGCACTCATTTCAACTCTGGTGGCTGCAACATCCTCCAAAAAAGTTGGGAAAGGCACAATTTAAAGTTAATAACCAAGTGATGAGTAGAAATTACAAGGTGATGAAAAACAAATGCTGTTAAACAGGAGAACCAGTTACACTGTATGTTATAGAACAAATATGTTATAGAATAAAGTGTCAAAGAAAGGCCTAGTCCTTCTAGAGCAAAGATCTGGTGTATCTGTTGCGCCAGAAATTATCCAATACCTTCAGGACCCAAAAGTTAGTACATACTGTAATATCATCATAAAATAAAATGAAATAAAAAAATGTCAAATCTCAATGCTTAAAGGAGAGGGCAGAAAAACACTTCTGACTAAGCGTGATCTCCAACCCCTCAGGCAACACAGACTTAAAAACCCTCCTGATTTTGTAGTGGATATCATGGTGTGGGCTCGGGAACATTTTGGTAAACCGTTGTCCAGTAACACCGTTAGCCAATGCATTTTACAAATGTGTCACACATAACTTAAGGCTTAAGGCAGCCATGTGACAATTCTGTCCAGGGGCATCAAAGGCTTCCCTGGGCACCGTCTCAACTGAGATGGACAGTGGTACACTGGAAATGTTTTGTGGTCCAACGAGTCAACTTTTCAAACAGTTTCTGGAAACAACAGCTGGCATGTTCTCTGGGTCAAAAAGATAAAGAACAATCCATGCTGCTATCAGAGTCAGGTCAAAAAGCCAGTATCAGTCATAGTATGGGGGAGTTCCAGGGCCCATGGGATGGATAAATTGCATAGCTGTGAAAGCACCATTAATGCTTTTTGAAGCAACATATGCTGCCATTTTTTTTTACTGGCATCCTTGTATTTTCCAGCAGGACAACACCAAGCTGCATTCTGCTTAGATTACACATGCATGGAGGCTAAACATAGAGTATGGATGTTAACCTGACCTGCCTGCTCCAATTAAGAATATGTGGTGCATTAAGTGCATTAAGCAACAAAAACTCCGGACATTTGTGCAGCTGAAGATTAGGGGCGTTTGGAAGCTTGCTCTAGCTAAACTTCATTCTTTTTTAGAGGATGTTGCAGCCACCAGATCTGAAACAAGTGCATATTCTTAACAAACGATTAAATTCACATGCTACTGTAAATCATTAAATAATGATTAGTTTGAAGAGCTTAGAATATATTACATGGAAATTATACTTTACAGATTTTTTCATTTTTTATTTTATTCCCATACTGTCCCTTTGGAACTTTTTGGAATTGGTAATATAAGTCAATTTATTTGTTTAATAAGTATTATTTTTTTATTCATTATTTATTATAGGATTATAAGCACCAAACCTGTGGACTAAAGTGTTGCGAACTTTACATATTTCATTTGTAATCATGCCCTTTCTGTGTATACCTTAAATGCCAAATGACAAGTGTAAACAGAGTGGTTGCAATAAATCCAAATTTAAACTTTTTTGTTAAGCGCCCAAATTGCAAGCTATTTCCCAAAGTCACTGAAAAACCCCACAACCCATTTCAGAAGAAAAAAATGTACAGTATCTGAACCTGGGGAGCACTATTCAGAAAATCACCCAAACCCACATACACCAAACAGCCATAAGATTAACACCATATAATATTAACAAATGAACAATGATGAAACTATATATCATCATGGGCACCGTAGCCTCACCCATGCCCGCAGTAACCCAACTGGTCCAGTTCCAAAGAAAAGCCAATGCTGCACAAATAATTGGAAAAAGTCAATGCTGCCAAAAAGAAAAAGTCACCAGAACACTCGATGCACCACATCACAAGAACCTAAGGTTACCAACTACGCTAGCTGCAGTAAAGGCCTGGCAAAGCAGCTCAAGGGAGGAAACTCGGCAACTGGTGATGTTCACAGGATCCAGACTTCCGGCGGACATTGACTAGAAATAAAAAATAATGCAATTATTTATGATTGCTAACTTGTCTGATTACTTTTGAAATGTTGGGACTGTGTAAACAAATGGCTGTGAAAAAAAAACAAAGCCAAGTATATGAGATATATATTCAATTCTATAGCAATTTGAAGACTGAACACTGCCATAGAAAGCTGTTCATGACTCAACAGCTCAAAGCACGAATTAAAAAGCTACTGGAACATTGCCTTACATTTTGCCACAACGTGATGTATGTTTGCTGTATAAACACACGAGTACTACACAACGCACAATGTAGTTTGCACAATGAATTCAGTCAGGTTATGAGTTATGAGATCCAGCATCTTTTGACTATTTTAAATAAAATTATTATTACTTTTTAAAGACTGTCGCAGTCTTTCTTGCTACTGATGGCCACTGTTTATTGCACTGTGACACTGAGACAATATGTTTTTTTCTTGATATAAGTACCACAATAGTTTTATAAAGGTTGTATAGGTTATTTCATTTTATTTTATTTTTTTTTTTTTTTACTATACATTCTTGCTTTGATGAAGTCAAAGGTTTTATGACAACAATTTATGAATGAACTTTATTCCTCATTTTGCCTTTTCTGGTACTGATTTAATTAAATATGTAAAGAACAACCATATATGCAGCAAAATGCAAATAATATTCCACACAAACATGACATCTGATAATAAAAAATACATGTATTTCATTTCATTATTATTATAACCAATAGGTGTATCTCTCTGCAGCTTTAGATGTGTTTTTGAATCTTGCATTCTTCACTAATGAACAGGGACGTCCTAATCCTCATGGTGATTTCTTTAGCCTGGACTAAATCAGTAAGGAATCACTGTCTCAGCATAGAATTTATTGTGAGTGCAAGACGGCCTAACTCATTAACAGTCAAGCTCAATTAACAGCCAAGCGCAATTAACTTCCTCCAGTCTCTCGCAGGAAATGATTGGCTGGTTTTGTGTCACTTGTGTCACACTGTGCCAACCAGAGTGAGTAAGAAACCTGAGTAAGTTCATTTCATTTGGCTGTTCCAGACAATAAAAATTATATAAGATAAAAATAAGCACAACTATGCTATGGCAGACGGAGAGAGCTGGAGAGTTTTGTTTTCCCCCATCCCTTATACTGAATGTTGTGAAAAGTAGTGAATTGACAGTCAATCAGGAGGAAGAAAGAGTCCACCATTATACTCTTAGTGTAGAATAACGGATTCAGGGCCGAGTGAGCAGCAAAAGATGCTGGACAGTTACAGTTATTTTTATATTTTTAATATAGCTACAGTACTGTACTAACATCTCCAGCTTACCTTCGTTTGTTCATATTAAATTTAACTATGTCGATTAAATTTAAAGAAATGGGAACTAATGTTTTACTGTGACAGGCTGCAAAGTACCTGAAGATATAATTTAAAAATCTGTTGTTTGTGTAGCAACCTCATTTCACCTCTCATCTGGGTTCGGCATTCAGCATTACTAGTATTCTAATCACTGACCTGATCATGTGTCATCATCTGTACCTGTTTCTCACTGGTTCAGTCTTTTTTTTTTTTTTTTTTAAGTTAGATGTTATCTTTTATGCTTGAATGATACCTAGGTCACTGTATGGCTTAACAAACAAAAAGTACAGGGACTGGACTGAAAATGAAAGCCAACAAAGTCTTTCAGGAAACTTTTTGTTTCCTTAAACAATTCTGTCTCCTTGGAAGCAACTTATAAAGAATTGGGGGTGGATCGAAATTTTGCACAGTACTATGCATATGCTACAGTATATAAATCTATCAGATGACAGTGAGTGATTTGTGTGATCCTCTCGTCTGGGTTTTGGCTAATGTGCTGTCTGGCTTTTGCCAACCGTTTTGATAGACCGAAGAACAAAGTACATCGACTGTATTCAGAATCTTACATCATGTGCAGGAGGTTTTAATTATAGTCTTGTGTTTCTGTCAGGGCCTTCTTCAACCTGGATTGGAATCTTGCATTAATTTGCAGCTTCTATTTTGTCACGCTTCTGCATTTTGTTTATGTCTGCCTGTTACCTAATTATTAATTAAAAAATAACTTGCAGATTTGACCAGTAATAAAAACATTTGGTAGAAGAGCTCAACTAAATGATGCTGCAATTTATTAGAATATGTATTCAATTATAATATAATACACTATGTAAATACATTAAATAGGATACATTTTATGTAAGAAATTACATGTGCCAACTGTCCACAACGCTAGAAATACCTGATAGTTGTGACCTTGCAGGAACATTTGCCTGGTCCCCATAGGAAAATCTTCGTTTTGGGGTTAAATTGAAGTGTATGCATAGCATTAATTTGCTGCTTTAATATTTCTATCAGTTGAAGGTCTTTACAAGGATAGTACGAAAAAAAAAAAAAAAAAAATATATATATATATATATATATATATATATATATATATATTATGGCAACTGCTTCTCTATAGAAGACAGAAATAATCAGATTTCACTCCTAAACTAAAAATATTCGATGAACAAGATACATCTTATAATTTGATAAAAAAAAAAAGATAAATCCACCCCTTTCTGGTTTCCCAAATTTTACCAACCAGCAAATGTAAGGCAAATACTGTATCTGAATATATTAAATCTGGCATTTTGTATTTATGAATACAAGCATGAGAAGCTGCATACATGCAGAGGCAATGAATCAGAGGAATTGCTGGCATGTCATGGTGGTGGCATTGATTAAGCAATATAAACTGTTTTTATGACTTCAAAACAATCATAGCATCCTGCTTTGTAATATTATTTTTATTAAGATAATTGATCAGCCTCAAGAGTTGCTGCTTTGATTATTTCTAATGCAAAGTCCTGGTGGTCTCCATTTCAGCTTTCCATCAGCCAGGGGGGCAAGAATAAAAATGAAATGGTGATAACATGAAGCCTGGACTGAAAACACAATTCTCTGTCGTGATGAAATTAAAAAGCCTTGTGAAAATGAACATAATACAAAAAGGAAGATGAGCCAAGTCGTGCAGCTCATTTGTGAAGTTACATCATTTGTGTGTGTGTGACCATGTTTCTAAAGCTTAGTGGAGACCAAAATGTCCCTGCAGGATATATACGAACAATAATTGATGAAAGAAAAAAAAGTCAACGCTTGTGGCTTATCTCTTTAATCATATCTTAGAACCACAAGTGCATCGGTCACGTGACTAATCCATACCTATTAAACCTGATGATCCAAATGGCAAAGTGTGAACAATGCGGCGCATGCGCCGTTCTGACACTATTAACGACCCAACGAGGCCGTTTACTTCAGCGGTTGCAATGTCAAATTTACTTTCCATTCTCATGGCTAAGTCCCAAACCGCATTCAACCGTATTTAACACGGTGCCAGAAATAGATTTCCAGTGCGCAGGCGCAGGCATTTCACACACCAACGGTCGCGCTGGCCATATGGCCGTGTCTCAAACCGACAACCGCATAGGATACTACACTCCTAAGCAATACACAGGATACGGTCGAGTACGTCTTGTAACCTAATATCCAAGTGATAAACACTGCAAATTACGTAATACGTCGACAAACTGTGAAATAAATACATAAGACGCAAATGTACATGTGTGACGTATAGCTTAATTCGTGAACTCAGTATTAATTGTGCTGTTCAAAATTCCAATCATGTGTCTCATTCTATCACTTAAACTCTGATTTCTGAAATAAATAGATAAATAAATAAAAGAAAATCGAAAATAAATAAATAAATCACTTATAAAACCGGACATGGAGAACGCGAGTTTCCGAATGCTTTTACCTAACTGCTCGGGTTGCCAGATTAACCGTGTCTGCGTTATTTTCCCAGCTAAAATAGATAGATAGATAGATAGATAGATAGATAGATAGATAGATAGATAGATAGATAGATAGATAGTGCACTATATAGACATCAACTGTATAGCCTATACATGTTGTTTATAATGAACCAGAATAATAAATAAATTATAATACTCACTTAAATAAATATTTTTATCCATCCATCTATCACAATTTGAATTGTATGTTTGCATCTAATTTCTGTGTAATGTATGAGAAATATACTGCAGACGCTTACTGAATATAAACTAAGAAGACTGAGGTGCTATAGACTTTACGTAGCGTACTGGGGATCAAGAAACAGACGTAGTACATGGACTATTACTTAGGGATAATCCTTATAGTGTTAAAGATGGTTAAGCGCACAGGTTCCTATTCCTGGTCATGGAGAATTCCGTTCACACTTTACACAGAAAGGGTGATTAACTATCTGATTAGTTGTCCCAGGTGTGTTCGGAGAGGGAAACATAAATAACCAGGACCTGGGGTGGGAACCTGTGGTTTAGTGGATGGTTTTTAACAGAGGTGGGTAAAATAACCGACACAAACTGGCAACCCAGTTTATATGTATATACGCTTGAGGTTGAGCTGATGCGCTGATTCCCGTGGACGAGGACCAAAACAGAGATGGATACATTGGAAGAATGAAAAAAATGTTACAGGTATAACCACTTGTTATACAAGAGTCGACCTACTTGATGCAAATTAATAATCTGATGTAATTAGGGGTTTGTGGGATTGCAAGGATAAACGCGCGCGCTCCGCGCGACTACCACGAAGATATAACTATAACTTTTATATTACAGCATTAGAGTTTACAAAAATACGGAACTGCTTTGTTCATATTGGATAACTAATTTCAAACCTGCTGAAATATGTGATGAAAAGGGATATCGGCTGTGACGGTAAATGGTTTATCAAAATTGTGGCACATGTGCGCATCGCACAAAATAAAACTATGTTAATTTCAATCCCAGACACCGAGATCCAACCAGAAAGGGCGCAAACCTCAGAATGAGAGATTTATGATGTGATTTAAGTCTTCAGTCCTGGGTCCTGAAGTGTACGGGATCCGCTTTGCGTGATGTTGGACGTTCAGTGTGTGTGTGTGTGTGTAATCACACGCGGACTAGGATGGAGGAAAAGTCTTTAAATGCATGATTATGACCCCGGTCTAAAATCTGATTTACGGAGCCCTCAGGACGAGCCTGTCTTTTCATGTCTCCATCCATCATGTCTCAAAAAAAAAAAAAAAGAAACTTACGGTGTTCTTGGTCTTCTTTATGTTCTACCTCCGAGTCACATTATATCGTACATATGCAAGACATCTAAAGCAAGCCTAAGCAGGTTATCATTCCAAATGACCCTCATGGGAAACTATAAAGCGCTTCCGAAGCGCACACCACGAGACAACGCTGTAAGACCCTTCACCACAGCCCAGCGCCTGTGTTCTCCACGTCCCAGCTTCATCTACACAAACTCGTACACCATCACCACTATTTGCACTTCAGTATGGTATTTTCCTGTGGCATACAGTTTACATTTATCACTTAAATAATATATATCCGACGTCTGCTCGTATGAAGGATAGGGTATGCTCTGACACCGGCTCTAGGGGTGTCACGCGCATTTATAACCGTATGAACGCAAAACATCGAACAGCATAGGCACGAGAAACAGGTACGTTATGGTGCACATTCAAGGAAAGAAACTGATTCAAAAACATCCTGAATCTGTGTCACAAACCATGTCCTGATAGATCTCATAGAAACGTACGTATCCTGCATGCACATTAACATAATACATGAATAAATAAATAAATAAATAAATAAATAAATAAATCAAGTTCACTCAATGCACTTAATTCCCCAATTGTTCTTATTTTACTTCAAGCATTCATAACTTGCTCTTACCTTTCTACTCTTGACTGAAATGACAACGCTCCTTTTCCTCGTGCACGCGCAAAAAAACCCGTCACATCTTCAAATAAAAAAAATATATATGCGTCTAAATGAATAAATAATAATTATAATCCCGTATGGATGTGTTTTCCGAGATCCGGGCAGCTTAATTTGGCGGCACATACAGGTTTAAATCCCCCGGTAGCGTCGCGCGACTCGGTGTATGAATGCGCGTATGCGCGTGTTTGAGTGTGTGCGTGCGCGCGCGAGTGTATGGCAGGACTGCCGCTCCTCCTAAAGCCGCCGGTTTGGAGAAAGCGAGAGGCGAGTGATGTCATGCGCGCGCGCGCACACACGAACACACAACCACCTTTCCCTCTCGCAGCATCCCCTCATAATCACGCCCCTGCATTTATTCCGCCCCTCCCTTATCCCCGCCCCTTTTTGGCTACGTGATGAAGTCATGGGCTGCGCTCCCAGGCTGCACACGTACTGTACTAACCAGTGTGTCAGTGTAGTACACCACAGATGGTAAAAGCATCGTAATGGTGGTGTGAATATAATAATCGGACAGTAACATGATCAAGACGCAACAACGCGTGCTTCCATGCAGTCAACTGAGGAATTAAACAGGTTCAGAAATCAAAGAGTTTCATCAGGCTCTGCATCATCACAGCACCTGTAATGAATTATTACACAGTCATTATTTGGTGACATCATCCTTTCTACAAATCTAGAATGGAACATTTAATAATAATAAACTATATAAAAAAGAAATTCTGTTTGATGTTTGCACAGGTCATATAGTAAACCTCAGAATTCTCTACGGCAAAAAAATGAATACATCAGGCCGAGCTCCTACTGAAACCCCGCATCAGACCATGAAGCACCTAAAGCAACGGCACATATGGAGCAACGTGAGGAGCGGCAGCAAGTTGACCACACACTCTTTGAACAGATAATGGTATCATGTAGGCGTCAGGATCTGCACACGGGCGGAGCCGTGAGTCATCTCTAGTAACAAATAACACAGTTGTAGATTCATACATAGCCATTAACCATAGAAACCTTTTAAAGTTCCCCTAAAATCAAAACTGGCATTTCAGAGCTGTTTGTATTCATCCCTTAGTGTTATGGAAATCAATACACTGGTATATCTAAAAATACATTTTATAGTTCATCACTTCTGGGAAAATTATGAAAAAGTTTTGAGGAGTCATGCTGTTCCAGCCTTGTGTTAATCCATACTGTATATGTTCATCTAATATGTATGCTACCTATTTTTGCACGTTATTATGAATTACCTTGCAACCTCATACGAATGGTTCTTCATGCCATCTAAAATGGCTCTACGTGCAAGTTGAAACCAAGATACAGAACGAAAACTGTTGCTACTGTAAGATGCATAACCATTTTTCGTACAAGTATGAATCATATTGAGGATGATTTACACAGCATGTGGCACAAATATGAGTGCAATCCAAGTGGCATAAAAGAAGCCTACGCAGGGGACTTTGAGGAGAGAAATACTCAGGGTAGCCAAGTGTCGCTCTAGACTGAAGTGCTGAAAATCAAATTGCTTTAAAGGACCGTTTTAAATGGACACCACTTAAGGGAAAACCAATAAATATTATTTTCCTGTACAAGTATAGACCAAGAACTAATCATTAAATACAGGCCTGAATAATGCTGAATTTGGCTCAAGTGAACTGTAAGTAGTGAGCTAATTAGTGCTAAACTTTATACCTTGTAGATGTGAACCAGGAAAGAATCGGTATGACAAATTACCACTGAAGGCAGAGGATAACTGACTTAGTAACCAATTAAAGATTACGCAGAAGACTTTTAGGAGAGAATACTCACAGTAACAATGCCTTAGCTGATACCATTACAGAATGTTTTAAAAGGAATTGCTCTATTTTGCTCTTTGCCATGTTTTACTCAAGAGAAAACTGATTGTAAGTTAAATTTTCATTGTAAATGGAGGTCTACTGTAGGTCTGAACAACAGATCATACCGAGGAAAATGAAAAAGATCCTCGGTTATTCTTTGGATAGTCATTGTATCTAAGCATTGTAAAAAGGTTTTAGTTTCTGGGAATAATTTATAGATATAGCATTCAACGCTTTCTCAGAAGCTCCTTAAAGAATGTGTGAAGCAGAAAATCTGATGAATAAATAAACAAAGTCAGATTTATTTGCTCTAATGTTCACACATCATTCTACTCACTACCATACACTATAATCCTCCATAATCATAATCAGAAATCATAATGATTATTTTTTTAAATTTCTTCTACAAATATGTAAATGAAAAGGCAAAAAGGCTATTTCGAGGTGGGTGTAAAATCACTTTTAATAGATTAAAACCTTTATTCACATATTTATTCATGTTCAGTAAGTTCTCTATCCTGGTTAGGCTCATGATGAATCTGGGGCCTATTCTAGGAAGAATTCAGACTGTATAGAACACAAGTCTACTGTTAAAAAAAAGAAAAGAAAGTGTGACACTACAAAGTGCCCAAATATACCATTTAAAAATTGGTTGTTTATGTAACACCCACAGCAGGAATGTATGTGCATTGCAGTTTACTGTATTTGCAATTTACCACAGTCAGTACTGGCATAATAGTACAGTATTGGCATGAGAACCTTAGGAAACCCACGAACACAGGAAGCTTGGGATTAAACGCTGGGGTGCTAAGATGTCAATGCTACCAACTGCAACATAAAATGTATTTTGTTTATTCAGTGAATATATCAGATGAATTGTGTACCAATCAATCCACAGGGTAAAAATGTCATTTTTTAATTTCATGTTGTCTTAAAATGTCTGCCATTCCGCACTCTGCTTCCAAACTACATGTTTTTTTTTCCCCTTTATGATCGTAAACACATCAAAATCTCAGTGTTTTAGTGTCCTGGCTGCCCAGTGATGGATTAAGCCTCAGTCTTTGAAAAGCTTGAAAGCATTTCATTTCAGACAATAACTAGGTCATTGACGCACACAGAAATGAATTCATTTAGAAACTATAAATTAATAACATTCTGTTGGAAAATTCATAACTTTTACTATAGACAGCAGATTTTGATCAAAAAGAAAAGCAGTCAGTATGTCATGTCCCTGCAAGGATCAGTCTCCAACACCATGACACCACTCGGTCAATAAGCATAGTCACGACTCCATCTCTACTGAAAAACATTCTAGCTCGGCTGAGTCCTGATCCGAAACACCTGAAACACACACTCACAGTGATTAAGGACTCTCATGCCACCCACACATTAGGACATATACATCCTATGGTCAAGTAGCAGCTGTAAACTCTTGGTCTTGTTTCTGGTTTCCTCAGTTTTGCTCTTTGCCCATCCAAGTTTATGTTCATTGCACACCACTAACCTTTGCCTGTTTTTTTTTTTTTTGGATTTGTCTGCAACAGTTTACAAATAAATTTTTTAACTTGCATGTGTGTCTGTATCTGCTGCCTGACAGATTAAATAAGCAGGATGCATGAATTATGAATTAGTTGAACCTGCATGTGAAATATGATGGTTGTGCTTCATGTGGTCTATATTTACTTTGATGACTAATCACCATGTCAACTGTCAAAAAGTCTTCCATCTACAGTAACATTTTTTAATAACAATAAAATGTAACACCTGTCAGACACTACGAAGAACTTTTTTTTTTTACAAACATCGGATATTTTAGCACAGACAATTATAATTAAATTCATAGGGTCAAATGTTCCAAAATTCAGTTTTTTTTTTGAGACCATCTTATTATTTCAGACTTGATTGATAATTATTACATTTCCCTGGGTGCAACCTGTTGATCTAATTTTACCCATAACCTTGTTTCCATGGTTAAATTTTATAATGAATATTACCAGCCATGCAATTTGTTTTTCATGCTTTGACAAGGCTTTATTAAAGATGCCAAATTACTATTTATATAAGTTTGTGTTTATATCCACTTTAAGACCCATTTTGACCAGTTTGTTAACAGGGTTGTAACATGTTCATGTTTTCTATCACTTAGGTATTTAAACTGATATAAATCACAATACACCTCTTACTTTTGCCAATATTTTATTAGTCACTCTTTTTACTTTCTCCTTATATTCACCAGGAGCCATGCACCTGCATTTGACTGCATTGCCATAAACTGGGCTGTTACTCAGTGAATCAATAGTTCTATATTCACAGATGCAAATTTATCCTATTCTTATTACATTTGAACTTGTATATGCACTTCCATTTAATTTGGATCTCTGTTTCCTTACATCCTACAGAACAAAAATAACTGGTCTCCTGTCCAAGGTGTGTTCACGCCTCACTCCCAGTAATAACACAGGATGCAGTTAAGTTAATTTAAGCTCTTATTTATCACATATACCATATTGTATAGTGAAATTCTTTCTTCGAATATCTCAGCGTAACTAGGGTCAGAGTGCATGGTCAGCCATGATACAGTCCCCTGGAGCAGACAGGGTCAAGGGCCTTGCTCAGGAGCCCAACAATGGCAACATGGTGGAGCTGCGGATCGAACTGCTCACCTTTCGATCAAAAACTCAGTGCCTTTGCCCCATGAGCTACTATTTCAAATCAACCTGGTAGGAATTTCATAAATTCCTAATATTGAATTAAGCACAAACTTAGATCCAAATGTCTATATTTGAATTCAGTATACAGTACTATGCAAAAGTCTTGATCCAGTTCCCATTTCTTAATATTATGCATCCAAAGAGCCAGAGTTTCTTGAATTTTTATGTAGTCTTTCAATGTTTGGCTCTCATTTTGGCAAGTTTTTTTTTTACTCTTCTTTAACTTTTTAAGTTTCTTAACTTAAGGCATGAATAAGTGAGAAACAGGTGCAGATGAATAACAGATGATCAAAATGTAGAAATGTGGGGTGACTCAAGACTTTCAACCAGTTATAAAATATAAAAATGTCAGTGACATAATTGATTGTTTTTTCACAATGTAATCCTGGGAAACATTTTCAAATAATGTACAGTTATCGATGATCTATTGTTAATAATGGAATAATAATATTTTATATATATAGTAAACAAGCTAGGGGGCTTGTGTTCAATGTTTGACACGCTGAGGCTCTCATCATGGTGTCCCCCAGGTGTTCTTTATTCTGTGTTTTGTGGGACTGTCCTAAAAAGTTCATCTGTTGTCACTCTGTTTGTTTACTGTTTAGATGTTATGTACTGTATTCTCTCATGCTCCAGGTTTGGCCTTGTTTGTTTATATATATTTATATTAAAAGTTATCACCTTCCCTTACACCATGTCGGAGAACTCCCCTCCTCGGACACAGACTGGCACTGTACAGTACCTGTGCTAATTGAGCAGATATTTTACAAAATACAGACAAAACAAACATACAATGTTAAATTAAATAAAAACCCCAACCTGGCCAAAAAAGTCATTTAAATGAGCAAACACTTAAGAGCATTTGATTGGATAATTACTGCAGTGATTAATACACTGCCTAGTCAAAAAAAAAAAAAAAAAAAAGGTCAAAACCTAGATTTAACTAAGAAAATAGTTAAGAGCATTCCATTTGTATAATTACTGCAGTTAAAAGTTTTTAACCAGGGTAGCCTCTCATTTCTTAAATAACTATGCCAACAGACATATCATTTGGTCGTGGCAAAGATGTTACTCTGTTTCAACAGGGTCAAATTATTGTACTTTATCAAGAAAAGAAAAAACTAAGGTGATTGTTGAAGTACTGAAACTGGATTAATAACTGTAAAAACGGCTTATTAAAACCCTGAAAGGGTGGTTTTGGTGATCTTCAAGGGAGAAACGTGGTCAGAAAAACAATTCCTGAATGAGTGTAATAGGAGATTGCTTAAACACTTACAAAAACAAAAACAAACAAACAAACAAACAAACAAACAAAAAACAGTTGCAGTCATGGCTATGTTAAATATAAGGTAAGAGGATTAGTCATGCCCTCTTATGGGTCCAGATCTGCCCTGTTCCAGGGTGATGGGTTTAGGATAAAAAGAGAGAGTGATGCACCCATCATGCCTAGTGTCTAGCGTACAAGCCTGTGGGGGCAGTGTTATGATCTGTGGTTGCCTTATTTTCCCAGGTCTAGGTTCAGTAACACTATGTGCCCAAAAAATGAGGTCAGCTGACAACCTGAATATACTGTATGGCCATGTATTTCCATCAATGGATTGCTTTTTCTTCCCTGACGGCACAGGCATATTTCAAAATAACTATGTCAGGATTCATCAGGCTCAAAATGTCAAAGGGTGGTTCAGGGAGCATGAGACATCATTTTCACACATGGATTGGCCCCCCACAGAGTCCAGACCTTAACCTCATTGAGAATCTTTGGTATGTGCTGGAGAAGGTTTAAGCGGTGGTCTCCAAATATAGTAATAGGAAGGAATCAACAGTAGAGATGATAGATATGTTCAACAGTAAAGTAGTACAAACGCACAATGTAAGGATAACTTACAGGATTGGGACTAAACAGCTGTGTGGCCTTTAGAAAACCACTTGTTAGTAAGGCTAATCGGAAATTTGCTAGGGTGCATAAACATAAGGAAGAGCATGAAGCAATGCACAACCATGCATAGTGCCTACTGCACAAGCATCTGGAGCAGGTGTTATGATCTGGGGTTGCTTCAGATGATCACGTCTAAGCTCAGCAACGTCATGTGGCAATAACAGGAAGTCAACTGACCACCTGTATGTAATGAATGACCAGACTAGATTTTTTTTCTTCCCTGATTTGTTCTGGGAGCATGAGGAATCATTTTCACATATGAACTAGCCACCACAAAGGCCTGACGTTACCTCATTAAAAGTTCTTTGGATGTGCTGGAGAAGACTTTATGGATTGGTTTGACTCTCCTGCCCTCAATACAAAATCTCTGCCAAAAATTAATGCAACTTCGGTTGGCAATAAATGTTTCAATGTAGAAGACGTTTGTTGAAACAATGCCATGGTGAATGCACACCATAATTGCACACCAGCCAAAGCGCAATGAAATATTATAATGTGTGAGTGTGTCTTTTTTTTGGCTGTGTATTATACAGTATTATATACAGTAAATCTTTGTATTAAAATTAGTTTTTTAAACCCATGACAGTCTAATCCATGAAACGTAATATGCTCTTTATTATTTTATCTTTTTTATTTTATTTTATAAATATCATAAATGTCAATAAATATTATAAATGTCAGGGTCTTTGTAATATGAACAATGGTAATCCATCCATCGCTTATCCTGTTTAGGGTCACAGCGCAGGGAGTGCACAAGACAGGGTACAGGGCGCGCGCACACACACACACACACACACACACACACACACACACACACACACACACACACACACACACACACACACACAATACCCTAGGGACAAATGGCAGTCAGCCTATACTAACTGCCAGTATAGTCTTTGGACTGTGGAAGTAAACTGGAGCACCCTGGGGGAACCCACCAAACTCAGGGAGACCATGCAAACTCCAAACACACACACACACACACACACACACACACACACACACACACACACACACACACACACACACAGGTCCTCAGATGAGATTCAAAACCCCAACCCTGGACGTGGGAGGCGACGGTGCTAACCACTATGCCCAATGGTAATCAGTTATTTGTAATGCAGAACATTGGTGATCAGTAGTTGATTGTTGGGTCATCAGTAACTGCTTATAAAAACAAGGCTTTTTAATGATTGATTTTTAGGAAGACTGACTTGTGCAAGCGCTATACAGTAGTAAGGTTATGAACACTGTGCCGAATTGAGCATGCGCATTCTTTTAGCTTGTATAAATAGCAGCAGCGATGTGAGCTGGAGAGCTGATTCAAATGCAAGATCTGCATCTACTTAAGCAAAAGAAAAACATAATGTTTATGCTACCTTCTATTTTTAATAAAGTATATAAAGACAGTCACAACATCCAGAGACATCATCAGGTTTTTGATTTTAAACAGGATTAATCTGCGAATAATGCACCATTCACCTTGAAAATGTAGCAAGTTGTAATAATCACCAATCTACATGTTTTACAATTGGCAATGATCTGCTGCTCATTATCGCTTTGATGAGGCACATTTCTTTTATCTCTTTCCGTTCTCTGTTGCGTCTGTCTGTTGCACAGAAGAAAAAAAAAAGCTTGAAGAAAGACAAAAGCGAGTCAGAGTTTCGGAGATAATGTAGCGTGGAGGAGAGTCCATCAAATGTGCCTTTTCAGCTCTACAACCGTGGTGTAGTCTATACTCCAGCTATTCAGGAACATCTCATTAGATTATGGGTTGAATACGACAGGCGCTCAGTGGAACAACAGCAGTTTTGTGGGCTTGTAGAGGAACAGAGCTTTCCATCACTCTCTCAGCGGCCCTCAGTCGTTCCCAATGTTCTCTAGTGCATGACTTTCACACTCCCTTAGACTCTGTGCATTGCCTACACTCTGCGGTAAGATATCTATAGCAACTGTTTAACACATCATTCATGTGGGCGAAAGCGCTAGGCTATGACAGAGAAATGGAGCTGTTTTTCTTCACTGGGTTGGAGAATTGACTGATCCGGTGTTCCCAGGGGTGTACACAGCAACAACAGCCACACCAGCGAAAATACTGAGTCGATGGATTAGTATTAGATAATGAGGAACAGTGTTTAAGTGATGTTTTCAGGCACTATAGATTGATGATAGCTTTTATCCTGATGCAATCTTGCAGAAAGAATTATAAGAATGAATCTTACGTCGCACTACGACATCAGTGATTAAGGTTTGGAAAAAGTAAATGGAAGTCAGTGAGGTGAAATTAACGGTCAAACAATTTATAAAGAAAAACCTTGGAACACTCAGCATGATAATTAGTAATGAACGTCTCAGAGCAGTTGTTGGATTTGTACATATGATATTTGGATCATATCCAGAATGATCCAGATATCCGTGAATGATCAACTGAATCAGGGCTGTTCGGATCGTGTCCAGCACAGTTTGGGGATTTTTCCTGCCCAAATTCAGCTGATTCAACAAATCTGTTAATTGCCAGGTTAAGTGGGTATGTGTGTACATGATGGTGAATTACAAACGATGCTGGACACTGGCCCTCCAGGAATGGATTTAACCAGGCCTTCACTGAATAGTATTATGATTCATTTTCTTTTATACTGTATGAGCTCTGACCCTAGTTCTTAGTGGAAATCACAGGTTTAGATTAATTTTGTATCGATAAGGTTGATTGTTTTCCTTAGTAATTTTGTTACAATGATACAATTGAGGTTTTGTATTATCTATGTTTACATGGGCAATATTTTTCCAATCTGAATGAAATAATTAGATTAGAGATTTCGACTTAATTTTTTACTCAGACGCTGATGTACAGTACTTTTACATGCATATAACTTTTTTAGTATGCACAAAAGGATTCTGCCCACTTGAAGGCATTTAACCGGAGAAAAACAAGTGTAGATGTCGATTTATCTTATCTGATAAATCCTGCCTTCTACATTATGATTGATTACAAGAATTCAGTCTCTTCTATAATTGGTAAGATGCCGTACTACAGTATATATAAAATGGGGAGCCAATCAGAGCACCTTCCTCAGCCAAAGACTACATCAATCATAATATTTAAGTAAAAGTACAAGTGCATTCCTTAAAATATACTCTACTACAAGTAGTTTTTTTTTACTCAAGTTGACGTAACTTTTAGTCCAAAAATGAAAGTACTTATACAAGTATATCTGTCTGACCAAGTTACTGATGAACATTATTTTAAAGTACTTTAAACACACTTAAAATGGATGCTGTTGATGTCATAAATGTGCAGGTCTAGTCGAGGTGAATTTATACAAGATTTGACATTACATAGGTTATCATTGGGTAGCCTTGTTAGTAGTTGAACTTTGGTCATTGGTGGCTCAGTGGTAGGTTTCTAACCTACCATCCGGAAAGCTCAAGTCCAATGCCCAAACCCCAGCCACTGGATGCAGTGCCGCTCCCAAGCCCGGATAAAATGGGAGGGTTGCATCAGCAACGCAACCAGCGTAAAACCTGCTCCAAGTGTGCGGATCAGACGGTCCGCTATGGTGACCCTCGACAGGAGCAGCCGATGTACTTTGTTCCTTGCCACCTCTGGACCTAGTCAATGAAAGTAAAGACTGGTGGGAGAGAGTTTGTTCCCCCATGGAAATGAAAGCTAAATATTTTTCCAGGAAACTTATCAAGTCAATTAATATTATCCTTAGACCACAGTGACAAAATCCAAAGTGTTCACATTGCTAATATTTACTTATTGAATGCATTATAAAAGAATTCCAGCACCACTCTTATTCCTATCAGGTCAGATCGGGTCAGACTGTTCTGGTTGAGG